>ML804187.1:72389-84216 GCA_009831015.1 Picea engelmannii | reverse complement strand
CGTGGTTGGTATTCAAACCAAAGTTGGAGTTTCTCCATTCTTGATTCACCTTCCTTGTGTCCTCATCATGAATTTCATGGGATGCATTTTCACTTTCAGGTGTCTTCTCGGTTACGAAAATTTTCAATACTTCCATGATCTCCATTTTTAAACCCTCCATCATCTCTTGTAGTTCATCTTTTGTTACTATATTCTTTTGTAAATCATTTATGTCCCTACGCATTTCTTCACCTTCATCAAGAGTCCAAGTAGGATTTTCTGGAGGCTTATTTGGTGTAGAAGTTCCCTTTTTGGGTGGCATGTTGGCCAAGTGTCACTTTTGAACCTTGATTTTGAGGTGGTTCTGCTAGACAATACTTCTTCTGTTGTATATCCCAAGTTTCGGCCCTTCTAGGTATGAAACTTTCTTTTATGTAGTTCTCTGATATTTCTTCTATGCAATGCCACATGTTTGATCAAAATTGGATGTACCAAGTGGAATTTACAGTAACTTCCCCACAACTTGTCGATTTTTGGTCATTCCAGGATATCTCACTTGTATAGCATGCCCCGCACAAAATGATTGATATAAAATTCTGAAACTCACACCAGAAATTAGATTGTCCAAGATCCAATGAAACCAGTCCCACTCAATTTGGATACTCTAGGAATAAGTTATGATTTTTTTACTTGGAACACCGTCTTGAGACTAGTCAATAGGACTAGTCAGATACCTTATATTACACAGGGTGTGTCTACAAATTTAAGATGACCCAGAAGACAAAAATTTTACCACAAATACCTTGCTAATTTCTGTAAATATCCTCCAGATTTCAGGTTCTAAAACATTATAGAAAAATTTTTATAGCGAAAATTCTGCAATGACTCAGTTCAGGATGATTCCAAAACCCTATCTTGTACAGGCTATATCTTCGAAATTATAAGGCCTCAAGAGCTGAATTTTGAACCCAACGTACCTTGATCCATCTAATAAATATCATCCAAGTCGTTCCTTCTGAAACATTGTAGAAAACAAGTTATAGCAAAAATTCCAAGGTGTCTCAGATGTAGCAGCGAAACCCCAAGACCTTGAGCTCTGATACCATATGTTAAGAACCAAATATCAATATAGCATAGAAAAAACTCAGAAAAAGTACTCAACGTCTTGAAAAAGAGATAATTTCAAATAATAAGCCTCTTTGAGGGGGCAACCTCCTTTTACCCCACTTAAATGTTCAAGTACAAGATGATTCAAAATGAAAATGTCTCCTTGGTATATATAGGAGACTAGGAGGTATAATTACAACTAATGGCCTAAAGAAGACATAAATAAAATAACATTACTAATATAATATGCCCCAATTAAGCGGTAATGAGCCAATATTAGGGTTTAAAAAATTGAAAGTATTTTGAATGTATTAAGCTTTTTTATGGGCAGTTGGTCCATGTTCCTTATCACAAATTATTAGTTCGCACTCCTTGTTAAATCTCGCAATCGTTACTGTTATACCAAGGTTTTATAAAAATAAAAAAAACAGTTGTTGGTAGGTAAGCATCTTACTCGAGAATTCTCTCATGTCAACGTATCAGGGTTCAAATGTCGGTGGTGTCACTCTTCCCTTTGCATGACACTTCCTATCACGTGTTTCTACCCAAAACTGAATGAATCGGTCTTCAGCAAAACCCTTCCCAAGGTTTGTTCATAGGAAGAAACATTTCATCTGTCGATGCTGAAGAGGGTCGGTATTCGGCTACTTTGAATTTCCAAACGGTCTTTGCCACCATCATCTTCCGCCGATGTCGAAATTCTCCTGTGAGTCGGCAAAAATCTGGGTCGTCGATTCCTTGAGTAGTTGTTAAGTATTTTAGAGTTAAGATGATTCTTTGTTGTATGTTCAAGTGAACTTTTAATTAATTAAAACGTGAAACATATAAGAGAAGTGAAGGATCAGTTTCAAGACGAGGCGAAAACGATCAAAAGTAAACTATAGGGTGGTACCCAAAAGGAAATAGTCGTAGAACTTTTAGGGTGTGTTGAGTACTCAACAAATGGTGATTCACTGGGGAGACACAAAATATCTGTTCCTCTTCCCTTTCCCTCAAGGTATTACTGAACCTTAGAGCAAATATCTCCAACACTTCTTTTATTCGTACTGACCGAAGTCATTATTTTCTTCTTCTTTTTATTTTTATTTTTATTATTATTATTATTATTGGAAGTATTGTTTTAGGGATTGACCGTTTACTGGGAGGGCATCAGGTTTACCCCTCATATTTTGCAACCGATAAGTACCTACCCCAATCTTCTCAGCTACCTGGAAAGGCCCAAGCCATAGGTTCTGAAACTTGGAATGTTTCCCTTTGGGTTCATTTGCCCTATCCCACTTCAGGACTAAAACTCCTACTTCAAAGTTATTTTCCTTAGATTTATGTTTATCGAACCAACTTTTCACTATTTGTTGATGAGCCAAGAATTTTGACTTTGCCTTTTCTCTCTCTTCTTCTAGCATGAGCAGAGTGTCGATCCTCTATTGTATGGCCAACAAGGGTTCCTCATTAGAATCTTGGGCCAATTGGAGAGAGGGCGGATAAAGACCATTTGGGAGGATGGCTTCCTTTCCATAAACTAGAAAGTATGGGGAATTTCCTATGGATTCTTTTGGTGTGACCCTATTATCCCACAAGGAATTATGCAGTTGATTATGCCAATTTCTTTGGTTGTCCGTAACCGTCTTCTTTAGTATCCTTACCAAGTTCTTGCTGGTCGATTATGCCACATTGTTTCCCTAAGCGTAATAATTTGTAGAGTACTTGATCATGATTCCTTTGTCCAGAGCAAACTCCATCAATCGGGTAGAAGAGAAGTAAGTTGCATTATCAAAAACTAGAACAGAGAGAACACCAAACCTCATGAGCAACTATTGTTCTATAAATTGGATTACTATTTTCTCATTTACGTGATTCAGAGGAATGACCTCTGCCCATTTTGTGAAATAGTCGGTGGCAGTAAGAATGTACTTGTGTAGTTTGGAACAGCTAGGGGAAATTTTCCTATGATATCCAACCCCGACTACTCAAAAGGTCTAGAGACCGTTACAGGCTGAAGTGGGATTGTTGCCCTTTTTTCCTTGCCAGCACTCATTTGACAGGTCTTACCATTCCTAGCGTAGGTATGAGCATCTTTGAACAAAGTGGGCCAATAATAGTCGGTTCTCAAAATTTTATGAGCAGTGGTGTTCCTTGCAAAGTGTCCTCCAGCGGGGCCGTCATGGAGTTCCTTTAGTACCTTGTCAGCGTCTACTCATTCGAGACATCTCAATAATAACCCATCATAGTTGATCCAGAAAAGTACCGAATATATAAGACGATACTGTGCAGATTTCAATCGTAGGGCCCTCCTTTCCTTAGGGTTGAGGTTCTCGGGACAAGCCCCGTGATGCAAAAGATAAGTCAAATCCTTGTACCAGGAATCTTGTGTTGGGGAGATGTATGCCACTTCATTGCACCATAGTGCCATTTCATTTTCCCACCCATAATATTCATTTGCTTGATCCTGGGCTTCGGTTGCGAGCTTACACAGACCTTGTCCTTTTACTAGTTTGGCAGGATTTATGTCTAAATCAAATTCATAGACTACTGCTATCCAGTTCCCTCTCCTTTCCCCCATTTCTTGTTTAGTGAATAGGGATCAGGCCGCAGGGTGCGGCACAATCACCTTAGTGTGATTTTTTAGAATGTAGGATATGAAATGTTTTACTGCCTTGTAGACCGCATAGGCCTGTTTACCTATGGTAGGATAATTAATCTCGGCTCCTTCAAGATTAGTACTCATAAAAGAAACTAGGGCCTCATTGTTGTCATCATCATTCTGGGTCAAAACTGCAACGAGTGATTGGTCAGAGACGAAAGTATATAGGTTAAAGTCCCTATTGAAATCGGGACTTCGCAACACCAGGGCTCGGGAGATGGCGGCTTTGATATTGTTGAAAGCGTCTTTCCATTCATCATCCCACTTGAATTCAAAATCCTTGAGAATCATCTTTTTCAAGGGATTGATGATTTCGGTGAAGTTGAGAGTGAACTTCCTCATGAAATTGATTTGCCCGAAAAAGGACTACATGGCCTTGTTATGGGGGAGTGAGAGTTTAGCTATGGCTTTAATCCTTTCAGGGTCTACGAGAATCCCTTCTTGGGATATAATATGACCTAAAAAATTTCCTTCCTCGACATCGAAAATATTCTTCTTAGGGTTCAGTGATATACCGTACTTCCTACATCTCTCGAAAATCTGAGTGAAGTATTGCATGTGTTCTTTTCTATTCCTCGAATACACCATTATGTCGTCTAAATAAACTACCACACACTTATTGATGAGTCCCTGGAAAGCCATGTCCATGGCCCTTTGAAATGTTTCTCCTGCGTTAATTAATCCGAAGGGCATGCACTTATAAGCGAAGGTTCCCCATTTGGTTCGGAAGGTAGTTTTTAATCGGTCTTCTTCTGAAACCAACACTTGGTTGTATCCTGAAAAACCATCTAACAAGGAAAAAATCTCCAAGCCCAACACGGTCTGTAGGAGTTGCTCCATTGGAGGGACAGGATAATTGTCTTTTTCTGAAGCTCTGTTGAGGTTCCGAAAATCTACACATAGTCAAATTTCTCCTGACTTCTTCCTCACTAGAACAAGATTCACTGCCCAGGAGGAATGCCTAACTTGGAAAATTATCTTCGCATCTAAAAGTTTCCTCAACTCTTGATACATGAGAGGTTCCAGGGATGGATGGTACTTTCAGAGCTTATGTTGGAAAGGCTTCATTTTGGGTTTTAACGGAATAGTGTGTTGAATGATGCGGGTGTCATACATTTTTAAATCCTTTTAGGACCATGTGAAAACATCCTGGTATTTCTTGAATAATATGAGGTAGGCATTCCTCTCTTCCTTAGAGATAGTTTTGCCGAGATTTACATTCTTCGGGTTCTCTGGAGAACCAAGATTTACAATTTCATGGAGGGGGAAAGAGATACCAGTCTTCGTGTTTTTGGGTTCTTTAAAATGATCCTTTACATCGAACAAACTTTCTAGATTAGCTATCCCCTTAGGGATTGTGTGGGATTTCAATTTTCCAACATCTTTTTTTGTTTGGGGATTGGTCTCAATTGTCTGCTCTCGGAATGCTTCATCATCTATGGCCAGGTATTTGAAATTGTCTTGATTGGTCAAGAAGTTTATGATTTGCTCATCTCCTTCAAAGACCTTCCAATTGGAAATATTGTTCGGCACTGACGGTCTATAGAGCAGCTCCATAGTAAATCGGGAGGCTTCATAATCTTCTAAAGGTGATAGTCAGGAAGCGGTTGTGGCCAAGGAGTCGGCAAGAATGTTTTTTGATCTCAAGATCACGGTGATATTGAAAGCATCAAAGCACTCCATTAGCCCATGTACCTCTTGTTGGTAGTTCTTAAGATGAGGTGAATTACAATGAATAGTATTCCTTACTTGTCTAACAATGATCTTAGAATCCCCGAAAACCTTCAATTCCTTGATACCCAAATATATGGCTTTCATTAACTCTTTTACTAGAGCTTCGTATTCGACGGTATTGTTGGTACATTTGAATTCTATCCTACAGGATAGGAAATGAAGTTTACCCCTCCGATCTATGAGTATGGACCCAGCTCCTGACCCTTCTTGTGATTTAGATCCATCAAAATAGAGGCTCCAAATTTGCGAACGATAATTTCTCCTTTCTCTCCCCTCGCCTGTGTTTTGTTCTCCGACCTCTTCCTCCATAATTCCTAGTGCAGGGCTCTAACAAAAGAGGGTATCTCCTATTGGCATCAGGGATTCTTCTCGAAATATCATTTCAGAGTTTTGAGTAACCGGAACACTGGACAGAAGAGGATCAAATTTGTCGAAGTGAGAATCACAAGAATAGTTCCCCAATATGGGGAAGTCGGTAGAGGTTGGTTCGTTTGGGGTTTCCAGATCAGTGACCGTATGTTTCAGATATCTTTCCCTATCGATTTTGATCATGTTCTTTTATCCCTTCAGTGGCAGCCAAAGGTGTGCCTAGTCGGTACTGAAATATCCGTTCATATTTTCATACCAATCTCGGCTCAGCAATGGTCCATACGCCTTAGAGATGTCCACCACAATGATTTCAATGACCTGCATGAAATTAGGATGTGTCGCTATCCTGATCATCACGTCTTTGAGCTCTCCCATGACCTTGACTTGGGTTCTGTCTAGTTGTATGACATGTTTATCACTTTTGAGAGGGGCAACACCTAATTTATTACATACGACCAAGGGAATGAAATTAGAGGACGCCCCCGAATTGACCAAGAAATTGTGAAGATTCTCGTTGAAGACTTCAAACGTCAAAAGGAAGGGCGGCAAAAAAGGCCTTTATTTCCTACCTTTTGAGCAGGTGTTCACGGTTGGTGTGTTTGTTAAATCTATCGGGGGGACAGTCATGTTCTGACTATTGTTGTTGGTCGGGTTTCCTACCGAATTCAGAGCTTGCAATAGGAAGTCCTTCTATTGAGGAATTCTACATATGTCCATAACTGAGATGTTAGCTTTCAGCTTCTTCAAATATTCGACTACATTATACTCTAGTTTGGGGGAATCTTGGGTGTGGATGCTTATAGGCCTTTTACTGGGGGTGAAAGGCATATTCAGGTAGTTAGGAGTTAACTTACTTTGCGAGGCCCAGAAGGTGTCGACATCTTTCGAGCTGGGTTGGCCCTTGTTATGTGTTTGTACTACTGATACCTCTGCGGGTTGTTCTCAGGAATCAAACAGGTCACCTGAAGACCCGATCATGTCGGGATCCCATATCAGCATGGTTGTGTCTCATGGTGGGTCAGCTTCTTCCTGGTCTACACTATTCATGGTCGAACTTCTTAACTGTTCGGTCAAGGAAACTTCATCCAAAAAATGATTGGCCAATAAATTCATGGCATGGACCCATTGAGGGCATTCTCTCTCTGAGTGGTTCTCTTGGTGATAAGCACAGAACGAATCAGACGCGACATTCCCTAGGTCAATGTTTAAGTTGGATGGGGGAGGTTCAATTTCTTTGAAAGGATGATTCCTTTTAAATAAAGGCTTATAGGGTCTTTGGCCTTGGTTTCCTTCCCATGCGCTCCTTTTCATGTCTATAATCTCATTCGATAGTTTCTTGACCATGCGCTGCAAATATTCTATATCTCCATTACCTTTGTTAGGAGTTTGTTCAACCGACTTCCCTGGCGGCCTGGTCAAAAGGAGTCCTCTTCTAGGGGAAGGTTGGATTTATTTTCTCACCAAAGAAGCTTGACCTTATTTACATCCTTTCATATGGAATTCTATTGTCTTGGATTCTTCAAAATTTTCCGCAAGGGTTTGTTTGGCGGCTCTTTTAACGAACATGAAAATAGAATCCGGGAGCGCATTGGCATAAACTTTGATTTGCAATTCTTGAGTTGGTTTCGCCGCAGGCTAGAATTTGTTTAGGATGGTCATGAATATTTGATTTAAATCATTGATTGAAATCTTTGACCCTTTCTTTTGGGGTCATGGTAGCTGTGAACAGCTCCACCATCAGGGCTCTTGTAGTAGTTTCTTCCGTAAATTTGTCTAGAAAATCCTTTTGGAATTTAGTCCAGTTGTTTATGGATCCTACCAGCAAATTAAAATACCACGTGGAAGACGAATTTTCAAATGTGTATGGGAATATTCTACATACTACATCTTCATGTTGAATGTTCATAAGTCTGATTGCGAGTATTTCTTGATGTGATCTTTGGGCAAGCCTGAAGTTTCAGGATCATATTTGGGCAGCAGCTTTTCTGGGTGTCGGAGAAGATTGTGTACTCATCTCGAGACGACCACAATGTCTCCGACCAACCGAGGTTGGTTGTCTCGAAGTGGAACTTCTCTTTCTTCCCCATGACCATTGTTCCCTTCCATATCTTCAGAGTCAGAGTCAAACTCTTCTTCTTCTGAAAAGTCGTTATGTTCAGAGATGTCGTCGGTTGGCGTCTTGGGTATTAGATCAAGAGGCTCTTGAATTTTGGTAATCATGAAATCTATTAAGTCTTCGATAGAGTGTACGAAAAATTCATCGGGAGTATTAACTACTAATATACTTTGTTCTTTTCTTCGGGGAAGGATGGGGGTGAAGGGAAACGTGCCGATTTGTCGGGCGTAGGCTCTGGTAATTATTTTGAATTGATTCACTTCCTCGTGAGGGAGAGCATAAGGTATTTCAGGGTGAAGAGGTCCTTCCTCGAAATTGGGTGAGTTGTCTGTCGGATGACTAGCCATGCATGTGGGCCATTACGAATCTGTAGGCTGTTTGAAATATCATATAACTTATATACTCATCCATTCATTGTGGCCCTCCTTCTAGTACCAGTTTTGTTGATGGGGCCTAAATCCCCTGATTCAACAGCAAGAACCAAACCTACCACCGAGGCCCAATTAGACTATACAGCGTTTCGAGTGGAATGGTTCTCCAGATCTTGTGATCTAGCCAAATTATCGAAGGGCTTTGTGTCTTCTGGTGAAGGCTCTTCCTTCTGTAAGGACAGTTCCTTTTCTTTATTTCTCTTGGGTGGGGCTTATATGAGAGAGGAAAGCCAATAAAAACCAACTTGAAAAATAATAGGACAGAGGTTTTAACTAGAGGGAAGAGGTCGAGCTTTTGGATAACCCGCTTCTTAAACATACAAACAGTGATTCTATGCCGCAAGGCCTAGTACTAATACATTAATCAAATGAGCATCCAATTACTGTCTGAGAAAGAAAAAAAAAACTAATTTAACAGAAGAAAACACATAAGTAATCAAGATAATGGTAAGCAAAATAATTCATCTACCATAACATTCATCACATAACAACACAACGATTTATTCTCATCATTAAAGCAAAGAACATCAAAACATTGCACCAGATAACTTGACAACATAATTAATTGCTCTTACTCATTTACTGCATCATTCATGGAACAGGAAAGGAAGTAATTCTTCTCCAACTCCAATCACATACATCTGATGAAAATAGCTTGTCTTTGGCCCAAAAGGACTTCTCAATTCACAGCAGTGTCAAAATAATTATCAACAGCCAAAAGAGGGAGTTCTTACAACAACCATCGACCTTTTTCTCATCGGTCAATGTCTCTATTTATAATCTAAAATTCAACTGTAATTAACAGCTAAATACAATTTAGGCCAAACAAAAATTTCCATGTAGAGTGGTCATCCAATAGTTTCTTTCAACAGTCCACCTGAGACACCTCTTGAAAAGGGTGGCTTCTTTCATATTCAGACCTGCTGATAAACAGATTTTCACAGGTTTGATCACATGGGAACCCGTGTTGTTCCATAGGGGAAACATATGCTCCTTTGATGTCTACTACATGTACCCGGTATTTTACCAAACTGGAGTTCAGTAGTTGCAGCATGGCTCGATCTCGGATCGGATGACCTACAAATTGTTGCGCTTGCCCTGGAGTCGCGTCGACGATTTTGCTCATTCATTAGCCTGTAGCAAGTTTTGTTTGGTGTGTATCTCAAACATGTCGCTTGAGTCGAGAAACTGATCAGGAGCGCTGCTTTTGAAGAAACTAGAATCCTTCATTGCGCCGGTGATCCAGCTACGACATTCTTTTTGAGTCTTTCGGCGAGGCCACCGAATAAGCTTCGTTCGGATAATCGAGGAATATTATTTCCTATAATCAAGACAAAAAAATGTTTAATGATCCGAGCAACTTGTGATAAGACATAAATAAATCTGATAAGACTAATACATACCTGCATAGCGTGTTAATCTCAGTCATTTAATACTTACTTGATCTTCGTCGCTCCTTAGAATGGCCTGTTATGACCTAGCCGAAGTCACCGCTCCTTTTGATTAAGATGAATTATGTCAACGTATCATGAAGTGGAAAATCAAGTATGGGATTCGTTAGCGACTTAAATTATCATAGTAATTTTTGACCTTTTGTGCTAAAAAGAAACATCGAAGGTGAGAGTGTGCACACATACTACCCAGAAGGTCGGATGCCATAAAAGGAAATCTGTTAAGTTCCTCCAGAATCCGTATTACCAAGCGTGTAAAACATCATTCGTTAAATAGCGGGGGGGGGCCTGGAAAAAGATCAGAAGGAATGTACCGGACGTTATCTGTAACTTCAATGGGTTGCGTTTACATGCTCTGGATTGCATCCGTCAAATAATTGTGGTGCATCGAGTCCTTAAACACCATGTCACAATGTGCGAGTGCGGTACAAACATGCTATGATTCACTCCTTCATCTTTTCTATAAATTCTGGGAGTTCTGTGGGAAATCTTACGCTTACGTCGAGCTTATATTCTCTGAATTTCTAGTCTGGAAAATTCATCTTGGTGAAGTTTTGCGTGGGCATCCTCCACCCCCCGCGGACGAGCGGGCTGCTACACTACTGCGAAATAGGATCTCCTCTGGATAAGGGATGGGGTCCACGGGTAGTCGTAGTGCTAGGTGTGAACCCCAGTGTGTCTGAGATTCCTTTGGGTCAGCTTCTCATATTTTTGAAAGCCCAATAGGAGGTGGAGGTTTTGGCTCAGAAATGGTGTCGGCGTCCTCAACGGAGATTGAAGCTGAAAAGGGTATGTCTAGGGAAGGTATACTTGTAAACACGCCTTCTCAAGAGCTGAAACCGCAGAGAAATGGGAGGCCTAGAAAGGATACGTCCAGAAGGGAGGAGACCCACCTTTCGACTAAGCTAAGTGCATGCCCAAATGTCGAGGAGCTTGTGGGACTTCCATGCTTGTTGGAGCCAGTTAGGATTATCGACAGAGGAGACGGGAGCCAAAAAGGAAGGGGAAGAGCACTAGGTCCTTGCATTGAGAGTTATGTTCAACAGTTAGAGTGGGCTAAACTTGCGAAAGTCAAGCTCTACCAATAAAATAGAGAGCTACGACATCATTTGGTGGAAAAAGACCAGGGGATAACGTCATCGCAGGGTCATGCAGGGAGCACGGTTTGGCTTCAAAGGAAACTCCGGCAAGCCCAAGATACAATTTTGCAACCACACGAGGTGCAGCATGCGGCGGAAGAGAGGGACATAGTGCCAGGTGCCAGCAATGACCTAGGGAAAATTTCATATATGAGAAAGACATGATGGGTGATTATGCGCCTTACATCCTCTTGGGTGTCATTATGGACACAAATTCCCCTTTTGTTCTTTCGTTGTAAAGGTATTCTTGGTTTTGTGGCTACGAGGTCGATTGGTCGCGACGTGGCTTACTTGTATGTAATCTGAACTCGGTGGGAACCCTTAATATTAAAAATTGGAAGTATTTTGAATGTATTAAGATTTCTTATTGGAAGTTGGTCTGTGTTCCTTATCACAAATTATTAGTTCACGCACATTATTAAATCTCACAATCGTTACTGTTGTACCAAGGTTTTATAAATAAATAAATAAACATTTGTTGGTAGGTAAGCATCTTACTTGATATGTCTCTCATGTCAACGTATCAGGGTTCGAAGGTCAGCGATGTCACTCTTCCCTTTGCACGACACTTACTATCACGTGTTTCTACCCAAAACTGAATGAATCGATCTTCGAAAAAACCCTTCCCAAGGTTTGTTCATAGGAAATAAACATTTCATCAGCCAATGCCAAAGAGGGTCGGTATTTAGCTACTTTGACTTTCCAAATGGTCTTCGCCGCCATCATCTTCCGCCGATGCCGAAATTCTCTTGTGAGTCGGGAAACATCTAGGTCGTCAATTCCTCGAGTAGTTGTTAAGTATTTTAGAGTTAAGATGATTCTTCACTGTATGTTCAAGTGAACTTTTAATCAATTAAAAC
>ML804187.1:41355-60192 GCA_009831015.1 Picea engelmannii | reverse complement strand
CTTTTGGATCTGATGACCTATAATCCACATGTTGTAGCATTCAATATTGCAGGTTGGATATTGGTGGCCGTTCATAATGATCCTCAAGTGGAATTTCTCCCCATCTTTAGGAAAAATAACAACAAGCCAACTTAGCTACAAATATTTAGGCAAAATAACTTCGTGGTTAACCATCAAGCCAACTTAGCTACAAAGGAAAAGATGGTGTCCTATCCATCAATGGACATCAATTCTTTCAGCCAATCCCATGAAGTCGAGTCCCCTTTTAGTTTTAGTTTTTTTGTTGTATGTGATATCAATGATGCTCTCGTCACCCCCTCGCATGGCCTCGGGTATCCGCGTCATCCCACATGCCTCCTCTTGTGTGCCTCCAAGTGGAGTCACGTATCAACCGTCAGGTGGTTCCTTCTTCTCACACTACCATACAACCCTGTGTCATTCACCTTAAATTTTCCTTTGTACCATCTTCAGTTTCACTAGTTATAGTTTTACCCCTCTCACTCAAAGTGGGATTATTCATATAAGCAATCATAAAAGGAATTGGGCTCGCGGCCCTGGTGGTTATATATTTTCCCCTCTTTCTCAAAGTGGGATCAGTCGTATAATCAATCATAGAGGAATTGGGCTCGGGGATGGCAGATGAGGTTTAGTTATGGTGTTCTTCTCCCATGTGTGGCTGGGGTTTTTCCTTAATTCCAGGTGATGCGGTGACATTTCATTCTTGGTCACCTTGTAGCACCATAATGTGTTTTTCTAGTCTATCTTGGCTTCTGCTCTTGGTTGGTTTTCTCTTCACAACTCCCAGTTTCATGGCATCCAAGGAACATGCCGCATTTAAGGAACAAATCTCTCAACTTGCGCAAGACATTAAGGAACTGAGAACCTTGATGCAAACTCTACAAGTCCATCTGAGCAATCTGTCTGTCCAGTTTATTTCTAGTCTAGATATCCTTATCCAGTATTGTCAATGCATGCATCAATTATAGGATGAATATGGAGCTCTTTGCAATCACTTAGATAAATTCCTGGATCGTTCTCGCCGAACTCAGATCTCTCAGTCATCCTCTACCTGCTCTAATGAGGTCTCCTCTCCTGCAGGTAATTTTAATATTTCGGACATGAACTCTCCAGGGCAGGTGTTATATATGGAAGAAGATGAAGATAAGACCCACCTCCCCCAGAGTGACTAGTGGATTGCGTACTTATTTTGGTTCTGCTTAGGATTTTACTTGAAAGTCTATATTTTGGTTCTGCTCAGGAGTTTACTTGAATGTATATAGTGTCAAAAATTTTGAATCTTTTCCTCTCAAGGGAAATTTGCTAATTTTGTTGTTAATTGGGAACAACTCTCTACCAGAGTCTAGTGAGAGATTGACTATGTAAAAACTCTACCTATGTACTCCTTTTGTGCGCTCTGCCACATCTTTTACTTAATATTAAATCTACCACTTCTATCTTTAAAAAACTAAAAACTAAAATTTGCAACATTATCAAGAACCTGTCATACAAAATCCTCTTAACTGTAGCAATAACTGAAGTCGAGCAATCTATGATAAAAAAATCATCAACATACAAAACTAGGAGTAGAAGTAAATCATGTATCCCAAGCATGTAAACATTTGGGTCTTACTTAAAACATACAAAGTTCTATGAAAATAGGTAGGAGTCCATCTTGGAATACCATTCCCTCGGGGATTCCTTGAAGCCATAAAGAGACTTCTTCAGTCGACAGACCAAAGATGAATCCTACAAAAATCCCTGGGGTTGCTCCATATATATCTCCTCAAATAGATCACTGTGAATAAATGCATTCTTCACGTCCATCCGATGGACTTCCCATCCCTTAGCAATCTCAATGAAAAGTGTCAAACTTATGGAATCCATCTTTGCTACTAAAGTTAAGGTCTCATCATAGTCAATGTCTTTCACTTGCTGAAAGCCTTGGCAACTAGCCTGAATTTGTATCTGCTAACCTATCCATCCACTGCGCTCTTGGTATTGTAGACCCATCTGCACCTGATAATTTTTCTTCTCGAAGGAAGGGGAACTAGATCCCAAGTCTGGTTCTCGAGGAGGGATTTGTACTCCTCCTTCATGGCGAATTCCCAAAAGGGATTTCCAACAACCTTTCCATAGGACTATGGATCTAAAGACTGGACCAAGAAAATATGTTTGGGTGGAATCGGTTTAGTGGCAGTGAGTGAAAGAGGAGGCTCCTCAAAATCAGATCGAGTCCTCCTAGTATCATCTAGATCCCTAACAAGATCTCTTGCATCCTAAAGATTAGTCTTGGCCCACTTGGGCCTCTACTTTGGCTCTGCATCTGCATCTACATGCACTGAATTTGCATCTGACTATATTGACTATGTATCTGTATCATCTAAATCCTCTGAATCGAAACTCTCATATAAATAAGAGTCGGCATGTGCATGGTCATGATATTTGATAGGTGGAAGAACAAAAGTGTTTGCATGCGAATGTTGAGGTACATGTGAGACACTTTCCTCGAAATAGACACTTCCCTCAATGATGAGCCAATCCGAGGAAATATCAATGAGTCTGTATCCATTCACACCATTAGGGTATCCAAACAAGGTTCACTCAATTCTCTATGGATTAAGTTCCTTCCTCTTCTTAGAGGGAATCTTGCCCCATGCACGTGAACCAAAAATACGGAAGTGGGTCACTTCTAGTTTGAGGTCGCTCCAAGCCTTGTAGGGGGTCTTATCCTTGAGAAATCTACGGGGAAATATGTTTTGGATGTAGGTTGCACAATTAAGTTCTTCAGCCCATAATATCTATGGAAGTGACTTTGAATGTAGCATGCAAGATGCCATCTCTTTTAAAGATCTATTTTTCCGCTCAACAAATCTCTTTTTCTATAGAGTATAGGGAAACATGTGTTGCAACTAAATCCCAACCTCATGACAAAGATTACGTATCTCATGGTTGACATACTCTCCCTCGTTATCTATTAAGAGGACTTTTATCTTCTTTCCTAACTTTGTTTCAAAAAGGTCTTTGAAATCTTTGAGGTGTTGAAAGACCTCTCATTTTTGCATGACAAATAAAATCCATGTGAAGCGTGAGAAATCATCAAAAAAAATGAGCATGTACGGTGATTTATTGATTGATGGATGCAGAAAAGGTCCCATGAGGTCACTATGGATCAGATCTAAAGGAAATGAAGCCTTCTGAGGCTTTCCTTTGTCGAAATTCTCTTTAGGGTGTTTTCCAAAAACACATCCCTCACAAATTGCTTTGGAGAAGTGTATTAGCACTAGAAGTCACACTTAGAATGGTGTAGGTGTAAGCCTAATACCCATCATAATTTGAATAATTAAATCAATTTATGGTTGGTGGATCATCAAGAAAGAGGGAAACAGACTGTCTGTAGAGATATTCATTAGGCATGGAGTCATAAACCCTAAAGATCAAAGGCAATCAAGTTGCATACCAGAAAAAAGGGCTATATAATGGTGAACAAAAGAATGGATTAGATGACACTAAGAAAAATATTCATCAAGAAATGATCCTCTTTGCAAAATTAATTAAAAGAATACTTGAATAGAAATCATGAAAATAGGCAATCACTACAAATCATTTGTAGTTCATGAATTCTCCTACCCATGGACAACCATTGATCTTCGATACCTGCAATATATTCAAGCAAGAGGATGAAGAAATAAATGGAAAACAAAGAGTACAATATTATAAACAAATCTCATGAATCTTTAATGGCATAAAATGTGATGACAAGCAGCAAATAAGAAGTTAAATTGCTCCTCAAGCTCTCCCCTCTCTTGGATCATGAACTCAACCCCTTCATCAACAAAAAAACTTATATCTATAGTGTATCATTCCTTCCTACTCTAAAGAGGTCGAATCCCAAGTGGTTCAATTGGACTCCCTTTTCTCTAGGATTTGTTACAACAAGGTGAAACAAAAAATCCACCTAGCTCCTATTTTTTGGATCATGTCTATTGCGATAAATGACTTTTCAAACAGGTCATGATGCTTGATCTGGTGATAGAAAACATGTAAATCATGTCCAAATACCTCCTAGGAAACCATTCGAACCCCCTCATACAAGTGGCATCCATCTTACAACACATATTTATTCGACCGTTAGAGTTTGCAGTTCAATTTTAGGATTCGTTGCAAATTTTCATGTAGGTTATGTTTTCAACTTTAATCCCAAAAAAATAAATGGGTCAGGATGATGTTTGGTCAACAAGTCCATGATATTATGATTCATCTCCACAAAAAAAATTCAGAAGAACCCATATAGGCATTTAAAAGTTATGATGAAAGCATGACTCTGTTGTGTACTAATTCACTACAAACTATCACAAAACTACCAGTTCGCAGCGCCTTTGACAACACGCATTGTGAACTTTCTTGTAGGCTCTCTTTTACATTCAAAATTTATTTCAACTTTTAAAACTTTCACAACAAGCTAAGAAATACTTCCAAAACCTGCTACAATCTTCTGAAACATGAAGTAACCTTTTGCATAAGTCATATGAATATGGTAACCTTAGCTTAAGACAAAAATCATCACTCAAGTTATAAGTATGTGCAGTAAAGTGAACCATGGAAAAATGATGTTGATGTAAACATAATATCCTATAATCATCTTTTCCTCTTTGCATTTTTCTAAAAAAAAATCAGGCAACCCACTCTCTGGAATGCTTCCTTGAAAAATGGTTCAAAATTTATAAGTTTCATGTCATGTGGCTCAGCCCTGACAATTTATCCCCCTTTTTAAACCTTCTTACCCTACTGACTATCCATGATATCTTGTTTTTAAAACCCTTTACCCTCTTATAACAACTTGTTATTAGATGTATGATAAAAACATGAAAATTAGGGGTTTTGATAGAATTTGCACAATTTAGCGTTTACTTGAATAAGATATTCAGCAATAGTCTGAGGATGAACAGGCTGCAATTAGGAGATGAGAGGAAAATAACAAAATCTCAAATTGGATTAGGCTACAGGCAGGAAAAATCGTAGCAACTCTGTGTAAAACAGAGGATTCGCAACACACAGTTTTGGACTAGGTTTTAATAAAAGGTTTGCAAAACTTCCCAAGTCTGAAAAGGAAAATGAATTTTAAAAAGATAAAACCTCAGACATGAATGAAACACAGTCAAGGAGGGTTTGGTCTAGTAAGAAAACATAGGGTTCACATCACCTTAAACGCATACAATTTGTAGCACCATCAATAAAATGTAGTGGATAAGGTCACTACTACAAGAAATGGGTGCAAATTGATATTTTTGGTATAAAAAAAGGAAACTTGAAATTGCCAAGGTTTAGGATACCAATACTGTAGGTTTTTTTTATTAATGCAAGGAGTATGCAGCGCAGATACTATGCAACAGTTTGCAGTGCACTGAAAAATGAAATGACAACAACTAGAAACCAGTATAATAAGGCTTTAGTCAACACACAATCATTAAATAGGTTACCTGATATATCTGAAACTTCAATTGTTATCTCATGAGCTAGACTGGCATTTTCTTGAAATCACTCAATCTACCTTCATTTGCTACAGACAGTTCGCAGCGCCATTGATCTGAAAATGAAAAAGGTTTGTGTATACAAAATTTGCAAGTGGAAAATGTATGTGTCTTGGACAATTGGATCAAGTTGCAAGAACATGAAAATATTGATTTTTTATACTTGAAATGAATAACATAAACATACATAAACATTCATAAACAACCATCAAAATAAGCACATAACTCAACAAAATGATAAAGGATTTCACCCCTCTCTTGGGATACATCTCTTGGTCCATCTTCCCATGGATAATTTTCATTATATGATCAAAATGTTAAAATCGGTGCTTTACAATGCTCATAATGAAAAATAGATGGCTCCAATGGCTCCAGAATGTCCAAAAACCCCTAGTTGGGCTCTTCCTGCACCTGGTTTGGCCAAAAAATGAAGAAAATACACTTCCTGGAAGTTTTCCCCAATAACTTGTTGTCTCTGCTCACCGGAACGCACACACTGTGTGACTATCTCGAACTTTGTTTTTTTCCAGGATAAAACCTAGCACCATGCGTCGTTCCACAAATTGGGTGGATTTTTTGCACCGTTAGGGGCTAGCACCTTTCCCGACAGAGGTTATGGTCGCGTGGAGGGGCACATGGCCAAGGGCTAAGCCAATTACCCACGCCTGTCAGCTTATCCGTTGGATCCATTTTCCCGTGTTGTTGGTCGTATGGCGAGTTGCAAAGTCATGAACATAGGATGGGGCTAAACCACGTCCCTTTCCCCCCGCCAAATGAAGACATATTCAACTTTAAATAATTTTAGATCCACTATAGGGTTAAGAATCACATGTAGGCGGGTTGGTGGCCTGACCTGTGTGAATACTTTTCCATTACTAGAGGTCGCGATTTCAACCCCCTCAAACTGCACACAAATTTTTAAACCACAAAAAGGGGGTGCCACATGGAAACCCCTGGCTGGGCCACATGGCACCCTTTCATTCACCCTCGAAACATGCCACGTGTTGAGAGTGGATTGGTCCATGTCAACCTACCATCTCACCTTGACATGTCATCACACTCTTCCATGTGTCCAGTCCACGTCAGTGGTAAGATCATACGGTCATATGCCACGTGGCATGTACAGACTGTATAGTCATCATTTTGCATGTTTGGAAAATCAAACAGAACATGATATCTCCCTCATACGAACTATGTTTGACCTTGTTCAAGTTGTGTTGAGATCGTGAGGAAGAGATCTACGAAATGAATCCATTTTTGAGCACTTTTAGTTTTTAGCATTTTTTTGATCCTGTGGATAACTCCTCCCCTTTGGGAATCTTTTGGACCTCCAAAAGACTATTTCAATCAATATTTATATGAGGGTACAATTCCCTCACCTTTCCAACATTAATCCATTTATCTTTTCGTGGATTTATTCCTTTGAGATGAACACGAAGGTACTCCACATTCCCTCATTTTGAAGTTCTTATCTTTCTATCAAGGATTGTATCCTCATGTAATTCTAAAATATATTCTCACGAGAAGTCATCTATTGAAGGAATTTGAACATGCTCTCCCTGATCATCAATCAAAGGAGGCTCATACAATCTCAAATTCTCAACATTAACAACTGAATCCAAACGAAAGGCATTGGTACCAATCTTTTCAAGAATCTTGAAAGGTCCATATCTAATTGGTTTCATCTTTTTACCTTCTCCTTTAAGCCTCTATTCGCTAATGTAAAGCCAAACTTCATCTCCAACTTGGAAACTGTGATCAACACGATGATTTCCATGTCTTGTCTTGTACTTGGCTTGACTCTTTTCCAATTTTTCTTGTACCATTTGATGCACTAATTGAATTTGATCAATGAACTTATTTGCTCTATCAATGTCATAATGACCATCAATAGAAATATCCTTCCCAGAGATCAAATCTAAAGGATATTTTGGCAAATAACCAAAACATGCCTCAAATGGAGATGTTTGAGTCGATGAATGCTTAGCCCAATTATAAGCTTAGGATGTTTGTTGCAATAACCACGAAGAGGATGTACTATTGTTCTATTCACCACTTATGTTTTACCATTAGTTTGTGGATGAAATATTGTGGTCTTTTTCAACTTGGTGTCCATGAGTGCCCATAATATTGACCAAAATTTCCCAATAAATCGAGAATATCGATCAGAAATAATGGATTTGGGCAACCCAAAATGTACCCATACATGTTGAAATAACATTTGTGTCATTTGTTCAGTTATAACTTGCTTCTTACAAGGCATCAAAATACACATTTTTCTGAAATGGTCAACCACAACATAAACATAATCATGATTGTTTTTAGACATAGGTAATCCTCCTACAAAGTCCATGGAAGTGATTTCCCAAGGACGAGAAGGAACCAGTAGTGGAGTATACAATCCTAACTTTTTGTTGCAAGGCTTACTTGTGCCACATAAAAAACATCCTCTTACATATCATGAAACACTTTCATTCATTTTAGGCCAATAGCAATACCTTTCTAAATTATCCACCGTCTTTCCTACACCAAAGTGGCCAGCAATAAGAGAAGAATGTGCTTCCCTTATGATGTTGACTCTTTCACCCTATGGAATACATAGCTTTCCAAGATGATAAAAAATCTTATCATGCACATGGTAATCCAATTCCTAAACTTGGTTAGAATGACACAAAGTTGCATAAACCTCTTTAAAATCATCATCTAAAGTATAATGTTCAACATAGCTCTCATGCATGGTAGAATTATGCTTAAGAATAACTGAAACACTAACAATAGGCCTAGAAAGTATATCAAAAAAATTGTTATAAATGTCTTTCTTATACCTGATAACCAAGTCGAATTGTTGTAGGAAACCCATCCGTCTGAAGTGCCTTGCTTGTTATAGCTTTGTTTGTGATTGCAAGTATTGCAATGGTTGATGATCTATGTGAATAATAGTTTATTTTCCCAACAAATAATGTTTCCATTTTTTCACACTTTGCACCAATGCATAAAACTCATTGTCATGTGTAGGATAATTAATCACAACATCATTAAAAGTTTTAGAATGAAAACAAATGGGCTTACCATGTTGAAACAAGACTGCTCCCATGGCATAGTTACTTGCATCTATTTGTATCTCAAATTGTTGTCTCAAATTAGAAAGTGCAAGAACTGGAGCTGGACTAATTTTCTCCTTCAATGCATCAAAATCTTTTTGTTTCTTTCCTCCCCATTGGAAAACTTTCTTGATGCTTGTCATTGCATCTAATGTAGCTGAATGCAAGAAAAGTTAGCAATAAACTTTCTCCAATATTGGGTTGCTCCCAAAAATATTCTTACCTCTGTTACATTGTTGGGCTTGGGCCAATACAAAATGACTTTGACCTTTGAAGGATCTATTTTCAATTCTCTTACTCAAAGAATATGTCCCAAGTAAACAAGTGAGGTCTTTCCAAACTCACATTTAGACATCTTAAAAAAAAAAATGTTTTTTCAATACATCTCAAACTTGCTTTACATGCCTAACATGCTCTTCACGAAATTTCCTAAATATCAATATGTCATCCAAGTAGACAATTACACAATCATCAATAAATGGCCTTAAAAGATCATTCATAACTCTCATGAATGTTGTGGGAGCATTACAAAGCCCAAATGACATAACCAATCATTCAAACAAACCTTGCTTTGTTTTAAAAGTTGTCTTCCATGTGTCTCCTTCAACAATCATGATCTGATGATATCCACTTCTCAAGTCCAACTTAGTAAAACAATTAGCATCTTTCAATTGATCAAGCAAATAATCAATTCTAGGAAGAGGGTAATGATTATTTACCGTAATCTTTTTCAAGGCTAAAAAATCTACACACATGTGTCATGTACCATCTTTCTTTGGTACTAAAACAATTGGTGACCTGCATGGCGATGTGCTTGGCATGATAAGCCCTTTGTCAAGCAACTCTTGGATTTGTTCTTTAATTTCAACATTCTCCATGACTAGCATCCTATACATACCAATGTTTGGAAGATGACATTCTTGCTGCAATTGAATCTCATGTTGGATACCTCTTTTAGGAGTAAATCCTTTTGGTTCCTGAAACATCTCATCATATTCATTAACGAACTCATATAAATTAGATTTTAATTGTGCATCACAACCTTGGAAAGCTTCTTTTTCAACATTGTCTTTGGTTTTGATCATCAAGAGTACAAATTTCTTACTAGCATTGACTAATCTCTTGATGTGTCCAACTTTTACAAGTGACAAACTCAACTTCTTTGTATGAGCTCTAACAATGTACTCAAATCCATTTTTAAATAAATGATATTTGTTCTCATGACGGTGAAAGATGGCTCTCCTGTCATATAAATATGGGTTTCCCAGCACAATACCACAAATATCCAATGGAATAACATCAAGCTCTACCTCATCTATAAATTTTGCAATGATGTCAAATCTAAGTTTACATATTTTTGTCACATGCAATTTGGAATTGTCACATATTCAACCTAGAGGATATGGTTTAGGATGAGGAGTAGTTTCCAAATGCAATTTCTTGACAGTGTCTTCGGAAATGAGGTTTTCTTGAGATCTAGTATCAAATAGAGTATCTATGTTGGTATGCTTTGAAATTACCCTTATGTGGAAAATCTATATTCTTTCTTTTTCATGTTGAGTTTCATTGAGTCTACTACTTGAAGAACTAGTACTTGCAATAGAGTCCTTACCTTGAAAACCCATGGCTATGATTTTTGTTTCATCTCCCAAATCAAATACTAAATCATGTTGTGTAGTTGCCGCAGTCTTTGGTTTCCCTTTGTTGTTGAACTTTTTGGGTCTCATTTCAGGATGAAGTTTCCAACAATGGTCTTCATTCTGACCATATTTTGAACAATGTTTACATGAGAGTTTTTCTCCCTCTTTCTTGACTGAAGCATTCTTATTTCCATTTCCTTTGAATTTCCTCTTTCCTTTGCCTCCATTATAAAATGGCTTCTTGCTACCGTCTTGTGGAGTGTTCTTCCATCTTGCTTCTAAATATGTTTCTTGTACACAAACATCATCTAGATTTGTAGGGTTAAACATGATAATTGTGTGTCTCAAATAGCTATGCAATCTTCCAATGTATTTGAGTAAAGTTTCTTAAGAAGACAAATCTATACCCAAAATCAAAGCTCTTTTTCTATACTCTTGAGTGTAGCTTTGCACATTTTTCCCTTTAGCTTTCCTAAAGTTTTTCCAATCCATAATATCTTTCTGCATGTATGCTAATGGCTAAAATTGTCTTTAAATTGCAATAATAAAATCATTCCAAGAGGATAAAACTTTACCATGTTTCTTCATGTCCTCTTGATTTTTGGTTTCCCACCAAATGAGTGTTGCATTTTCCAATCTAAGAGAAGCAAGCTGAATGTTAGATTCATCATCTTGGATTATTTGTGTCCTACAATACACTTCAATTTGACGAATCCAATTATCCAATTTCTCATCATTAACCTCTCCATTGTACATAGGCAATTCAAAATTACTATCAAGCTTAAGTAAAGGAGTTTGTGGAGGAATTTTACCATGTTTTTTTGGAGAATTTGGAGGTGGTTGTGAAATGGTAGAAGAAGTGGAAGATGGAGGTGAAGGAGGTGGAGTGTCATCATTCCCTCCATTACCTTTTGGAGTCTTATCACCATTATCCTCATTACCTCTTGGAGGATTGGATATTTCTCCTTGCAACCTTGCATTCCTTTATTCAAATAAAACTTTCATCATTTATGTCATATCATAAAAATCTTTTCTGAAAGTTTCCTCTTCTTCCTCTTCTGAAGTAGGAATTTCATGACTCTCCTCATGAGACATACTTGGTGAATTCCTCCTTGAATCTTGAGGTGAATGTATTGTTCTCCTTCTTCAAAGTTGAGAGCTTGGCTCTACAAGTTACCCTTCTCCTCTTGTGAGCTTCTACCTTGTAAGCATCAAAAAAAACATTTTCTCTGATACCAACTTGATCTAAAAATGAAAAAGGTTTGTGTATGCAAAATTTTCAAGTGGAAAATGTATGTGTCTTGGGAAATTGGATCAAGTTGAAAGAAAATGAAAATATTGAGTTTTTATACTTGAAATGAACAACATAAACAAGCATAAACAGTCTTAAACAACCATCAAAATAAGCACATAACACAACAAAATGATAAAGGAGTTCACCCCTCTCTTGGGCTTCATCTCTTGGTCCAAATTCCCATGGATCATTTTCATTATATATTCAAAGAGTTAAAATTAGTACTTTACAATGCTCATAATGAAAAATAGATGGCTCCAATGGCTCCAGAATGTCCAAAAACCCCTAGTTGGGCTCCTCCTGCACCTGGTTTGGCCAAAAACTGAAGAAAATACATTTCCTGGAAGTTTTCCCCAATAACTTGTTGTCTCTGCTCGCCAAAACGCATCCACTATGTGACTAACTCAGCCTCTATGTGTTTTTCGTGCCAAAACCTAGCACCACGCGTTGTTCTGCAAATTGGGTGGATTTGTCACACCATTAGGGGCTAGCACCTTTCCTAGCAAAGGTTATGGTTGCATTGAGGGGTACGTGGCCAAGAGCTAAGCCAACTTCTCATGCCTGTCAGCTTATCCATTGGATTCCTTTTCCCTCGCTCCTGGTCGTATGGAGAGTTGTAAAGTTTTGACCACGGATTGGGGTTAAGCCCCGACCCTTTCCCCATGCCAAATAAAGACATATTCAACTTTAAATAATTTTAGAGCCACTATAGGGTTAAGACTTATGTGTAGGAGGGTTGGTGGCCCTACCTGTGTGAATACTTTTCCCTTGTCGGAGCTCCCGGGTTCAACCCCCGCAGTCTCCAAACAAATTTTTAAACCACAACAAGGGGGTGCCATGTGGCGACCCTTGGCTGGGTGTTATAGCAAGATTTGCCTCACCATTGCTATCTTGCACAGAGGGCCTTTTTCCATTTCCCTATGCAGACTTATCAACCCCTTTTTGATAAATCCAGAGCCAAAAATATATGTTTTTCCACATATATGCTCCCTAACTTCTTTGCAAGATGTGTATACGCTTGTTGCTCCACTACAACTCGCGTATATCAGGATTTGTGCCAGAAAATACAAAATGAAGTCAGGTTTCCATGTCACGACAGAGGATCTCCGATATTTGGCCTTCCATATACTGGAAATGTTCCGACTCGGCCCTTCATTTGCATTCTGGAGGCTATAAGAGCACAATTTCGAGCTATGAAAAAAGAGGAGAAAGCATTCAAATTTGAGAGCAAAGTTACTCTGGAGAAATTACTTCATATTGAGTCTGCATCCATTTGTCCCTCAATTCTGAACATGGTGTTCAACCCCCAAGATCTTTCCTTATTGTCGAGAGGACCTCATTACCTCTTTGCTATGAGCTTTCCTTTGGTGGAGGATTGAAGTGGTGGAGACCCAATTGGAAGGAACTTGGTTTCTTGGTTTTGAACTGTGCCGACACGGAAGTCTATAATGTTGATACTTCTGTTGATCAATTATTAATAGAAATACTCCTTTCCTGTCCTATCGATATCTTGCAAATATATGATTATTATCCATGGGCATGTTTGTAATGTTTATTAATGGATAGTGTTATCTGATGTGCTAACTCATTTTATATATTGTCACAATATACTTGCATCGCTTGTTTGTTGAAAACTTCTTTCAGGTGTAAAGCTTTGGGTCAAAGTGCTCAACGGTGGAACGACATCAAACGATTGGATCAAGGTAGGGTTCTTCCTCATATTGCACATTAATTTATATAGCACATGTTGGAATTGAGTTGATTTCTGTAGTCACACCTATCTGTTGTGGTTTACCCTTGGTCATAGAGAGTTTTTCCCTTGTAACACTGGGCCATGTGGCACCCTTTCATTCACCCTCGAAACATGCCATGTGTTGAAAGTGGATTGGTCCACGTCAACCTGCCAACTCACCTTGCCATGTCAGCACACTTTGTCACGTGTCCAGTCTACATCAGCAGTACGGTCGTACGGTCAGCTTCCATGTGGTTTGTACGGACTGTACAAGCAACATTTTGCATGTTTGGAAAAATGGACAAAACGCGGTATCTCCCTCATAAAAACTCTGTTTGAGCCCGTTCAAGTTGAGTTGGGATCGTGAGTACGAGATCTATGCAATGAATCTGTTTTCAAGCAATTTCGAGCACTTTTATTTTTGAGCATTTTTTTTATCCCACGGATCAACCATAATTCAAACCAATTGGCAGTGTGCTTCATTCAAATTGATAGACTTGTTTCTTGAAACCAAATTGAACAACATGATGAATAAGTGGCACTGAAAACAATAAGATACCCCTTTCCACGTTTCCAAAGCATAATGATATGTGATTAGTGCACGAGGTACTTTCTTGATTCACTGCGAACTTTCAGGTGAGTTTGCAGCAGGTTGAATTGACACATGAATTGACCCCTAAACGGTTAGATACAACATGAAAACCCCTTGTATATATTTTTGAGACACAAGACTTTGATGATGATGACCTTTAAATCAAAAGGTGTGACCAACAATTTCCCATTTTTTCTAATGATGATAACCACTATCATGACACCAAGACTCTTACATGGACTTTGATTAGTTTTCTTGATTCATAAGACAATCAAAACATGATTTATTAGAAATGGACATGCCTCAAAACTTAACTTAAAATAAATGACTCATACAAGAAAGACTGATCACATGACTGACAGACATCAATGATGTCTTTCTGCGACTAGCCTAACAAAAAATTTAGAAAATTTAGAAATTTTTTGACTCTTGAAAATTTCATGTGATAACAAAGTGAATGTCAAGTAGACAATAAACCATTCCCTGCTTTCTAAGCTGTTGCATATATCTGGAATTTAAAATCCTGAACCTTTCGTGCCATATCCTACTACTTTCATCAGCATGGGTAAGCAGTAATGCAGAATCTAGTTCAATAAATTCATAAAATGTGTAGAGTCTGGATTGATGATTTACCTCACCGGTAGCAACACTAGAATTGGTTTGCATGTCATAGTTATCCACTACATAAGGTGTGAATATAACTCTCTTTCTAGTGCCGGAGTTTGTCATATGATACATGGAGAGAATATTGAAGAAAATTTTGGGAATGTGCAACACATTCTCGAATCTTTGTTTGTGAGTTCAATTCTTCCTTTGCTGGTGACCTCGACTGGAGAGTTGTCCCCCATTAGAATAGGAGGACCTTTGCATGCATCCAATAAAGAGTAGACTTATTTTGTGGCTTCCATGTGGTGTGATGCACTTGAATATACGATCCAAGCATCGAGTGAGGAGTTGATGGCAATCAAAGCATGGCTAGAATTTTCTTTCTTGGGATTCTGATCTTCTAGCTTCTTATTCTCGGCACCCTCCAAGATGCGATATCCAAGGTTGTTTTGTTGAAGTATTTGAGCCATTTGATCTATCTATTTATGCATACATGCAGATTATGGATGTAATCCTTTATGGTAGTAAGTGCATTTCTCCCCTTTTCTTCCATTTCCACCTTTGGATCCAGAGGCATCGTTGAAGGGTTTTGAGTACCCTTCCTTATTTGGATTTGCATGTGATTTCCTTTTGTCTTTGTCTTTAGATTTCTTATTTTGACAAACACTACCATCATGCACAGTAAGTGCATGCTCCTTTGGGCCTTTGATTTTTCCCATGTTGATAAGCTTGTTCTGCGCTTGTGTCAGATATTCAATGAAGACCTCAAGAGAGGGCATCTTCCAGGTGACTCTAGAGGTGAGCCTAAATGAATGAAATATGGATACAAACACTGATTATTCTAGACGAAGTTTGGAGAGAATGGAGAGAACCATTTTTTTCTTCTCCTTATATTTATCAACCCCACAAGCCTTGACTTGTGACAACAAATTCTTATATTTGGTAAATATATATTAGAGATTGTCGAAGGTTTTTGGATCCAATGTGAGCAATTCCACCTCGAGCATGTGTCCCCTCATCTCATCCTTTTTTCCAAAAATCTCTTCCATGGTGGTCCAGGCTTCATTGGGGGTTTTACAGGAGGAAATGCAAAAGAGGAGTTCATGAGAAATGATACTACAAATAGTTCCAAACACTTCATCCATTCGATTCAGATACTTGGATTTTTCTATGGATGATGTGGGTTCAGTATTTGTTTCCATGGTTAACTTGTATAATCCTCTGCCTCAAAGATGCACTATCATCTTCTCCTTCCATGCAAAGAAATTGTATGGTGTAAGAATGAATTCTTTTGGAAATTCCATTTTTTCGTTGTCTTCAATCTTCGGTACCTGCAAAAATAATATGGTGTGTATTTTTCCTAGAAATCCGTCGGCTCTGATACCATATAAATGTGTTGAAACTGCACAGAATAGATCTAGCTAGAAAATGACATACACAAATTGCAGAGAAAATATGAGAAAAGAGAAACAAAAGAGAACGAATGGAAGAATTACCATTAACCAAATGAATGAATGTTAATTTACACATGATATACTTTGTATAACTCAACTAATGTGAACTAGAGGAGAATCCAATGCACCATAGTGGTGGTATAGAGTGATTTGGACACACACCATCATTTACAGGAGTAAACTACCACCTAGTCTAGTCTCTCATGCAGTTATGGGAGTGAACTTCCACCTAGTCTGAGTTAACTAGTCTCTCAGGCTTAAGTTAACTGACTAAAACATAGTGAAGTGCGGAGGAGATCAAGGAATCATGAGTAATGTGCTAGTCTGGTGATAATCCCAAGGACAATGTTCATTAGGTGGTGATGATCCCAATGTGGCATCTAGACTCCACTCAATTGATCAAACTTAAGTGTAAACTAAAGAGAATATTCTCCTAGAGGAATATTCTCCCTAAACTATAGGAGATTGAATAATGACTAATAAACATAGGGAAAACCTTAGGAAAAATAAATCCTAGGTGTGTGTGAAGTATCTCCAACATTTTTGAGATATTTCTTCGTGCATTAGATCATTGTCGCACTATTTTATAGGGGACGAGATTCTTCCCATTTACGTCAAAGTTATTTACACTATTTTTTGAGAGGGTTCATGCCACATAGCCAATAGTACCTCACTTTACTGTTAGGCCTATGTTTGATGTGTGTATGCACATGTGGGGTCAATTGATGCCAAGATGGGCTAGTACGAGTTTTCCATTTCTCTGGTCGGTAGGGAGGTACGTGATTTATTGGCTAGAGAGGACAATCCTGCCCTCGATACTACAAAGTACATGTATGCGGGGATGGATCGTAGAGGATGTCCAAACTTCTTATTTACAATAAACGAACTAGCAGATGAGAGAGGTAATATTATCACTATGTTCTGATAAATCTGTTTGCATTTTTTGTCTTGTTTAATGCACATGTAATTTATTGTAACATTTTGTTTCAATTATATTATTATTATTATCTATTATTTTGTATATATTGGCACATATGTTGGGGATGAGCCTCCCCAACATGAGGATGAGGTGATGGAGTAGGCAGATGACCAACCTCCAAAATAAATACCCCACATTCCACGCAGGCTGGATCAAAGAGTCCAACTAGTGGCGGATTAGATATGCCATTTCATGGAGTGGTACCCACACTCGTTAGAGACATATTACAGGTACACTATATCTCTATGATATGGAGGATTTTTCCTTGTGACACAATGTTGTTAATGCATCATATCGTTGGTTTCATAAACCTCATTGAGACGTTGAGGGTTGATGTTCATGATCCCACTACATCTAGCTCATTAACATAGCCATCCACATCCTCTACTCCACCACATGGTCCTCCTCCTCCTCTCAATTATCCTCCACATGAGTTGTCTGCAACATCTATCAATCCTCTTGCTTCTACTCCACATGTGTTTGAACCTACATCCACATATGATCCTCCTCCTCTTCCTCCTCTTTCTTCCCCTCCACATGTGTATGAACCTGCATCTACGTTTGATCCTCCTCCTCCGTATCTTGCTTCTCCTCCACATGTGTCATCATATATTCTACTGATCCTCCTCCTCCTCCTCCACTTGTGTCACCATACATCGATTCTTGTCTTTCTCCTAGTCCACATGTGTCATCATCCATGGATCCCCCTCTTCCTCCTCTTCCTCCACATGTGTCACAAGCTTTTGTTGTTGTGGAAACTATGTTTGCATCGAGTACTGATGCACATCTTCATGATATTGATAGCAAGACATTTGATAGTGTAATTTTGTCGACATTTGTTTTTGAGATAGTTTTTCTTGATAGAGGCTCTACCTATGGTAGCAGAGACATTGATGCACCTAGCTCTTTTGGTGGACCTATCTAGTAGGGGTATTGATTGACATGTATATTGATTGTTTTATATTTGACTTGAGATCAATATATGGCATGTTTTATTGCAGATTTTGTTGAGATGTATGTTTGACATGTTTGTGTGTGTGTGTGTGTGTCGCTCATGTATATTATGTTTTTCATAGAATGTTGTGGTTGTTGTTGTTGTTTGATTTATAAAATGTATTATGAGTATGCTAATGACGAATGATTTTTCAGTCCTGCATTCTCTATATTCAAGGAAACATTTTTTGTATGAGAAAGAGTTGTCACCCCCTTCTCAAGATCAGTAAGAAGATCTCTTTTATTGCCAAAATCATCTACCAGATCCTGAAAAATGGTTTCTATTTTCCATTCTCCTCTATGATTAAATGTTTGTTCCAACATGGTATCGAAACAGTGGTGGTGTCTAAAGACTCCGTTGCAATAAAGCATGAGCACGCTCCATGAGAGCACAAATAGATCTCCCAATAATAATAGACCGATCACAAGGATCGTCTATAAATAGATTTTGGTCAAGGACCAAACCAACAATCTCGAGTCGAGTCGGTTGTACTTGTCCATAAAATAGAGATTTGGATCCTAAGTGAACATGGTCAACCATCAATTTAGTTAGTCATTGACCCAAATAATTTGTCAACCCACTTAACCAACAAGGTGAGATTTAAGTATATAGGGGCTTCCACAGTGCAAGATATTAGATATTATTTTGGGGATTAACTGCGTAGTGTAAGTCATTAATCTATGACCCATATTCATGAGTATTAGTCTCAACTGACCAATAATTTTCATGATTTGAATAGTCCACTTAGCACTCATTTCATTGGGTGATGCTCACAGGGGTGAAGAAATGGGATTGAAGCCAATGAAATGAATCGCATAGCATCAATCATCACTTCCGGGGCTTGCACCCGGTAACCAGGACTTCCCAAGTGGTCACCCAATGCAATGAGTGCTAAGTGGACTATTCAAATCATGAGA
>ML804187.1:17157-30807 GCA_009831015.1 Picea engelmannii | reverse complement strand
GTTCACTTTATTGTCTAGCTAACCTAACCCTAACTAGCTATTGACGTCACACTTATTTTTGATCTCTTGTTTGGTATAAGATGTTGTGATTTTGTCATATAGCATTTGGCATTGAGGTATAGATTATTTTCATTGGCTTAGTGTGCAAAACGTCCACTTCCTTTCCTTTCAAAACCAACCTAGAAATAAGGCTGACGTCAGCCCTTTAGTATAGTGACGCAGCAACATTATATATATGAGCAGATTTATGATATTTATTGCATTGTGATACAATAAGGATTGATTTTATACATTAAATGCAAGTATCATTTTGTATTTATTGAGGAAGTGATATTATAAGTCTTAGCTTTAATTGCAATCATTGACTTTGTCAATAATTACATTCATTATTGCTCATATATATTGGAGATAGTCATCATATATTGAAGTACTAACCACTGCTTGCACGTTTTAGTTTTATCTGTCTTGTCTCGCAAACAGGTGCCCTCTCGGTGGAATACTTTCAACTTTGACTATCCATTTGGCAGTAATCTGTGAAGGGAAAGCTTACCTTAATATTTGAGCCTTATAACCTTGATCCTTTCCCTTAAGAACCCCAGATTACTAGGGACATCTCCCTTGGGATTAGCCACCCTAAATAGAAAGAGCTCCCCATCGAGGTGACAGTGGGTGGGGAAAGCTACTGTTACGCCAGTTTAAGTCTTACTTCCAAGCTGCTAAGCCTATCCTACAAACTGTCCGATAACAGTACAGAAGGGGCATCTTTGGATAATGAACCACTTTAGAGGTGTTTAATGATGATAAGAAAAAATGTGAGCACACTCCAAAAATAGGTAATTGTGCCACCTTGTTTTGCACAATTTTATTATTGAAGGTAAATGTCAATGATTTCAAATTATATTCGCATAGATTTGAATGTACTTAGAGTTCCTTGATGGATCATGTCAACAAATACCAAGAATTTGTGTTTTGGAAGGTGTTTTATTTATTTTGGAAAACATAACATCAACTTATAAATGTGTAGAGATGAACTCGTATAATTGTGCAGAGATGAACTCACTCTGGTCATTGATAAGGATTGCTATTGAGAGAGGGATCACTCAGGGTAGATCTATGGAGAGAGATGAAATCACTCTAGTCATTTATAAGGACTTTATTGAGAGAGGGATCACTCAGGGTAAATCTATGGAGATTGTAAACTTGTTATAGATTGGTCAACTAGTAATTGTTGCTTTCACTTGTATGTATTAAAATCCAATGTTACTCCCATGCCTTCAAGGATTTGAATTAAAAGAAAGCATTGGAGTTGAACACATGTACATTTATCATAGTGGACAAAAGTGACGAGTTCTCTTAATGCTTGATTTTCCATTATAAAGAAGTTGGACATTTTCATGAAAACTTCATTGTATATTCGGTTTTGTTGAAAAGTCTCTTCATGTGTTATTTTTTGAGTATTTTTCTGTGTTATTTTTTTTATGCCTTTAACCATGGAAGTTTGTGTTATATTTTGTATGTTCCAATGAGAGTAGTTTGTAGTAAACTAGCTTGGATCCATCTTAAAAATGGACAAGGATCGAATTTCTTTAGGTATAATTTTTTTCATAAATGAATTAATACATGATATGGAATTAAATGATTAAAAAAATTACATTTAAAGAAATTTGATCCTTCTCTAGATTTAATATGGGTCCAAGCTAGTTTACTACAAACTACGTGGAATTAAATGATTAAAAAAATTACATTTAAAGAAATTTGATCCCTCTAGTGCTTGATAAATCCCGATTTAAGTTGAATTTATACTGGTTTACTTCTGTACACTGTGATAAAAAAAAATACACCTCAATAAAATTGATCCCTATTGGTAATTGATAAATCTAGGTTTAAGATGGACACTTTTTTAGATGTTGTCACATGCACATGGGGCTACTCTTGGTGCAAAGGTATAATATTTAAATGGATTAGGGTTATATAGTTTATGAAAACTTGATTGAATGCTTTCTACATGGAGTTGACACGTAACATATATATCTACATAAAGAATGAGTGTAAGCCCATCTTACTTAACTCTGTATCAAGTTCTGTTAGAACATGCGGTTCCATCGTAAATCTCACCTTGTCGGTTAAGTGGGTCGACCAATTCTTTGGGTCGATGAATAACTAAATTGATGGTTGACCATGTCCACTTAGGACCCAAATCCATTTTTTATGGACAAGTACAATCAACTCGACTCGATATTCTTGGTTTGGTCCTTGGATGAAATCTGTTTATAGATGATCCTTGTGATCGGTCTATTATCATCGGGATATCTTTTTGTGCTATCATGGAGCGTGCTCATGCTTCATTGCAATAGTGTATTTAGACACCACCACTGATCTGATACCATTTTGGAACAAACATTTAATCATAGAGGAGAATGGACAATAGAAACCATTTTTCAGGATATGGTAAATGATTTTGGAAATAAAAGAGATCTTCTTACTAATCTTGAGAAGGGGGTGAAAACTCTTTCTCATACAAAAATTGTTTCCTTGAATATAGAGAATGCAGGACTAAAAAAGCATTCGTCATTAGCATACTCATAATACATTTTATAAATCAAACAACAACAAACACAACATTATTTGAAAAACATAATATACATGAGCAATGTACACACACACACACACACACACACACACATGTCAAACATACATCTCAACAAAATCTGCAATTAAACATGCCATATATATATCTCAAGTCAAATATAAAACAATCAATATACATGTCAATTAGTACCCCTGCTAGCTAGGTCCACCAAAAGTGATATAGGTGCATCAGTGTCTCTACTACCATAGGTAAAGCCCCTATCAAGAACAACTATATCAGAAACAAATGTCGACAAAATTACACTATGAAATGTCTCGCTATCAATATCATGAAGATGTGCATCAATACTCGATGCAAACATAGTTTCCACAACATCAAAAGCTTGTGACACATGTGGAGGAAGAGGAGGAAGTGGGGGATCTGTGGATGATGATAGATGTGGACTAGGAGAAAGACAAGGATCGATGGATGGTGACACAAGTGGAGGAGGAGGAGGAGGATAAGTAGAATATGGTGGCACATGTGGAGGAGAAGCAAGATAAGGAAGAGGAGGATCAGACGTAGATGTAGGTTTATACACATGTGGAGGGGAAGAAAGAGGAGAAAGAGGAGGATCGGTAGATGTTGCAACCAACTCATGTGGAGGCGAATCGGGAGGAGGAGGAGGACCATGTGGTGGAGTAGAGGATGTGGATGGCTATGGTAATGAGCTAGATGTAGTGGGATCATGAACATCAACCCTCAACGTCTCAATGAGGTTTATGACACCAACGATATGAAGCATTAACAATGTTGTGTCACAAGGAAAACTCCTCCATATCATAGAGAGATCATGTACCTGTAATATGTCTCTAACGAGTGTGAGTACCACTCCATGACTAGTCATGACATGGCATATCTAATTTGCCACTAGTTGGACTCTTCGATCTGGCCTGCGTGGAATGTGGGGTGTTTATATTGGAGGTTGGTCATCTGCCTCCTCCATCACCTCATCCTCATGTTGGGGAGGTTTTGAGTACTCAACACACCCTAAAAGTTCTACGACTATTTCCTTTTGAGTACCACCCTATAGTTTACTTTTGATCATTTTCACCTCGGCTTGAAATTGATCCTTCACTTCTCTTATATGTTTCACGTTTTAATTGATTAAAAGTTCACTTGAACATACAGTGAAGAATCATCTTAACTCTAAAATACTTAACAACTACTCGAGGAATTGACGACCTAGATGTTTCCCGACTCACAAGAGAATTTCGGCATCGGCGGAAGATGATGGCGGCGAAGACCATTTGGAAAGTCAAAGTAGCTAAATACCGACCCTCTTTGGCATTGGCTGATGAAATGTTTATTTCCTATGAACAAACCTTGGGAAGGGTTTTTTCGAAGATCGATTCATTCAGTTTTGGGTAGAAACACGTGATAGTAAGTGTCGTGCAAAGGGAAGAGTGACATCGCTGACCTTCGAACCCTGATACGTTGACATGAGAGACATATCAAGTAAGATGCTTACCTACCAACAAATGTTTATTTATTTATTTATAAAACCTTGGTACAACAGTAACGATTGTGAGATTTAATAATGTGCGTGAACTAATAATTTGTGATAAGGAACACAGACCAACTTCCAATAAGAAATCTTAATACATTCAAAATACTTCCAATTTTTAATATTAAGGGTTCCCACCGAGTTCAGATTACATACAAGTAAGCCACGTCGCGACCAATCGACCTCGTAGCCACAAAACCAAGAATACCTTTACAACGAAAGAACAAAAGGGGAATTTGTGTCCATAATGACACCCAAGAGGATGTAAGGCGCATAATCACCCATCATGTCTTTCTCATATATGAAATTTTCCCTAGGTCATTGCTGGCACCTGGCACTATGTCCCTCTCTTCCGCCGCATGCTGCACCTCGTGTGGTTGCAAAATTGTATCTTGGGCTTGCCGGAGTTTCCTTTGAAGCCAAACCGTGCTCCCTGCATGACCCTGCGATGACGTTATCCCCTGGTCTTTTTCCACCAAATGATGTCGTAGCTCTCTATTTTATTGGTAGAGCTTGACTTTCGCAAGTTTAGCCCACTCTAACTGTTGAACATAACTCTCAATGCAAGGACCTAGTGCTCTTCCCCTTCCTTTTTGGCTCCCGTCTCCTCTGTCGATAATCCCAACTGGCTCCAACAAGCATGGAATTCCCACAAGCTCCTCGACATTTGGGCATGCACTTAGCTCAGTCGAAAGGTGGGTCTCCTCCCTTCTGGACGTATCCTTTCTAGGCCTCCCATTTCTCTGCGGTTTCGGCTCTTGAGAAGGCGTGTTTACAAGTATACCTTCCCTAGACATACCCTTTTCAGCTTCAATCTCCGTTGAGGACGCCGACACCATTTCTGAGCCAAAACCTCCACCTCCTATTGGGCTTTCAAAAATATGAGAAGCTGACCCAAAGGAATCTCAGACACACTGGGGTTCACACCTAGCACTACGACTACCCGTGGACCCCATCCCTTATCCAGAGGAGATCCTATTTCGCAGTAGTGTAGCAGCCCGCTCGTCCGCGGGGGGTGGAGGATGCCCACGCAAAACTTCACCAAGATGAATTTTCCAGACTAGAAATTCAGAGAATATAAGCTCGACGTAAGCGTAAGATTTCCCACAGAACTCCCAGAATTTATAGAAAAGATGAAGGAGTGAATCATAGCATGTTTGTACCGCACTCGCACATTGTGACATGGTGTTTAAGGACTCGATGCACCACAATTATTTGACGGATGCAATCCAGAGCATGTAAACGCAACCCATTGAAGTTACAGATAACGTCCGGTACATTCCTTCTGATCTTTTTCCAGGCCCCCCCCCGCTATTTAACGAATGATGTTTTACACGCTTGGTAATACGGATTCTGGAGGAACTTAACAGATTTCCTTTTATGGCATCCGACCTTCTGGGTAGTATGTGTGCACACTCTCACCTTCGATGTTTCTTTTTAGCACAAAAGGTCAAAAATTACTATGATAATTTAAGTCGCTAACGAATCCCATACTTGATTTTCCACTTCATGATACGTTGACATAATTCATCTTAATCAAAAGGAGCGGTGACTTCGGCTAGGTCATAACAGGCCATTCTAAGGAGCGACGAAGATCAAGTAAGTATTAAATGACTGAGATTAACACGCTATGCAGGTATGTATTAGTCTTATCAGATTTATTTATGTCTTATCACAAGTTGCTCGGATCATTAAACATTTTTTTGTCTTGATTATAGGAAATAATATTCCTCGATTATCCGAACGAAGCTTATTCGGTGGCCTCGCCGAAAGACTCAAAAAGAATGTCGTAGCTGGATCACCGGCGCAATGAAGGATTCTAGTTTCTTCAAAAGCAGCGCTCCTGATCAGTTTCTCGACTCAAGCGACATGTTTGAGATACACACCAAACAAAACTTGCTACAGGCTAATGAATGAGCAAAATCGTCGACGCGACTCCAGGGCAAGCGCAACAATTTGTAGGTCATCCGATCCGAGATCGAGCCATGCTGCAACTACTGAACTCCAGTTTGGTAAAATACCGGGTACATGTAGTAGACATCAAAGGAGCATATGTTTCCCCTATGGAACAACACGGGTTCCCATGTGATCAAACCTGTGAAAATCTGTTTATCAGCAGGTCTGAATATGAAAGAAGCCACCCTTTTCAAGAGGTGTCTCAGGTGGACTGTTGAAAGAAACTATTGGATGACCACTCTACATGGAAATTTTTGTTTGGCCTAAATTGTATTTAGCTGTTAATTACAGTTGAATTTTAGATTATAAATAGAGACATTGACCGATGAGAAAAAGGTCGATGGTTGTTGTAAGAACTCCCTCTTTTGGCTGTTGATAATTATTTTGACATTGCTGTGAATTGAGAAGTCCTTTTGGGCCAAAGACAAGCTATTTTCATCAGATGTATGTGATTGGAGTTGGAGAAGAATTACTTCCTTTCCTGTTCCATGAATGATGCAGTAAATGAGTAAGAGCAATTAATTATGTTGTCAAGTTATCTGGTGCAATGTTTTGATGTTCTTTGCTTTAATGATGAGAATAAATCGTTGTGTTGTTATGTGATGAATGTTATGGTAGATGAATTATTTTGCTTACCATTATCTTGATTACTTATGTGTTTTCTTCTGTTAAATTAGTTTTTTTTTTCTTTCTCAGACAGTAATTGGATGCTCATTTGATTAATGTATTAGTACTAGGCCTTGCGGCATAGAATCACTGTTTGTATGTTTAAGAAGCGGGTTATCCAAAAGCTCGACCTCTTCCCTCTAGTTAAAACCTCTGTCCTATTATTTTTCAAGTTGGTTTTTATTGGCTTTCCTCTCTCATATAAGCCCCACCCAAGAGAAATAAAGAAAAGGAACTGTCCTTACAGAAGGAAGAGCCTTCACCAGAAGACACAAAGCCCTTCGATAATTTGGCTAGATCACAAGATCTGGAGAACCATTCCACTCGAAACGCTGTATAGTCTAATTGGGCCTCGGTGGTAGGTTTGGTTCTTGCTGTTGAATCAGGGGATTTAGGCCCCATCAACAAAACTGGTACTAGAAGGAGGGCCACAATGAATGGATGAGTATATAAGTTATATGATATTTCAAACAGCCTACAGATTCGTAATGGCCCACATGCATGGCTAGTCATCCGACAGACAACTCACCCAATTTCGAGGAAGGACCTCTTCACCCTGAAATACCTTATGCTCTCCCTCACGAGGAAGTGAATCAATTCAAAATAATTACCAGAGCCTACGCCCGACAAATCGGCACGTTTCCCTTCACCCCCATCCTTCCCCGAAGAAAAGAACAAAGTATATTAGTAGTTAATACTCCCGATGAATTTTTCGTACACTCTATCGAAGACTTAATAGATTTCATGATTACCAAAATTCAAGAGCCTCTTGATCTAATACCCAAGACGCCAACCGACGACATCTCTGAACATAACGACTTTTCAGAAGAAGAAGAGTTTGACTCTGACTCTGAAGATATGGAAGGGAACAATGGTCATGGGGAAGAAAGAGAAGTTCCACTTCGAGACAACCAACCTCGGTTGGTCGGAGACATTGTGGTCGTCTCGAGATGAGTACACAATCTTCTCCGACACCCAGAAAAGCTGCTGCCCAAATATGATCCTGAAACTTCAGGCTTGCCCAAAGATCACATCAAGAAATACTCGCAATCAGACTTATGAACATTCAACATGAAGATGTAGTATGTAGAATATTCCCATACACATTTGAAAATTCGTCTTCCACGTGGTATTTTAATTTGCTGGTAGGATCCATAAACAACTGGACTAAATTCCAAAAGGATTTTCTAGACAAATTTACGGAAGAAACTACTACAAGAGCCCTGATGGTGGAGCTGTTCACAGCTACCATGACCCCAAAAGAAAGGGTCAAAGATTTCAATCAATGATTTAAATCAAATATTCATGACCATCCTAAACAAATTCTAGCCTGCGGCGAAACCAACTCAAGAATTGCAAATCAAAGTTTATGCCAATGCGCTCCCGGATTCTATTTTCATGTTCGTTAAAAGAGCCGCCAAACAAACCCTTGCGGAAAATTTTGAAGAATCCAAGACAATAGAATTCCATATGAAAGGATGTAAATAAGGTCAAGCTTCTTTGGTGAGAAAATAAATCCAACCTTCCCCTAGAAGAGGACTCCTTTTGACCAGGCCGCCAGGGAAGTCGGTTGAACAAACTCCTAACAAAGGTAATGGAGATATAGAATATTTGCAGCGCATGGTCAAGAAACTATCGAATGAGATTATAGACATGAAAAGGAGCGCATGGGAAGGAAACCAAGGCCAAAGACCCTATAAGCCTTTATTTAAAAGGAATCATCCTTTCAAAGAAATTGAACCTCCCCCATCCAACTTAAACATTGACCTAGGGAATGTCGCGTCTGATTCGTTCTGTGCTTATCACCAAGAGAACCACTCAGAGAGAGAATGCCCTCAATGGGTCCATGCCATGAATTTATTGGCCAATCATTTTTTGGATGAAGTTTCCTTGACCGAACAGTTAAGAAGTTCGACCATGAATAGTGTAGACCAGGAAGAAGCTGACCCACCATGAGACACAACCATGCTGATATGGGATCCCGACATGATCGGGTCTTCAGGTGACCTGTTTGATTCCTGAGAACAACCCGCAGAGGTATCAGTAGTACAAACACATAACAAGGGCCAACCCAGCTCGAAAGATGTCGACACCTTCTGGGCCTCGCAAAGTAAGTTAACTCCTAACTACCTGAATATGCCTTTCACCCCCAGTAAAAGGCCTATAAGCATCCACACCCAAGATTCCCCCAAACTAGAGTATAATGTAGTCGAATATTTGAAGAAGCTGAAAGCTAACATCTCAGTTATGGACATATGTAGAATTCCTCAATAGAAGGACTTCCTATTGCAAGCTCTGAATTCGGTAGGAAACCCGACCAACAACAATAGTCAGAACATGACTGTCCCCCCGATAGATTTAACAAACACACCAACCGTGAACACCTGCTCAAAAGGTAGGAAATAAAGGCCTTTTTTGCCGCCCTTCCTTTTGACGTTTGAAGTCTTCAACGAGAATCTTCACAATTTCTTGGTCAATTCGGGGGCGTCCTCTAATTTCATTCCCTTGGTCGTATGTAATAAATTAGGTGTTGCCCCTCTCAAAAGTGATAAACATGTCATACAACTAGACAGAACCCAAGTCAAGGTCATGGGAGAGCTCAAAGACGTGATGATCAGGATAGCGACACATCCTAATTTCATGCAGGTCATTGAAATCATTGTGGTGGACATCTCTAAGGCGTATGGACCATTGCTGAGCCGAGATTGGTATGAAAATATGAACGGATATTTCAGTACCGACTAGGCACACCTTTGGCTGCCACTGAAGGGATAAAAGAACATGATCAAAATCGATAGGGAAAGATATCTGAAACATACGGTCACTGATCTGGAAACCCCAAACGAACCAACCTCTACCGACTTCCCCATATTGGGGAACTATTCTTGTGATTCTCACTTCGACAAATTTGATCCTCTTCTGTCCAGTGTTCCGGTTACTCAAAACTCTGAAATGATATTTCGAGAAGAATCCCTGATGCCAATAGGAGATACCCTCTTTTGTTAGAGCCCTGCACTAGGAATTATGGAGGAAGAGGTCGGAGAACAAAACACAGGCGAGGGGAGAGAAAGGAGAAATTATCGTTCGCAAATTTGGAGCCTCTATTTTGATGGATCTAAATCACAAGAAGGGTCAGGAGCTGGGTCCATACTCATAGATCGGAGGGGTAAACTTCATTTCCTATCCTGTAGGATAGAATTCAAATGTACCAACAATACCGTCGAATACGAAGCTCTAGTAAAAGAGTTAATGAAAGCCATATATTTGGGTATCAAGGAATTGAAGGTTTTCGGGGATTCTAAGATCATTGTTAGACAAGTAAGGAATACTATTCATTGTAATTCACCTCATCTTAAGAACTACCAACAAGAGGTACATGGGCTAATGGAGTGCTTTGATGCTTTCAATATCACCGTGATCTTGAGATCAAAAAACATTCTTGCCGACTCCTTGGCCACAACCGCTTCCTGACTATCACCTTTAGAAGATTATGAAGCCTCCCGATTTACTATGGAGCTGCTCTATAGACCGTCAGTGCCGAACAATATTTCCAATTGGAAGGTCTTTGAAGGAGATGAGCAAATCATAAACTTCTTGACCAATCAAGACAATTTCAAATACCTGGCCATAGATGATGAAGCATTCCGAGAGCAGACAATTGAGACCAATCCCCAAACAAAAAAAGATGTTGGAAAATTGAAATCCCACACAATCCCTAAGGGGATAGCTAATCTAGAAAGTTTGTTCGATGTAAAGGATCATTTTAAAGAACCCAAAAACACGAAGACTGGTATCTCTTTCCCCCTCCATGAAATTGTAAATCTTGGTTCTCCAGAGAACCCGAAGAATGTAAATCTCGGCAAAACTATCTCTAAGGAAGAGAGGAATGCCTACCTCATATTATTCAAGAAATACCAGGATGTTTTCACATGGTCCTAAAAGGATTTAAAAATGTATGACACCCGCATCATTCAACACACTATTCCGTTAAAACCCAAAATGAAGCCTTTCCAACATAAGCTCTGAAAGTACCATCCATCCCTGGAACCTCTCATGTATCAAGAGTTGAGGAAACTTTTAGATGCGAAGATAATTTTCCAAGTTAGGCATTCCTCCTGGGCAGTGAATCTTGTTCTAGTGAGGAAGAAGTCAGGAGAAATTTGACTATGTGTAGATTTTCGGAACCTCAACAGAGCTTCAGAAAAAGACAATTATCCTGTCCCTCCAATGGAGCAACTCCTACAGACCGTGTTGGGCTTGGAGATTTTTTCCTTGTTAGATGGTTTTTCAGGATACAACCAAGTGTTGGTTTCAGAAGAAGACCGATTAAAAACTACCTTCCGAACCAAATGGGGAACCTTCGCTTATAAGTGCATGCCCTTCGGATTAATTAACGCAGGAGAAACATTTCAAAGGGCCATGGACATGGCTTTCCAGGGACTCATCAATAAGTGTGTGGTAGTTTATTTAGACGACATAATGGTGTATTCGAGGAATAGAAAAGAACACATGCAATACTTCACTCAGATTTTCGAGAGATGTAGGAAGTACGGTATATCACTGAACCCTAAGAAGAATATTTTCGATGTCGAGGAAGGAAATTTTTTAGGTCATATTATATCCCAAGAAGGGATTCTCGTAGACCCTGAAAGGATTAAAGCCATAGCTAAACTCTCACTCCCCCATAACAAGGCCATGTAGTCCTTTTTCGGGCAAATCAATTTCATGAGGAAGTTCACTCTCAACTTCACCGAAATCATCAATCCCTTGCAAAAGATGATTCTCAAGGATTTTGAATTCAAGTGGGATGATGAATGGAAAGACGCTTTCAACAATATCAAAGCCGCCATCTCCCGAGCCCTGGTGTTGCGAAGTCCCTATTTCAATAGGGACTTTAACCTATATACTTTCGTCTCTGACCAATCACTCGTTGCAGTTTTGACCCAGAATGATGATGACAACAATGAGGCCCTAGTTTCTTTTATGAGTACTAATCTTGAAGGAGCCGAGATTAATTATCCTACCATAGGTAAACATGCCTATGCGGTCTACAAGGCAGTAAAACATTTCATATCCTACATTCTAAAAAATCACACTAAGGTGATTGTGCCGCACCCTGCGGCCTGATCCCTATTCACTAAACAAGAAATGGGGGAAAGGAGAGGGAACTGGATAGCAGTAGTCTAGGAATTTGATTTAGACATAAATCCTGCCAAACTAGTAAAAGGACAAGGTCTGTGTAAGCTCGCAACCGAAGCCCAGGATCAAGCAAATGAATATTATGGGTGGGAAAATGAAATGGCACTATGGTGCAATGAAGTGGCATACATCTCCCCAACACAAGATTCCTGGTACAAGGATTTGACTTATCTTTTGCATCACGGGGCTTGTCCCGAGAACCTCAACCCTAAGGAAAGGAGGGCCCTACGATTGAAATCTGCACAGTATCGTCTTATATATTCGGTACTTTTCTGGATCAACTATGATGGGTTATTATTGAGATGTCTCGAATGAGTAGACGCTGACAAGGTACTAAAGGAACTCCATGACGGCCCCGCTGGAGGACACTTTGCAAGGAACACCACTGCTCATAAAATTTTGAGAACCGACTATTATTGGCCCACTTTGTTCAAAGATGCTCATACCTACGCTAGGAATGGTAAGACCTGTCAAATGAGTGCTGGCAAGGAAAAAAGGGCAACAATCCCACTTCAGCCTGTAACGGTCTCTAGACCTTTTGAGTAGTCGGGGTTGGATATCATAGGAAAATTTCCCCTAGCTGTTCCAAACTACACAAGTACATTCTTACTGCCACCGACTATTTCACAAAATGGGCAGAGGTCATTCCTCTGAATCACGTAAATGAGAAAATAGTAATCCAATTTATAGAACAATAGTTGCTCATGAGGTTTGGTGTTCTCTCTGTTCTAGTTTTTGATAATGCAACTTACTTCTCTTCTACCCGATTGATGGAGTTTGCTCTGGACAAAGGAATCATGATCAAGTACTCTACAAATTATTACGCTTAGGGAAACAATGTGGCATAATCGACCAGCAAGAACTTGGTAAGGATACTAAAGAAGACGGTTACGGACAACCAAAGAAATTGGCATAATCAACTGCATAATTCCTTGTGGGATAATAGGGTCACACCAAAAGAATCCATAGGAAATTCCCCATACTTTCTAGTTTATGGAAAGGAAGCCATCCTCCCAAATGGTCTTTATCCGCCCTCTCTCCAATTGGCCCAAGATTCTAATGAGGAACCCTTGTTGGCCATACAATAGAGGATCGACACTCTGCTCATGCTAGAAGAAGAGAGAGAAAAGGCAAAGTCAAAATTCTTGGCTCATCAACAAATAGTGAAAAGTTGGTTCGATAAACATAAATCTAAGGAAAATAACTTTGAAGTAGGAGTTTTAGTCCTGAAGTGGGATAGGGCAAATGAACCCAAAGGGAAACATTCCAAGTTTCAGAACCTATGGCTTGGGCCTTTCCAGGTAGCTGAGAAGATTGGGGTAGGTACTTATCGGTTGCAAAATATGAGGGGTAAACCTGATGCCCTCCCAGTAAACGGTCAATCCCTAAAACAATACTTCCAATAATAATAATAATAATAAAAATAAAAATAAAAAGAAGAAGAAAATAATGACTTCGGTCAGTACGAATAAAAGAAGTGTTGGAGATATTTGCTCTAAGGTTCAGTAATACCTTGAGGGAAAGGGAAGAGGAACAGATATTTTGTGTCTCCCCAGTGAATCACCATTTGTTGAGTACTCAACACACCCTAAAAGTTCTACGACTATTTCCTTTTGGGTACCACCCTATAGTTTACTTTTGATCGTTTTCGCCTCGTCTTGAAACTGATCCTTCACTTCTCTTATATGTTTCA
>ML804186.1:123331-134576 GCA_009831015.1 Picea engelmannii | reverse complement strand
TCGATGTATCTCAATATGTTTAGTCTTTGAATGATACATTAGATGGTGAACAAATTGAATTGCACCGTGATTATCACATCAAAGTGATGTTGGTTACTCCCAATGAAGTGCATGCTCTTTCAAAAGTGTTTAAATCCATACTTTCTTATGAGCTATGAAAACATTTTTTTATTCAACCTTGATGGGAGAAAGAGAAATCATAATTTTTTTTTCTTGATCATGCAATACAACTCAGGCTAGGAAAGGGGGCATGAATTGAAGTGGAATTCCACTCATCTTTAACTCTATAGCAATCTAAGTCAGTGTATCCAACCAAATTCCCCTATCCCCCATAATAGTATTGAAGACCAAATCGGCATGTACCCTTGACATATCTCAAAACCATATTTTGTTGCAAGCCAGTGGCTTCCCTTCTTCTCCTCATTTATTTGGAAACAACATGAAGAACATAGATTATATTTGACCCATTATGAATCAAGTACAATTGCTAACAAGTTGTCGACGCAAAGTGGTGTTCCCTAGCAATAAATTCCACTTGGAAGTCGATTTGACTTTATACTAAAATGGGGTAGGACAAGGTTTGCAATCCTCCATGCAAAAAAATTATACAAGGTCAATAGCATACTGAGGCTGTGAAATGGCAATACCATAATGTAGTTGCAAAACTTAAATCCAAAGAAAGTGAATACAAATGACCCAAGTTAGTGATTTTATAAGAGCTCGTGAGTTTCTTCTTTCATATTAATTATTGAACGTTGCTTGTAAGAACAAAATTATATTAAAAAAGGACAAGTATTAAAATATCTACATCGACATTATTGACATAAAGGTCGGGATCGTGATGGCCACGACTGAAACCACTAGGAGAAAGAACTTATCAATCTTCTCATATTACATACTAGGGGCTTGCTTCAACCCTTGTAAATACTTCTTCAACCTATAGATAACTTTAGAAATGACATCCTTAACAAAAATATGAGGATGCTCCATATAAATCTCCTCATAAAGGTTATGATTGAGTAAAGATAATTTTTCATCCATTTGGTGAATTTCCCACTGAAAACTAATCGTAAGAAATAAAATAATTTGAAGGGTATCTATATTGGAAATAAGAGGAAAAGTTGTAGTGTAATTAATGCCTTCCTTTTTAGAAATCTCTAACTAACCAAGCAAGGTTCCATCTAAAGAGAATTTGCTTTCATTGAACAACTTACAACCAAAAGTATTATTCCTTGATGAAAGAAGAACAAACTCCCAACTCTATTTTTTTTATCAAAGAGTTGTATTATTTTCCAGTGAATATTCCCATTTTGGTTTGTCATGAACCCCTACACAAGATCAAGGGTTATTGGTAGTCATTACCTTTTCCATAAGAGAAAAATTGGCCTATTGTTTCTTAACATAAGGCTTTTGAGTTTTTGAAGCATCACCAACATTAGAGCCTATAACATCAAGAGTTTCCATAAACCAGTTGGGGTGTAAACTACATCCTCTAAATAAGATGGATATGTTTTGGGATCATCTTAGGAAGACTCCTCAACATTTGCCTCACCAACATATTTAGTAGAAGCATTTGTGTTAGCAACATACAAAATCATGAGGGAAAATGACAACATTTTCATAATAAAAGAACACATGAGAGTGTGAACATCCCTTTGAATAATCAAGTCATTGATAAAATGATTATACACACAAAAATCCTTTGATTCCTTATCATAACCAATAAATATGCATTTGTGATTCTTGGGCTCTAGCTTCATCATCTTCTCATTTAGAATGTGGGCCCTAGAATCATCCCCAAAGATCTTGATATGTGAAACAATCGGATTTTTGTCACTGCATGATTCTTTAGGGATCACATTCCTTACAATCCTAGTAAGAATGCAAATGAGGATATAAGTTGCAAAAGAAATTGCTTTGGGGCAAAGCTTAAAATCAACCCATTTATTGTGAATCTTGCACCTAACAATCTCAACAAAGTTGTAATTCTTCCCTTCAACAACATTATTTTTTTGATTGGTATAAGGTACAATAAATTTGACAAGTATTGGCAAATTGGGTGTAAAAATTCTCAAAAATCATGTTAAATGTATTCTCCATTTTTATTAGTTCATATAGTTTTAATACTCTAATTACACTAGTTCTCGACTATGGATTTGAACTCTTGGAATGCACTTATCTATGACTTTACTCTTTTCCTTCAAAAATATACCCATGCACATCTAGAATAATCATCAATGATTAAAAAAATATACTTTTCATATGAAAGAAAGGGGTTGTCCATTAGTACACACAAAACACCATGAACACTATGCAAGGGAGTGGTCACATGTCGTGACTTTCCTTTCTTGAATTTCTCCAGGTTATTCTTGCCTAAAACACATCATTCACAAACAACATCTTATAGAAATAAGGAAGGAAAATCATGTACCATTTTCAATATTCTCATCAACTATAGACTTTGAAATTTCACGTGACCCATTCTCTCATACCACAAAGTACTCATAAGATTATCCTTAGCAACAAAGGCACAAGAGTACTAACATAAATAAGAGGGAATAAATTTTGAGAATTGGTACAGTTTCTTGTTAGTGTCAACATATTTGAAAATAATAATTTTGACTTACATTTGATTCCCTTGACAACAAATTGTTTAGCCCAAAGCTCTACTTTCTTAGCATTGTGGGTCATTTGTAAACAAAGAGAAGATTAGCACTCAAATTAGGTGCATGGTAAACATCATTCACAACTCCATTTTCAGCAATGGCATTATTGGTACCCCACACACAAACTGTAGTTTCATCTCCAATATACACTTTCTCATCAACATTTTGGCTAGTATCAAGGATAGAGACCAAGGATCATCCTTAACCATGTGATGGGTGAAACAAGAGAACAAGCACACAAAGATTTTGGAATAAATTGCATGAAAGGCTCTATTGTTGTTATGAGCACTATCATACTATCAATTTGACACAAAAAGACTCTATGTTTGCTTCCTAAGGTCCACCAACAACGTAAAATATGTGTCCTCTTAATGTCCTAGTTTTCCATGATACGAGGCTTCTTATTCAACCGCTTATTTCCATTCTACTTTTTTTAATGATGTGATGGAGAGGGGGACTCATGTGTGAGGACTACAAGAATTCTTTGGAAAATCATGATTTTGTTTTTGCTTTCCATTGGAAAAATGATTAGTCTGTTTGGAACCAAGGTTACCAAGATATGATGGCTTCCCTTGCTCCTCAATCAAAGGATCATAAAATTAATTGAACTATAGCTTAGCATAACAATCACCAAACACATTTTTCATAGAGAAGTAAGAGGGAAAAAATACCTTAGTAAGTGAAACAAAATACCTCATAAGGCAGTGGGAGATTCTAGAGAACAATATGAATAAAATGTGCAATTGTGTTCTTATATTGGAACCCACAATCCTATAATTGAATTATGAATTACTTGAAAAAATCTAGTATCCTCAATACAATTGAAATCCTATGGTTTTATATACATCGAATCAATTTCATTTAGTATCCCCAAGTCTCATTATATTGGGAAACGAGTTTCTCAAGTGCTTCCCAAGCATATGTGGGAGATTTTGATTTTTGAATATGGAATCACAACTCATCTGACACAAGGATTCCAATTAAACTTTGGTCTTCGTCAACTCTATTTAGCAAATTTTCCTTTTTCTCATCTTATTCAGGTTCAGTCTCATCACCTTTAGTGATTTGTAACATGCCATGATTCTGAAGCACATCCTATGTGTTGCTTCGCTAGCTCTAATAACCATGGCTTGTGAGAGTGAATCTAGGGTTTATGACCCCATGATGAACCCGAGCAAAAAATAGTTGATGAATAATGAGTTTGAGTGATTGAAAAAGTGTGAAGGTCCAATAACAACAACAACAAAAAGGATCTTTGATACTTGGAAAATTTTCCCTTTCTAATAAAAAAACCAATAGAAATCCCAAAGGGTTAGTTCAACTAGTTGAACCATCCGCCTAAGGCATGTTATTGGCAAGGAGGCCTTAGGTCATAGGTTCAAATTTGTTTAGTCCCTCAAGGTTACCAACTACTATCGTGGTTAGTAGTTGAGTTTCCCTAAATTTAGATATTTAAGGGGAAAGGGGGATCCCATGAGATTTTCCTTGAAAAAAATGAGTGTTTATAGTTTGAAAAATCTCCAACAACATGTATGTAACCCGCCCCTCACTAAAAAAAAAAACGAAAATAAATAGAGCTCAAATCCATTCTAGAATAAAGGGGAAAATTGTAGCAAACATCAAAGACTTGATTTTAAAAAACAAGCTCTACATAAATGGCAGAGTATTTCCCACGGAGATAGAAATATATAGTTGCCATTGTTGTAATAGATATGTACAAAGAAGATTTTTTTTTGCACCCACACATGCTAGGGTTCCTACCAGCTTTATTACTACTACAATGATTGTTGGTCCTAGAGAGGAATTCCCCCCACTCCAGATCCTGATGTTGCTACATTCTATAGCCCTGTTGATGCTCTAGGAAAATTGACAAAACCCCAACCATCTCATTTTGTGAAAAAACTTGAAAACATTCTAGACATCCCTCTCCCATCATCGAGCTCACATCAAATGGATATATCTCTTGCAAATTGGGGCTTGGTTGGTCAGCTCTTAGGCTTATGGCCCTCTCCCTGGGCTGTGGCACTTTGGATTTAGAAAATTTGGAAGACTTTGATCAAAGGAAACCTCAATCATTTTTTATGTGAACAAGGGTTTGGCTCTTTCATGTTTGAGCTTAAATAAGACCTGGATTTGATTTCTTGGAGTAGGCCCTATTTTAATGGAACAAGAGGAATGCATCTTAATAAGTGGACTCGGGAATTCAATCTAGATCATGACATCCACTTTGTTGTTCTCATTTGGGTTTTCCTACCTCATTTTCCTCTGCATTATCGAGATCATGAAGTGTATTAGAGATTCTCTTGGGAAATACATCAATATATTTGAACCCAAAGACCATATGTTTTCATGTGTCGAGATTTGTGTCAAAGTGTACCTGGAAAAAGGAATCCCCTTTTGAAATTAGGCAATTGGTCACATATCCAGCCTATGGACTACAAGCAAATTCCCTTGAAATGTAATTTGTGCCATGAATATGGTTATTGTGAAAAAAACTAAAAAATAATCCATGGGTAGCCCAGCAAGGACAAGAGAATATTGACCAATGGAAAACAACAAAATAGAAAAAGACTAACAAGCAAAATCTGAATCAAGGGGGAATAAATTCAAATGCACATATCCCTAGAGCATCAAAGGCACCAGAGAAAAGGGCCTAGTAAAGAACAAGGATAATTGAGCAACCCCCAATCTCAAATCAGTCAAAAGGAGGATTAAATGGAAGCAAATCTCCACAACCCAATGAAGGAGGTATCCTAAGTAAGATTTATAATAGCTTTAAGGCTCTTTCACAATCTAAACCTTTGTCCTACGCTATAGTAGTAGCAGGTGTAGTCTCCATCCCTGTTAAGATGACCATACAAATCCCAACTTTATAAGTGTTGGTTTTAATCACCAAGGATGATGAAGAAGAAGTGGGATTAGTCCACCATGAAGAAGAAATAAATAGGAATTATGATCTGATTTAGGATACTCCAAGGTTTTTGATAAGGAAAAAAGCATAGCAATAAAAAGGCGAAGAGGAAAAAGAAGAACAAAGTAAGGAAACCAAACACACTAGGAAAGCTAGAAGAAAACCCAGTAAGGATATAAGAGAAGAAATAGAAAACAGAGAGAAAACGTTGGGCATGCAATCAACAATAGAGAATTGTATGGCAACGTAAGCCTGGCAAGAAATTTGGACAGGTAGCTCGTCCACACGAGGGAGTATCCAATCCTATAAGCAAGCAATGATCTTCATCTCCTGGAGTTGGAGTGGTTTTTGGAGTTATCGCAAATTAGAAGTTGTTAGAAATTTAGTTATGCAAGAAAGACTAGTGGTTCTTCTTCTGTAGGAAACTAAGTTGGAGGGACAAATAGTATTGGATGAATGTAAATCACAATGGAGACTAGGAGAGGACAAGATGGTAAGTTCTCGGGGAGATTTTGGAGGAATATGCACAATCTGGAACAATAAGGTTCTGAGACTTGAATCATGCACCAAGTCTTAGCATTAGCTCCTTACATGCCTCATCCAAAAACACACAAGACAAAAGTAGAATTCAATTAACCTCTACATGCCAAATAACATTTGGGAAAAGATTGAATGTTGGGATTCTCAAGAGAAAAATGATTTCCTTTCCAAAGATATAATCGAGGAAGAAAAGCATGCATCAGTTTGGATTTTAGAGATTGATAAAGCTCCTAGACCGGATGGTTTCTCAATGAGTTTTTTTAGAGCCTGCTAGAATATCATCAATGTAGACCTCAAAAGAATGCTTCAATATATTCAAAAATATTACAAAGATGGAGGTGTCACCAATTCGACTTTCCTCTCTCTGATTCCAAAGGAGTTCAACCCATCCTCCTTTTCTCGCTTTCGCCCCATCTCTTTTTGCAATTCTTCTTACAAAATTCTCTCCAAGGTATTAGATAACATGTTAAAATTAGTTTTGCATAAAGTCGTAGCAAAAAACCAAAGTGGCTTCATGCAAAATAGACATATTGTGGATAATGTAATCCTCTTCCAGAAGTTCATCCACTCAAGTCAAGTGAACAAGGAAAGAGGTATGATGATGAGAATAGATATAGAAAACACCTTTGAGAGACTACGCCATTGATTTATATTTGATGTTATGCATAAATTTGGTTTTTGCAATGCCTTTATCCATTGGATATTAGCTTGTGTGTGCAACCCCTAGATATCACCTCTTGTACATGGTAGGCTAGTTGACTTATTTAACTCCAGTAGAGGGTCATTTCAAGGTTTTCCTCTCTCTCCTCTCCTTTATATTATCATGGTCAAGTCTCTCGGTAGGAAATTGGAAGTAGAGAAAAGAAGTCAAAACCTTCTTGGAATAAAGATTGTTGGGAGGGTGAAATGCATCAACCATTCTCAATTTGTTGATGACACTCTCCTCATTGGTGAGGCCTCTTCCATCATTACAATCTGGTTCAAAAATTTCTTGGATTCTTTTATAAAATATTCAAGGGAGAAGATTAATTCCATTAAAATCCAAATCTTTGGGTGGAATGTGCCTCATCCTTAGCTCATAGATATTGACAAGATTCTACAATTCTCTTATCAAGAGAAATGGTCATCCTCTAAATACATGAGGGTGTCCATCAGTTTGTGCAAACCTTCCTCTCATGAATAGTAGAGTGTTTTGGGGAAATAAGTTCCAACATTCAACAATCGTGTTCCCAATGGCTTAATCCTACCAGTTGAGTGATTTTAATAAAATTTGTTCTTTCTACCCTTCCAATTTTTCAATGCTCTGTTATTTTGGCTCATGTGGGAATTTTTCTTCAAATGGTGCAAAAAATTAGAAAGTTATTCTAGCAAGGGGGTGATCTAGGTGGACATCAGTGTCCACCCACCTCTTCCACTAACTCAACATGGTTTTCCATCTTGTCAATTTTTCTATCTATAGTTTTTCGGATCCTAAACTTCCTGGGTCATTTTGAGGCCTTAAATGATGTTTTTTGGACATTCATGGGCCTAGAGCACCCATGGCCTACTCATGCCCGCCGAAAATTATAATTCTTAATTACAAATTTCCAACGAGCTATTGTGCACCCCAAATGAAGATTGTATGCAAGAGATGCGCCCTCGGGAGGTTGACACATCAACTAGCCACCTGGAGGCCCGCAATCCTTTTTGGCACTTCATCTCCTAGAGTTAGGGTTTTGGATCTTTAGGGATTTTTCCTCTTAGGGTTTAGTACTTTCTGTTAAAAAGGTCATTTCAGCCTCTTGTAATTCCTTCTTGAAAGTGAGCATAATCGACACCCCTATCTTAAGAGATAAGCTACCACCATTTTAGATAGCTCGTAGTGCTTTGAATTTTACACTCTTTTCCTATTTCATTCATTAATAGAACATGGGTTTCATTGTATTATTTTTCTCTTTTCAATTTTTTTGTGTGTGTGTTCCCATTCATATTCTTGTCTTTCATTGCATTATCTATACAATATATATTAGTGGTATCGGAGCAATTTCCTCTTTGTTGTTTCTCAATGCATGTCCCCGGCAAGGTCAGGGTATAGAGAGTTGTGTCTTGAGCTAATTTCACTTGGATAAGAACGCTCTCGCTAGCATAAGTGGCCTCCCATGGCGAATGAAAAGAGAGATGATGGAGCAGGAAATACTATCAAGTTGTTTCTCGAGGAAGCCCTTCTGTGATAGAGGAACGAAACGATGGAAAATCTTGCCCGGATCCTTTGATGAATACCAATGGTGGCCCAAACATCTTCAATAAGAAACCATTTCGAGGGTGTGACACCCTTCAAGGTACATGTTAACTTTGACATTCCTTTATTTGAATGAAAGATAGATGCAGATGCTTTGGATAAATGGTTAAAACTATTACAAGGTTATTACTCTGTTCAAAAAATCCAGACATCGAAAAGTTCACTTTTGCACTCCTTAAGGCCCTTCCCCATGTCAAATATTTGTGGGAAAGTTATTGGGAGAGACACAATGGAGATGAGTCTACAATATTTAGGACAAAACCCACTTGGGTGGATTTTTTTTATTCCATCAAGGGGGAATTCAATCATGTCGGAAACTATGACAACTAGTACACGAGATGGACAACTATGTGTCAGGGGAGAGACCAAATGGTGTCGAAGTACACCAATATCTTCCATACCTTATGCTCAAAGCAAGGTATCACAGACTCCAAGCCACACCTGGTTTTGAAGTACTGCAATTTCCTACACAAGTACATCCAAACAGAGATGGATTTCTTGGATGTCTCCTCACTAGGATCTACCTATTGATATGCTGTCAAAATTGAGCAAAAAATCAATCAGATAAATAAGTGGGAGTTTGGGTCTACAAATCCACCACAACATAATCATGGTAAAGGTGGGCCCAACTCACAGAACAAAGGACAAAATAAGGATATCCAACCTCAAGATGACCAATCCAAGATGTAGGTAAAGAATGGTAACATGAAATCGAAGGACATTGGAAAGTGATCTGAGTTCCAAAAAATCCCCTGGCACAACATTGTTGAATGTCATTCAAAAAAATCATTGTTGGTTGAGTTGAAAGAAAAAGAAACGGCCTCTAAATTGGACTCTGATTCAGATTAGGATAAGGGAAAGTGGATCATTGATGCAGAACCTATTGTTACCATTCAAACTATAAAGATCCAACCAAAAGAGTCAGAGGAGCCTAAGGAGGGGGGGCACTTATTCCATTCACAGACGTGGGTGAAGGGGACTCCACTACATTTCATTGTTGACAGCAGTATCCAAAAGAACCTAATATTAATCGAGGTCATCAAGAGATTGATGTTTCTAACAACACCACACCCCCAACCAAACATCATTGGTTGGTTGAGCCAGGGATGAGACCTCCACGACAGCTAGCAATGTCACCTATCATATGGCATCAAACACTTCAAAGTTGAGTTACTATGTGATATTTCTGGACTTGAAGTTTGTGATGTTATTTTAGGACAACCCTATATGTGGAATCATCATGTTGTTTATGAGTCTAGTCCTCGTAGTATCATTGTTACTTTGGGAGGATAACTCTATAGAGTACCAGTGGTAGTCTTGACTATTATGGTTTCCTTGATCTTGACAAAGCAATGTCAAAAGGTAATCTCTCGGATTGAAATATTTTTCCTCTTCGTGGTTCAGTCAGAAGGTGAAACGAAGGTCATTGTGACCACCACCTCAGCACAGGGCCTCTCTACACAACGAAATTAGGTGTACAAGATTGTAGAGGAATACAGAGATATCTTGGCTTCCCCTATGGGGGTGCCTCTGCACTATTAGGTCAAACATTCAATTGAATTGATACCTAGTGCTCCTTTTCCTAATGGCCCAATATACAGATACTCTCTTTTGGAGAATGAGGAAATAAAACTTCTAAGTCACGAGCTCATCCAAAAGGGTGACATTCGACGAAGCTCCTAACCTTGTGGGAGCCTAATTGTATCGGTGCAGAAGAATGATAGGACATGGTGAATTTGTATTGATTATAGAGACCTAAACAAAATCATCGTTAAGAACCGATACCTAAACCCCCATATTGATTGTCTTCTTGATCAGATTAAGGGTGGCAAGTTCTTTAGTAAGATTGATTTGAAGTCAAGATAACACCAGGTCTCTATTGAACAAACTGACATATGAAAGAACACCTTCAAGACTAAAGAAGGCCTTTTTCAGTGGTTGGTCATGCCTTTTGTCTTGACTAATTTTATGACAACATTCATCGGGATGATGGATGATATCTTGCAGTCCTTCACAAACTCTTTTGTGGTCATATATTTGGATGGCATCATCATCTTTTTTTTTTTTTTTTTGTAAGTAAGAGTTTGTATTAATATAAGAGTCCTTCTCAGAACCAGGGTCCAAAATACATAGACAGAGTTAATTGGTTGTAATTACTGAACTGCTCCAGGAGGAGAAACCAGTTCAGCCAACCATAGATAACCAAAAAAAGAGTATGAACTGTTTCTGACAAAGCTAAAGATAACTAGAAATTTAACTACCATGGGAACCACCAGAACTAAAGTAGGGGACAAACACAGTGTAGTCTGGAACATACTCGGGTAGAGTGCCAATCCATGGTTCTTCAACGACAGGTGTCCCGTCGGTCCACTACATGTCCGTGGCGCTGCTGTTGTCGTCGTCGGGCACCTGGAGGCTGCTTCCCTTTGCTGCTGTTGCCATTGTCGAGCCTGCGTTGACGCCTGTTCCTTCCTTGATTGCACCAGCCGTCGTCTGCGCGAGAGGAGTCGTGGCCCTTGGGTGGCCTTCCTTCCTTTCGGAGTCGGAAGTCTCTGCGGTGGAGGCGGTTTGCTGACTGCTTTCAGAATCGCTAGGGATCTCGGAGGCTTCACTGGAATGCTCAGGAGTGACGGGAGTGGGAGTGGCCAGGAGCTGGAGGAGAAGGGAGAGGCGTCCCTCCATCTGCTGGATGCGGAATTGAAGGTCACTCACTCCCTCTCGTAGCTCAAAAACTAAATCCTGGAGAATGGCAGAGTGTTCCCGCGGCAGAGAGGTAGGACGCTCCGGCGAAATATGGCTGGGATGGCTAGTGCGTGAAGGCGGAGGAGAGCTGGAGTGCTTGACACTGCG
>ML804186.1:109481-121369 GCA_009831015.1 Picea engelmannii | reverse complement strand
GGCCCCATCTGAGAATATCCTCTCCTTCTAGTTTGAGAATTCTCCTTTTGGACATCTCCTCCTGCCAAGGCTCAGTGTTCACTCGAGCGTCCAGATTTAAGCGTTCTTTGTCCAGGTGCCAATTTCGCCACTTGTCTTCAGGGAAGTGAGCCTGCCAGTAGTCGGCCACTCTTGTCAGACCTGCTAGAGTAGCATTTGGGGATATTGCCTCCGCCCAGGTCGTGTTGGCTAAAATGGGCCATTGCTGCCAGGAATCCTGCCAGAAGAGAGCCGTTTCTCCGTTCCGTATGATGGCATCATCATCTTTAGCAAAACTTGGGTAGAACATTTGCAACACATTCATCAAATCCTGACCACTTTGTACAACACAAGTTATATGCCAATTTGGAGAAATAATCATTTGGCATGTAGATAATTCAATGTATAGGATACCTCATGGAAGAACATGGAGTGCATGTGGACCTAGCCAAGATCCAAGTCATTCTCGAATGGCCAGCCCCAATGACTCTAACAGTTCTTCGCAACATATTGGGACTTGCCAACTTCTACCATAGGTTCATGTTGGAGTTATTTCATATCACGTGGCCCTTAATCCAAGTGACCAAGGGTGGATCTAAAGCCAAGTTTTCCTGGTCTGATTCATAGCAGAAAGCATTCAAGGATCTGAAAATGTGCCCCTCCTCGGCACTAGTTCTCACTCTACCAGAACAACAATAGTTGTTCAAGTTTGAGACAAATGCCTCTGACTATGCTATTGGTGTAGCCCTCACTCAGCATGGACATTCGTTGACCTATCACAATGAGACACTCTATGAGATTGTTCGTAGGTATCCCACCTATCACAAGGGAATACACTCCATTGTGCAGGCATGCCGACAGTTGACACATTATATTATGGGAAAGTAAACGATCATCCACATTGATCACAAGACTATACAATTAATGCAGATAGAAGGATAGTTATAGAATGACCACCATCAAAAGTGATCCATGTACTTGCAATAATCCCACTTGAATATTAACCTTCACTACCTATGTTATTGCTAAGCATACCATTAAGAAGTGGGTTGTACACTTCTCTACCTACCCCAGACAAGCCCTAGGATTAAGTCTCCATGGATCACATGTCAAGTTTTCCCTCCACCAAGCATGGTAACGATTATGTATTTATGGTTGTTGATCACTTCTCTAAGATGACAATTTTGGCACTATGTAAGAAGAGTATCACAGATGAACCTACTGCTAAGATCTTCTTTGATCATGTTTAGGCTCATTATGGGCTACCATGAACCATTATTTCATATAGATACAATAGTTTCCTCGGTACTTTATGGTCCATCCTATGGTATTTTATGGACACCAGATGAAGAAATCGCCTACCTTCCACCCCCAAATAGAAAGACAAACATAAGTGTTTAATAGGATGATTATGCATATCATGCACAGGATCACTCGAAGAATCTGCATACATGGCATGAGAGACTTCCATATGTCCAACATAGCTACAACAGATCCCTCCATGTCTCGATTGAACATAACCATTTTCAGGTGTGCTTGGGTTTCCAACCATTGGCCCCCATTAATGTAGCTTTGTCTATTGCATCTTTATAGAAAGAGTCCTCCCATGCTAAGACTGAGGCAGACAAAGTAACCAAATTTGTAGAATGGATTTGTCACATCCAACAATAGGATCATGATATCTTGCAGAAATCCAATTCCAAATACAAGAAACGACATGACCAACATCAAGTGCCACACAAGTTTCAGGTTGATGATAAGGTGTGGTTACATTTGCAGAAAAATCACCTCATAAGCCCCCGCAAGATCCTTAAACCACTAGGATATGAGATTTACACCATCACAAAGGTTGTGGGTGAGAATGATTTTGAATTGAGTATTCCCCCTTTCCTTGGCTTGCACCCACTATCTAATATGGAGCTTTTTTTACCATGTTTTCCACCACTATTGGACACTTTAAAGGTGGTTGAGCATTTGGATCCTACATAACTCAACCATGACCCATGATTGTAATGATTAGGCTATAATGGATCAAATCATATACATTAATACGAAGGGAACGCACCAACAAAACATACAACTCTATCGGGTTGTCAAGCATGAAAACTTCTTCACCGAGGCAAGTGGCTCACCAAGAGTCAGATTCAACAAAATTTTCCCCATCTAATGAGGGAACTTGATGCAATGGGGACCATTTCTTACTAAGGGGGGGAGAATGATCCAAATGTACATCGGTGGCCACCAACCTCTTCCAATGACTGTACACAATTCTCCATCTTGGCAGCTATTTTTATCTACGGTTTTTTGGGTTCTAAACTTTTGAGGTCATTTTGAGGTCGTAAACAATGTTTTTTGGCCATTTGGGGGCCTAGGGTTATAGTCATAGTCTACCTAGGCTTGTCAATAATTGTACTTCTCATTTGGATCCTTCCAATGAGCTATTGTGTGCCCCAAATGAATATTGTATGCAAAAGTTGAAACCTCGGGAAGTTGACGTATCAATGAGTTGCCTCGGGGCCCATAATCCTTCTTAGCGCTTCATCTCCTAGAGTTAGGGTTTTGGATATTTATAGGTTTTTCCTCTTAGGTTTTAGTAATTTATGTTAAAAATGTCACTTCGGCCTCTTGTAATGTCTTCTTGTGAATGAGCATAGCTAACACCTCTCTCTTCATAGATAAGCTACCACCATTCTAGCTAGCTTGTATTGCTTTGCATTTTACACTCTTTTCCTATTTCATTCATTAATAGAACTTGGGTTTCACTGTATTACTCTCCTCTTTGTGATATTTCTATGCGAGTGTTTCCATTCATATTTTTGCGTTTCATTCCATTCTCTATACAATCCAAGGTGATGGTATCAAAGCAATCTTCTCTTTGTTGTTTCTTAGTGCATGTCCCCAACGAGGTCAGGGTATAAAGACTTGGGTCTCGAGCTAATTTCACTTGGGGAAGACAACCATTGCTAGCCCAAGTGGTCTACCATAGTGGACAAAAAGAGAGATGATGGAGCAATAGATCTTATTAAGTTGTTGCTCGAGGAAGCTCTCGCACGACAAAAGAATGAGACGATGGAAACTTTTGCCCAGATCCTTCAATGAATTCCAACAGTGGTTGAGACATCTTCAACAGGAAACCATTTCGAAGGTGAAACACCCCTCAAGTACAAGTTAACTTTGACATTCCTTTATTTGAAGGAAATATAGATGCAAATGCTTTCAGGAAATGGTTAAATTTGTTAGAGGGATATTACTTTGTTCAAAAAAACATTGAACATCGAAAAGATACCTTTTGCACTTCTTAATTCCCTTCCTTGTGTCAAAGATTAGTGGGAAAGTTACTGGGAGATCCATTGCAAAGATGAATCTACAACATTTAGGACAAAACCCACTTGGGTGGCTTTGTTGATACCCTCTAGGAGGAATTATACCATGTCGAAAACTATGATGACCAGTACACAAGATGGAAAACTCTGCATTAGGGGAGAGACCAGACGATGTTGGAGTACACCAATATCTTCCATACCTTGTGCTCAAAGATTGGTTTCAAAGACTCTAAGAGGAACCTAGTTTTGAAGTACCACAGTGGCCTACATAGATACATCCCAACATAGATGGATTTCCTGAACATCTCCTCATTGGGATCTGCTTATCAATATGTTATCGAAATCAAGCAAAAATTCAACTAGAGGAATAAGTAGGAGTTTGGGTCTACAAATCCACCACAATAGAAGCATGGTAAAGATGGCCCCAACTCACAGAACAAAGAAAAGATCAATGATATCCAACCTCAATACAACCAATTAAATCCACAGGTAAAGAAGGGTAATGGGAAGTCGAAGAAGGACACTAGAAAGTGGTGTGAGTTCCATAAAATCCCCTAGCACAACAATGTTGATTATCACTTGAAACAACCATCGTTGGTCAAGATGAAAGAAAAATATCAAACTTTAGTTGAGACTTTGATTCAAAGAAAGATAAGGAAAATTGGATCATTGACACAAAACCCAATGTTATTATTGCAACTACAAAGATCCAACCAAAAGAGTCTAAGGAGTCTAAGGAGGGGGGTTGCCTCTTTCATTCATAGGTATGATTTAGATCTAGGTGTACATCAGTGATCACCCACCTCCTCCACTGACTCGGTATGGTTCTCCATCTTGGCATCTTTTTTTATCTACATTTTTTTGGGTCCTAAACTTTTGGGGCCATTTTGAGGCCTTAAAGGATGTTTTCTAGCCATTCGTGGGCTTGGGATAGCCATGGCTTTCCTAGGCCTACCAAAAAATATTCTTCTTAGTTATATATTTCCAAAGAGTTATTTTAAACCACAAACGAAGATTGTATGCAAAAGTTGCACCCACGGGAAGTTAACGTATCAACTAGCCACCTCGGGGCTCACAATCCTTTTTGGCACTTCGTCTCCCAGGGTTAGGGTTTTTTATCTTTAAGTTTTTGTCTTTAAAGGTTTAATACTTTATGTTAAAAAGGCTATTTTGGCCTCTTGTAATGTCTTCTTGTGAATGAGCATAGTCAACACCTCTCTCTTTAAAGATAAGTTACCACCATTCTAGCTAGTTTGTATTGCTTTGCATTTTACAATCTTTTCTTATTTCATTCATTAAAAGAACTTGGATTTCCGTGAGATAAAACAATCATCCACACTAATCATAATCCTTTGCAATTCATGCAAACACAAGGAAAGTTACAAAATATCCACCATCAAAAGTGGTCCACGTACTTACAACAATTCCACTTGAACATTAAGTACAAGAAGGGCATCCCCAACCATGTTGCACACTGCCTCAGTCAACCCTCGATTGTGGTGCTAACCAAAGTTATTGACTCTTATGGGGATGAGACCTCTAGGTGGCCCCAATTGTATGACAACTACCTTGACTTCACTTATACATATCATACATTGGGCACAAGTAAATAAGTTCCAGGCTTTCACCTCCATGACGCACTTTTGTGTTAATTGGGTCAGCGTTGTGTTCCTTCAAGCGAGCATGCAAAGCTGATTTGGGAGGCACATTACAGTTGGGTCGTGAGGCACTTCAGTGTGTAGAAGAAATTAGGAGTGCTACAAAATTATTTCTACTGGAAAAAACTCTGACGAAATGTGAGCAGGTATATCAAATCGTGCATTGTACATGCCATTGCTAATCCTACCATTGAGAAGCATGGGTTGTACACTCCTCTACCTACCCCAAACAAGCCTTAGGAGTCAATATCCATGGATTACATGTCAATTTTTCCCTCCATCGAGCATGGTAATGATTGTGTCTTTGTGGTTGTTGATCAGTTCTCTAAGATGGCCATTTTGGCACCATGTAAGAATAGTATCACAGTCAAAATCACTGTCAAGCTCTTCTTTGAGCACATTTGGGTTCATTTTGGGATACCACAAACCATTCTTTCAGATGGGGACAAAAGGTTTTTTATTACCTTCTAATCCATCCTATGTTCTTTGATGGATACCAAATTGACTACCTTAGGCCCCCAAACAAATGGACAAACATAAGTGGTCAATATAATGATTGTGCATATACTGCATAAGTATAACTCCAAGCATCCACGTACATGGGATGAGAGCCTTCCATATTTTTAACATAGCTACAACAGATCCCTCCACAAATATATTGGCCACAACCCTTTCTAGGTGTTCTCTTGGTTCCAACCATTGGCCCCCATTTATGTAGTTCTTCCCATTGCATCTTCATAGGAAGTGACCTCCCATCCTCCACCTAAAGTAGATAGAACAACCAATTTTTTGAATGGATCCAACACATCCAACAACAAATTCATGATATCCTACAGAAAGCCAATGCCAAGTACAAGCAACAACATGACCAACATCGAGTTCCACACAAGTTTCAGGTTTCACGATAAGGTTTGGTTGCATTTGTAGAAAGAGTGCCTCACAATACCCCGTAGGAAGCTTACACTACTCTTGTATGGGCCTTACACCATCAAAAAGGTTGTGGGTGAGAATGTTTTTGAATTGAGTATCCCCCCTTTACTTGGATTGCACAGGTTGTGGGTGAGAATGCTTTTGAATTGAGTATTCCCCCTTTACTTGGCTTGCACAAGTTGTGGGTGAGAATGATTTTGAATTGAGTATCCCCCCTTTACTTGGCTTGCACCCAATATTAATGTGGAGTTGCTTCGACCATATTTTCCACCCCTATTGGACACTTCAAAGGTGGATGACCCTTTGGCCCCTACAGAACTCAATTCTAACTGCATTGAGCATGCTACATTGAAACTGATCATGGAAGCCAAGACAAAGGGCCCCCGCCAACAAAAAAGACAACTCTATTGGGTTGTCAAAGAAGGACGGCTTCTTCACCAAGGCAAGTGGCTCAAGAAGAGTTAGATTCAAAAAATGTTTCCCCATCTAATGAGGGAACTTGATGCAATGGGAACCATTGCTTCCAAAGGGGTGAGGAAGAATCCAGGTGGACATCAGTGGCCATCCACCTCTTTCACTAATTCAACATGGTCTCCATCATGGCATCTTTTTTTATCAACAATTTTTTGGGTATTAAACTTCCAAGGTCGTTTTGAGGCCTTAAACAATGTTTTTTTTCCATTCGAGGGCCTAAGATAGCCATGGCCTACCCAAGCCTACCAACAATTGCACTTCTCAGTGAGATCTTTCCAACAAACTATTGTGCATCCCAAATGAATATTGTATGCAAAAGTTACGGCTTCCAAACGTTAATGTATCAACTGGCCACCTTGGGGACCACAATCCTTTTTGGCGCTTCATCTCCTAGAGGTACGGTTTTGGATATTTAGGGATTTTGTCTCTTGGGGTTTATTAATTTATGTTAAACATTCCATCTTGGCCTCTTATAATGTCTTCTTGTGAATGAGTGTACCTGACACCTCTCTCTTTAGAGATAAGCTACCACCATTCTAGCTAGCTTATATCGCTTTGCATTTTACAATCTTTTCCCATTCCATTCATTAATAGAACTTGGGTTTCACTATATTACTTTCATTTTTGCAATAGTTGTGTGTGTGTGTGTGTGTTTTTCCATTCATATTCCTGCCTTTAATTTCATTCTCTATACAATCCAGATCGGTGGTTTCAAAACAATCTGTTGTTTGTTGTTTCTTAGTGCATGTCCCCAACAAGTTTTGGGTATAAAGAGTTGGGTCTCGAGTTAATTTCAATTGGATAAAGCTGCTCTCACTAGCCCAAGTGGCCTCCCATGGTGGATTAAAAGAGAGATGATGAGGTGGGAGATCTTATCAATTTATTGCTCGAGGAAGCCCTCGTGCGACAGAGGAACAAGAGAATGGAAAATTTTACTTGGATCCTTCAATGAATGCCAACGACAGCCAAGATATATTCAACAAGAAACCATTTCAAAGGTGTGACACCCTTCAAGGTAAAATTTAACTTGGACAAAATTCATTTATTTGAAGGAAATATAGATGCAAACACTTTTGAAAAATGGTTAAATCTGTAAAAAGTTATCGAACATCGAAAATATCACTTTTTCACTTCTTAAGGCCCTTCCCCATGTCAAAGATTGGTGGAAAAGTTATTGGGAGAGCCATGAAGGAGATGAGTCTAAAAATTTTAGGACAGAACCCACTTGCATGGCTCTTGTTGATGCCCTCAAGGAGGAATTCTACATTGTAGGAAACTATGATGACCAGTACATGAGATGGACAAGTGTGTGTCATGAGAGAGACCAAACAATGTTAGAGTACATTAATATCTTCCATACCTTTTGCTCAAAGTTGAGTATTAGAGACTCTTAGTGGCACTTGGTTTTGAAGTACCACAGTCGCCTACATAGGTACATCCAAACAGAGATGGATTTCTTGGACATCTGCTCATTGGTATCTACTTATTGATGTGTTGTCAAATTCAAGAAAAAATTCAAGCAGAGGATTAAGTGACAATTTGGGTCTGCAAATCCCCCACAACAGAATCATAGTAAATGTGGCCCCAACTCATAGAAAAAAGGATAGAGAAATTATATCTAACCTCAACACAACTAATCTAATCCACAGGTAAAGAAAGGTAACAGAAAGTAGAAGAAAGACACGGGAAAGTGGTGTGAGTTCCACAAAGGCCCCTGGGACAACACTATTGAATATCACTGGAAACAATTATTGTTAGTCGACCTAAAATAAAAAGAATCAGACTCTAGCTCAGACTCTTATTCAAATTAGGATAAGGGAAATCATATCATTGACGTAGAACCAAGTGCAACCATTGTAACCACAAATCCAACCAAAAGTGTCAAGTGATCCTAGGGAGGGGGAGTGTCTCTTCCATTCACATATGTGGGTGAAGGGGCCTCCGCTATATTTCATTGTTGACAATTGTATCCAAAAGAACTTGATCTCAATCGAGGTCATCAAGAGATTGAAGTTGCTGGCAATGCCACACCCCCAACTATACACCATCGTTTGGTTGATCCAACGATGAGACCTCCGCGTCAGCCAGCAATGTTACTTGCCCTACGACATCAATCCCTTCAAATATGAGGTAATGCGTTGTAACACCCTATTTCCCCCAGTCTGTAAAAATAACTATATTGGCCAAGAACTATGGCAAACTCAAAGATGTGAATGTTCGATTTGACGAACCTTTGCATAAAAGGTTGATGAATGTAAATTATGTTATGAATAGGTGTTGCATGACTGTTGGGAGGGGGATGTGCTAAAAGAGACCACGATGGCTAATGAGAGGTGGTGGAAGGGACTTGGAATGGTTGCGTTAAATTCCACCGAGCCAGTACCGTACTGGTTTATACTTGCTCAAAAACCAAAGCAGCTCTCTGATCCTGGAATGGATTTCCCATCAGATTGGTAGGTGGGGAGGCTCCTCAAGAGTTAATGAGGGGATGGGGGTGAACCGCCCATCCGTAACAGCCCTCAGACCTGACCACGAACAGTGAAATTCGCGCCACACGCAACCTTGCAGACAAAAAAATTGGCAAGAGAGGAAATGTGGAAAGGAAGGGAGAAGAGCGCGCGACGGGGATCGCAGAGGAGAACTGGAGAAAACCCTGGAAACGCAGGGAGTTATGAGTATCAGGAGAAGGAGAGTAACCTTCGTCTTGGATTATTTTTTTGTATCAGGAAAAGGAGAGTAACCTTCGTCCTTGACTTCCATTGAGCTGGAAGTAGGAGACTGAACCTCAAAGCATCGTGGTCTAGCTTGGGGGTGGCTAGTGGTAAATCCATTTGGAGTCACTGAGCCTACGGTTGGGTGGAAACGAGCACCCCTCTCAGCAGTTGCATCACACCTGGTAGACCTGATAAGTGTTTTATACCTTGTATTTTGAACTGAATATCATGAATACATGCTTATGTTTATATGCCCATAATAATTTCTGTGTAGAACGATTACGTCGTGTTTTAGACTGGAAATAATGGATGCATGTGTATACTTACATGCCATAGTCGGTTTCTGTACAAAGGATTAAGTTTGGGGCATGAGTTCGCTCCACTGAGAATCGTCTTGTTTGCTTGACTCTCGTAATGTTCTGGGAAGACTCCTCGAGAGTACTCTTCCTCGGGGATTACCCCATAAACCTTGGAACCGTGTCGAACCTTTACCCAGAGACTCGAATAAGATTAGGGACGATTGCCCAAGAACTGTCTGAAGGTTCATGTGATCCGGGTCGGGAAACCTTATGCAAGGAAGGGTAGCGCTCTAAGGTCTCGGAGTCGTGGGAGTTTGAAGCCCCGAGAAGTTGAATTTCATGATTCAAGCTCAGAAGGGATAGCGAGCCCAATTATAGAAAGAGAGAATACCCTATCACTTGGTAGATGAACGGTCGAAATCCTTTCGGGAACACCCCAGATCTTTCGAGACCGATGGATCTAGAGAAGGAGCGCAGGCGTTAACACCTCGACCCTTTCAGCCTTCACAAGTAGCGATGGGATCCAGGACTGTAGATCCAAGGATCTGACAGAGCCCTATTGACCGTCGATCTTAGCCTTTGTATAGGCAGGAGAGTAGCATTTCTCTGACTCATGACTTGGAGTGGTCAAGGGTAGGGCTGCATGAACTCACGATTCGCGAGATCCCGACGTGATCGTGACCGTTGGATCCGGGCCACGGGAGAACTATGGGATCAGAACTTTCGTGGTTATCACCTATCGGGGGTTCGGAACTTGACAGAGTTTCTTTTCAACTGTAGAAGTACCAAAGTGTCGAATGCTGAGGGCTCGTGCAAACATGTGGCCCATTCGTGAGTGAGGACCGCGTGGTTGACAGGTGGCATGAAAACAAGTGCCCAGAGGAAGGTGGAAGCAGGTGACCGGTGATGGACACTTGTCGCCTTGGAAAGGGTCAACCCATTATTGACTTATCATGGCTCGGCGTTTTGCAGGATGAAGAAGTTGCACCTTGATCATTAAGGTCGCGAAATGTCGAGAGCCGAGATCTCGTGCGACGGGCGGCAGCGACACAACTCATAAACAGAGTACAGCGGAGGAGACAAGTGGCGTGTACGCGTCGCTTGGCAGACTCCACGCAACATTGACCTCTCGCGTCTCGGGGATTCGAAAAGGAGTACGAGGGCTCAACACTCCAACTAGCGAAGTCGTGAGTTGCGATTAGTGCTAGCATTTAGCCTAGCCTACGGTTACATGTAGCATGTGCTAGTGAGGAAGGAGCCATACTCGTATCGTATCTCGGGTATCAGCATTTGGAGAAAAGGGAGTCGAGAGTCTTGATTCCCAACTCGTGAGTGGTGAAAGGCGCTTGTGCTAAGGCCAGGTTGTGGTCGTTTGGAGGAGGATAAGGGAAGGGAGGGTCTGCGCTAGGCCCCATAGAAGTCTCGGGGATTCTGTCCCTCGAAGAAAAAGAATGAAAAATCTAGGTTGTCATATTGGGTGTTTGACAAATTGGTATCAAAGCATGGTTACAACACTTGGCCTGCTTGGGCTCATAAACGAGTTGCGCAGAAACTCCATTTGGAGTACTCTTAAAAGGATTAACCCTCTATCTTAACCCCCTTTATCAAAAGTCAAAGTTAAGAATGAAAATTCCTATTGTGTGTATGCATTTGAAAAAAATATGAATTATGCGTTGGTTATAAATGAATATAAATATTGACTAACAACAAGTGTTTTTCCTGCACACAAGCGGACGATCAACTGCAAGAAACTGCAGATGCATAGAATGGTGATGCACCATGAAGTGGGGGATGGATCCCACAACAGAGACGAAGAGTCTGACGAAAGGAGATCGGTAGAGACCCCTCCAGATCTAGCTGAGACTGTGAGGAGCCTCATGGTCGAGCTACAGAGCTGCAAGGCCAACAACGAGAGGTTGATAAAAGAGCAAGAGAAGCAAATAGAAATTAATGAAGTCTTGCTGCAGATTTTATCCGACATACAAAGACAATTGTAGCATGGACCTGACACCAATCACGCGGACCGATGACAGACAAAGAAAAGTCGAAGTCCACCTGAGATACGGAAACGTGGTCTTTTAAGTGGCCACACTGGGAAGAGCACCTCGAGAAAGATCCACCCCAGAGATAAGGGACAAGCGTCAGATGATTCCTCTGGAAAGGAGACTGGCGACTCGTAGGGATCTTCTAGTAGCAGAACTAGTTCTTATTCCCGAAGGAAATGGAAGAAGCGAAAGCATTCCAAAAGTCATAATCTAGAAGAACTCAAGAAAGCCAAACCACCCTCCTTCGATGGTGAAATAAAGAAGGGGGAGGAAGCAGAGGCCTAGCTGCTTGGACTAAAGAAGTATTTCAGAGTCCATGACTTCTCAGAAAACTTGAAGGCCCGAGTAGCCACTTTCAACTTGAATGGAAAGGCTTCCATTTGGTGGGAAGACCTTAAGAATGTAAAAGGGATTCACGAAGAGGACC
>ML804186.1:86406-105009 GCA_009831015.1 Picea engelmannii | reverse complement strand
TTTAAGGGGGAGGGAATTGTAACACCCTGTTTCCCCCAGTCTGTAAAAATAACTATATTGGCCAAGAACTATGGCAAACTCAAAGATGTGAATGTTTGATTTGACGGACCTTTGCATAAAAGGTCGATGAATGTAAATTATGTATTAATAGGTGTTGCATGACTACTGGGAGGGGGATGTGCTAAAAGAGACCACGATGGCTAATGAGAGGTGGTGGAAGGGACCTGGAATGGTTGCTTTAACTTCCACGGAGCCAGTACCGTACTGGTTTATACTTGCTCAAAAACCAAAGCAGCTCTCTGATCCTGGAATGGATTTCCCGTCAGATTGGTAGGTGGGGAGGCTCCTCAAGAGTTAATGAGGGGATGGGGGTGAACCGCCCATCCGTAACAGCCCTCATACCTGACCACGAACGGCGAAATTCGCGCCACACACAACCTTACAGACAAAAAAAAATTCAAGAGAGGAAATGTGGAAAGGAAGGGAGAAGAGCGCGCACGATGGGGATCACAGAGGAGAACTGGAGAAAACCCTAGAAACGCAGGGAGTTATGAGTATCAGGAGAAGGAGAGTAACCTTCATCCTGGATTATTTTTCTGTATCAGGAGAAGGAGAGTAACCTTCATCCTTGACTTCTGTTGAGCTGGAAATAGGAAATTGAACCTCAAAGCATCGTGGTCTAGCTCGGGGGTGGCTAGTGGTAAATCCGTTTGGAGTCACTGAGCCTATGGTTGGGTGGAAACGAGCACCCCTCTCAGCAATTACATCATGCTTGGTAGATCTGATAAGTGTTTTATACCTTGTATTTCGAATTGAATATCATGAATACATGCTTATGTTTATATGCCCATAATAATTTCTGTGTAGAATGATTGTTTGGTGTTTAGGACTGGAAATAATGGATGCATGTGTATACTTACATGCCATAGTCGATTTCTATACAAATGATTAATTTTGGGGCATGAGTTCGCTCCACTGAGAAACGTCTTGTTTGCTTGACTCTCGTAATGTTTTGGGAAGGCCCCTCGAGAGTACTCTTCCCCGGGGATTACCCCATAAACCTTGGAACCATGTCGAACCTTTACCCAGAGACTCGACTAAGATTAGGGATGATTTCCCAAGAACCGTCTGAAGGTTCATGCGATTTGGGTCTAGAAACCTTATGCAAGGAAGGGTAGCTCTCTAAGGTCTTGGAGTCATGGGAGTTTGAAGCCCCGAGAAGTTGAATTTCGTGACTCAAGCTCAAAAGGGATAGCGAGCCCAATTATAGAAAGAGAGAATACCCTATCACTTGGTAGACGAATGGTCGGAATCCTTTTGGGAACACCCCAGATCTGTCAAGACCGATGGATATAGAGAAGGAGCGCAAGCGTTAACACCTCGACCCTTTCAGCCTTCGCAAGTAGCAATGGGATCTAGGACCGTAGATCCAAGGATCTGACGGAGCCCTATTGACCATCGATCTTAGCCTTTGTATAGGCAGGAGAGTAGCATTTCGTTGACTCGCGACTTGGAGTGGTCAAGGGTAGGGCTGCATGAACTCACGATTCGCGAGATCGTGACGTGATCGTGACTGTTGGATCTAGGCCACGAGAGAACCGTGGGATCAGAACTTTCGTGGTTATCGCCTATCTGGGGTTTGGAACTTGAGAGAGTTTCTTTTTTATTGTAGAAGTAGCGAAATGTCGAGCACCGAGGGCTCGTGCAAACACGTGGCCCATCCGTGAGTGGGGACTGCATGGTTGACAGGTGGCATGACAACAAGCGACTAGAGGAAGGTGGAAGCGGGTGACCGGCGGTGGACACTTGTCACCTGGGAAAGAGTCAACCCATTGTTGACTTATCGTGGCTCAGGGTTTTGCAGGATGAAGAAGTTGCACCTTGATCTTTAAGGTCGCGAAACACCGAAAGATGAGATCTCATGCAATGAGCGGCAACGACACAGCTCGTAAACAAAGTACAGCAGAGGAGACAAGTGGCATGTACGCGTCGCTTGGCAGAGTCCACGCAACGTTGACCTCTCGCGTCTCGGGGATTCACAAAGGAGGAGTACAAGGGCTCAACACTCCAACTAGCGAAGTCGCGAGTTGCGAGTAGTGCTAGCATTTAGCCTAGCCTACGATTACATGTAGCAGGCGCTAGTGAGGAAGGAGCCATACCTGTATCATTTCTCGGGTATTAGCGTTTGGAGAAAAGGGAGTCGAGAATCTTGATTCCCAACTTGCGAGTGGTGAAGGGCGCATGCGCTAAGGCCAAGTTGTGGTCATTTGGAGGAGGATAAGGGAAGGGAGGGTCTGCGCTAGGCCCCATAGAAGTCTCGGGGATTCTGTCCCTCGAAGAAAAAGAACGAAAAATCTAGGTTTTCGTAGTGGGTGTTTGACATGCATGATGTTTACCCACTTGAAGTTTGTGATGCTCTTTTAGGACGGCCCTATATGTTGAAACATTGTGTTGTTTATGATTCCAAGCCTCGTAGTGTCATTTTTATTTGGGAGGAGAGCTCTAGGGAGTACCGGAGGTAGTCTCGACTATTGTGGTTTCTTTGATCTCAGCGAAAAAATGTTGAAAGGTAATCTCTCAGACCTGAAAATTTGTCCTCTTCATGGTTGGATCAAAAGGTGAACGGAAGGTCATTTTGACCGCCACCACCTCAGTATGGGGTCTCTCTATATAGAAAAATAATGTGGACAATATTGTAGAGGAATACAGAGATATCTTCACTTCACCTGTGGAGGTGCCTCTGCATTGTCAGGTCAAACATTCAATTAAGTTGATACCTAGTGCTCCTTTTTATAATGGCCTAATATACATATGTCTTCTACAAAATGAGGAAATAAAACGTCAAATTCATGAGCTCATCCAAAATTAGGGCCACATTCGACCAAGCTCCTCACCCTATGGGAGCCCAAATATATTGGTGAGGAACAAGGATGGGACATGGCAACTTTGTATTGATTAAAGAGCCATAAAGAAAATCATTGTTATCAACTGATACTTGATCCCTCAGATTAACGATCTTCTTGATCAGCTTAAGGGTGTCAAGTTCTTTAGCAATATTGATCTAAATTCAAGCTACCAACAGGTCCCAATTGAAGAAACTCATGTATGGAAGACCGCCTTCAAGTCTAAAGAAGGCATTTTTGAGTGGTTGGTCATGCCTTTTTGCTTGAGTAATGCTCCTTCAATGTTCATGAGGATGATGGATGATATCTTGCGACCGTTCACGTCATCATTTTCAACATAACCTGGGTATAACATTTGCAGCGCATTCAGTAGATCTCGACCACTATGTGGAAACACAAGTTATCTTCCAATCTCAAGAAATACTCATTTGGCATTCAGAGAATTAAGTATCTAGTATACTTCATGGATGAGCATGGGGTATATGGGAACCTAGCCAAGATGCAAGTCATTCTTGATTGGCCAAGCTTGATGACTCTAATAGAGCTCTGCATCTTCTCGGGCCTTTCCAACTTATACCATATGTTTGTGTTGGCGTTCTCTCATATCGATTGTCCCTTAATCCAAGTGACCAAGGGTGTAGCTAAAGCCAATTTTTCTTGGTCTAATTCGCAACAGAAAGCATTCAAGGATCTGAAACGCCACCTCTGCTCAGCATCAATCCTCACTCTACCAAAACTGCAACAGCCATTCAAGATTGAGGCAGATGTCACTGACTATGCTATTAGTGTTGTCCTCACTCAATAAGGACATATGATGGCCTATCACAGTGACGCACTCTCTCGTATTGTTCAGAGGTATCCCACCTATGACATATGATGGCCTATCACAGTGACACACTCTCTCGTATTGTTCATAGGTATCCCACCTATGAAAAGGAAATGTACTCCATTGTGTAGGCATGCTGACAACGGAAGCATTATATTATGTGAAAGGAAAGAATCATCCACACTAATCACAAGCCTCTACAATTCATGCAAACACAATTAAAGTTACAGAATGACCGCCATCACAAGTGTTCCACAAACTTAAAACAATTCCACATGAACACTAAGTACAAGAAGGGTAGCACTAACCATGTTGTGAATTGCCTTAGTCGGCCCTTGGTTCTGGCACTAACCACGGTTATTGACTCATGTGGGCACAAGACCTATGGGTGGCCCCAATTGTATGACAACAACGGAGCAAATATTTCCAACCTCAAGATAACCAATCTAAGCTACAGGTAAAGAAGGGTAACACAAAGTCAAAGAAGCACATTTGAAAGTGGTGTGAGTTCCACAAAATCCCTTGGCACAACATTTTTGAATGTCACTCGAAACAATCATTTTTGGCCGAGAGGAAAGAAAAAGAATCAGAATTTGATTCAGAGTAGGATAATTTAAATCAGATCATTGAAGCAAGACCCAATGCTACCATTGCAACTGCAAAGATGCAACCACTGGAGTTAGAGGAGCTTTAGTAGGGGGACTGTCTCTTCCATTCATAGATGTGGATGAAGGGGACTCCACTACATTTCATTGTTGACAGCGATAGCTAAAAGAACCTGATCTTGACCGAGGTCATCAAGAGATTCAAGTTGTCGACAATTCCACACCCCCAACCACACACCATCGGTTGGTTGAGCCAAGGAAGAGACCTTTCCATCATCCAGTAATGTCTCCTATCTTATGGCATAAATCCCTTCAAAGATGAGCTACTATGTGATTTTGCACCACTTGAATTTTTTTGATATTCTTTTAGGACAACCCTATATGTGAAAATGTCATGTTATTTATGAGTCTTGGCCTCTTAGTGTCATTGTGACGTTTCCAAGACATCTTTACAGAGTACTAGAGGTAGTCCTGACTACTATGTTTTCCTTGATCTCGGAAAAGCAATGACAAAAGGAGATCTATCACATTGGAAAAATTGTCCTCTTCATGGTTCGATCGAAAGGTGAATAGAAGGTCACTACGACTGCCACCACCTCAACGCGGGGCCTCTCTACACAACAAAATCATATGGACAAGATTGTACATGAATACAAATATATTCTCGCTTCTTGTGCGGGGGTGCATGTGCATTTCTAGTTCAAATATTCAATCGACTTGATACTCGATGCTCCTTTGTCTAATGGCCCAATATACATATGCTCTCTTCTGGAGAATGAGGAAATAAAACATCAAATTCATGAGCTCATCCAAAAGGGGCAACATTCAACCAAGCTCCTCACCTTGTGGGAGCTCAATTATATTGGTGCAAAAGAAGGATGGGACATGGTGACTATGTATCAGTTACAGATCCCTAAAAAAAATCACCATTAAGAATCGATACCCGATCCCCAGGATTGACGATCTTCTTGATCAACTTAATGGTGCCAAGTTATTTAGTAAGATTGATCTGAAGTTAGGATACCACTAGGTCCCGGTTGAACAAATTGATGTATGGAATATTGCCTTCAAGTCTAAAGAAGGTCCTTTTGAGTGGATGGTCATGCCTTTTGTCTTGACTAATGCTCTATCAACATTCATGAGGATGATGGATGATATCTTGTGGCCATTCACAAATTTTGTTGTGGTCGTATATTTGGATGACATCCTCATCTTCAATGAAACTTAGGTAGAACATTTGCATTACATTCAACATATCTCGAGCACTTTGCTAAAACACAAGTTATCTGTTAATCTAGAGAAATGCTCATTTGGCATGTGGAGAATTTAGTTTCTAGGATACACCATGGATGAACATGGGGTGCATTTGGATACAACCAAGATCTGAGTCATTGCGATTGGCCATCTTTGATGACTCTAACATAGCTCTACAACTTATTGGGTCTTGATAACTTCTACCATAGGTTCATGTTGGGGTTCTCTCATATCATTTGGCCCTTAAGCTAAGTGACCAAGGGTGGAGCTAAAGCTAAGTTTTCCTGGTCTAACTCACAATAGAAAGCATTCAAGGATCTTAAATGTCACCTCTTTTCGACACCAGTCCACACTTTGCTAGAAGTGCAACAATAATTCGAGATTGATATATATGCCTATGACTATGTTATCGGTGCAATCCTCACTCAACATGGACATATGGTAGCCTATCACAGTGATACACTCTCTGATACTATTCATAGGTGTTCCACCTATGACAAGGAAATGTACTCAATTGTATAAGCATGCTGACAGTGGATGCATTATAATCTATGAAAGGAAAATATCATCCACATTGATCACAAGCTTATGTAATTCATGCAAACTCAAGGAAAGTTACGAAATGACCGCCATCAATAATGGTCCATGTACTTGCAACAATTCCACTTGAACATTAAGTACAAGAAGGGTAACACCAATTGTGTTAAGGCATGCCTTAGCTGGCCCCTAGTTGTGGCACTAACCACAACTCTTTACTCCTATGGGCACAAAACCTCTGGGTGGCCCCAATTGTACGACAATGACCCTAACTTTGTTGTTATGTATCAAACACTAGGTGTAGGTAAACAAATTCTAGACTTTAACCTTCAAGACACATTTTTGTGCATGTTATTTGGGCCATATTTATGTTCCTTCAAGTGATATTACAAAGCAAATTTGGGAGGAACATTACATTTGGTGGTAGGGCACTTTGGTGTGGAGAAGATAGTAGCAAAACTACATAAGTATTTCTACTAGCCAAAACTTTAACAGGACATCAATAGGTACATTAGATCACGCATTGCATGTGCCATTGCTAAACCTGTCATTAAAAAGTAGGGGCTATACACTCCTCTACCTACCCGAGACAAGCCTTGGGAATCAATATCCATGGATTACATGCTAGGTTTTCCCTCCATCAAGCATGATCATGATTGTGTCTTTGTGGTTGTTGATCGGTTCTCTAAGATGACCTTTTTAGCACCATGTAAGAAGAGTATCATAGCCAAAGCCACTTCCAAGCTCCTGTTTTAACATGTTTGGGTTCATTTTGGGCTACCACATACCATTATTTCCAATAGGGGTAGTAGGCTCCTCAGTATCTTCTAGTCCATCATATGGTCTCTTATGGACTCCAAGATGACCAAATTGACTGCCTTCCACCCCGAAACAAATGGACAAATAGAAGTGGTTAATAGGATGATTATGCATATCCTACGTAGATATAACTCCAAGCATCCACATACATGGGATGAGAGACTTCCATATGTTCAACATAGCTACAATAGAGCCCTCTACGACTCTATTAGCCGCAACCCCTTCTAAGTGTGCATGGGGTTCTAGGCATTGGTCACCATTGATGTAATTATGTTCATGTTGATAATGAGGCAGATAGAGAAACCAAAATTGTTGAACAGATCCAACACATCCAACAATAGGTTCATGATATTCTGCAAAAACCTAACGCCAAGTACAAGAAATGACATGACTAGCATCAGGTTCCACACAAGTTTTAGGTTGGTGACAAGGTGTGGTTGCATTTGCAAAAAGAATGCCTCATAGCCCCCTGCATGAAGCTCTAGCCACTCCAATATGGGCCTAACACCATCATGAAGGTTGTGGGTAAGAATCATTTTGAATTGAGTATTCCCCATTTCCTCGGTTTGCACCCAGTATTTATGTGGAGTTGCTTCGACCATATTTTTAGCCCCTATTGGACACCTCAGAGGTGGCTAATCATTTCCCCCCTACATAACTCAATCCTAATTGCATTGAGTACACTATAGTGGATTTGATAATGGACACCAAAATGAAAGGTACTTTCAAGCAAAACATACAACTCTATCGGGTTGTCAAAGCAAGTAAACGTCTTCACAAAGGCAAGTGGCTCATTGGGAGTTAGATTCAGGAAAAGTTTCCCCATCTAGTGAGGGGACTTGATGAAATGGGGACCATTTCTTCCCAAGGGGGGAGGAATGATCCAAGTGGACTTCATTGTTCGCCCACCTTTTCAAACGACTCAACTTGTTTCTCCATCTTGGTAGATTTTTTATCTATATTTTTTTGGGTCCTAAACTTCTCTAGTTGTTTTGAGGCCTTAAATGATGTTGTTTATCCTTTCGGGAGACTAGTTTGGCCATGGCCTAACTAGGCCTACAAAAAAATTTAATTCTGAATTATCTCTTTCCAACGAGTTATTATGCACTCGAAACGGAAATTGTATGCAAAAGTTGTGGCTCCAGGAAGTTGATGTATCAACTAGCCACCTCATGGCCTACAATCCTTTTTGGCGTTTTATCTCCTAGAGTTAGGGTTTTGGCTATTTAGGATTTTAATCTATTAGGATTTAGTACTTTATGATAAAAATGATATTTAGGCCTCTTGTAATGTCTTCTTGCGAATGAGCGTAGCTGACACCTCTCCCTTTGGAGATAAGTTACCACCATTCTAGCTATCTTGTATTACTTTGGATTTTACAATATTTTCCTATTTCATTCATTGATAGAACTTAGGTTTCACTATATTACCATACTCTATGCAATATTTCTTTGTGTGCATTTCATTTCATATTCGTACCTTTTATTTTGTTCTCTATACAATCCACATAAGTGGTATCAAAGAAATCTACTCTTTGTTGTTTCTGAGTGCATGTCCCTGACAAGGTCAAGGTATAGAGAGTTGGGTCTTGAGCTAATTTTGCTTGGGGAAGACCGCTCTCGCAGACCCAAATGGCCTCCCATAACATACGAAAAGAGAGATGACAAAGTAGAAGATCCTATCAAATTGTTTCTCTAGGAAGCCCTCATCCAACAAAAAAATGAGATGATGGAAAATTTTGCCTAGATCCTTAGATGAATGCCAACGAGGGGTGAGACATCCTTAAGAAGAAACCACTTCAAAGGTGAAACACCCTTCAAGGTATAAGTTAACTTTGATGCTCATTTATTTGAAGGAAAGATAGATGCAGACACTTTGGAGAAATGGTTAAATTTGTTAGAGGGTTATTACTCTGTTAAACAAATTTCAGGCATCGAAAATATCAATTTTGCACTCCATAAGGCCCTTCCCCATGTCAAAGATTTGTGGGAAAGTTACTAGGAGAGCCACGACAGATACGATTCTACAAAATTTAGGACATAACCCACTTGGGAATATTTTATTGTTGCCCTGAAGGAGGAATTCTACCTTGTCGAAAACTATGATGACCAGTTCATGAGATGGACAACTTTGCATCAACAAAGAGATCATACAGTATCATAGTACACCGATATCTTCCATGCCTTGCACTCAAAGTTGGGTGTCAAAGACTTCAATTAGAACATGGTTTTGAAGTACCACAGTGGCCTACATTGGTGCACCCAAACATAGATGGATTATGTATGGAAATATACTCACTGGGAATAAGAAGGAGTTTGGGTCTCCAAATCTGCCACAACAAAAACATGGTAAATGTGGCCCCAACTCATAGAAAAAAGGTTAGATCAAGGATATCCAACCGCAAGACAACCAATCCAATCCGTAGGTAAAGAAGCGTAAAAGGAATTCAAAGAAGGACATTGGAAACTGGTTTGAGTTCTACAAAATCCACTTGCACAACACTGCTAAATAACGCTTGAAACAATCATTGTTGGCTGAGCTAAAATAAAAATAATCAGACTCTCACTCAGACTCTGATTCAAAGTAATATAAGGGAAAGTGTAACATTGACGTAGAACCCAGTGCAACCATTGAAACTACAAACATCCAACCATAAGAGTTAGAGGACCCTGAGGAGGGTGCATGCCTCTTCCATTCACAGATGTGGGTGAAGGGGACTCCACTATATTTCATTGTTGACAATGGTAACCAAAAAAACTTGATCTCGACTGAGGTCATCAAGAGATTGAAGTTGCCAACAATGCCACACCCCCATCCATACACCATCGGTTGGTTGAGCTAGGGATGATACCTTTGCATCAACCAACAATGTCACATGTCCTGCAACATCAAGCCCTTCAAAGATGAGGTACTGTGTGATGTTGCCTCACTTGAATTTTGTGATGTTCTTTTGAGACAACCCTATATGTGGAAATGTCATGTTTGTTTTTAGTCTGGGCCTCATAGTGGCATTGTTACTTTGGTAGGATATCTCTATAGAGTACTAGAGGTAGTATCGACTACCGTGGTTTCCTTGATCTCAGCAAATCAATGTCGAAAAGTACTATCTCAGACCAGAAAAATTTTCCTCTTCATGGTCTGGTTGGAAGGTGAACGAAAGGTCATTACAACCTCCACCACCTTCACACGTGACCTCTCTACACAACAAAAGTAGGTAGACAAGATTGTAGAGGAATACAGAGATATGTTCGCTTCCCTATGGGGGTTCCTCTACACTATCAAATCAAACATTAAATTTTCTTGATACCTAGTGCTCCTTTTTCTAATGGCTCGATATACAGATGTCTTCTAGAGAATGAGGAAAGAAAATGTCAAATTCATAAGCTCATCCAAAATTATGGCCGCATTTGACCAAGCTCCTCACCTTGTAGGAGCCCAATTATATTGGTGAAGAACAAGGATGGGACATGGCGACTATGTATTTGTTAAAGAGCCATAAACAAAATCATCATTAAGAACTGATGCATATTCCCTCATATTGACGATCTTCTTGATCAACTTAAAGGTGCCAAGATTTTCAATGAGATTGATCTAAATTCAAGCTACCAATAGGTCATGTTTGAATAAATCGATGTATGAAAGACCGCCTTCAAGTCTAAAGATGGACTTTTTGAGTAGTTGGTCATCCCTTTTGGCTAGACTATTACTCCGACAACAATGATGAGGATGATGGATAATATCTTGTAGACATTCACAAACTCATTTGTGGTTGTATATTTTGATGACATCCTCATTTTCAGCAGAACTTGGGTAAAACATTTGCAACACATTCAGCAGATCTCGAGCACTCTGTGACAACCAAAGTTATCTGGCAATATGGAGAAATGCTCATTTGGCATGCATAGAATTCAATATCTAGGATACATCGTGGATGAACATGCGGTGCATGTGGACCTAGCCAAGATCCAATACATTCATAATTGGCCAACCCCGATGACTCTAATAGAGCTCTGGAGCTTCTTGGGCCTTGCCAACTTCTACAATAGGTTCATGCTGGGATTATCTCATATCACTTGGCGCTTAAGTCAAGTGACCAAGGGTGGAGATAAAGCCAAGTTTTCATGGTCTTATTCATAGTAGAAAGTGTTCGAGTATTTGAAACGATGCCCTTACTCGGCACCAATCCTCACTCTACTCAAACTGCAACATCCATTTGAGATTGAGATATATGTCTTTGACTATAGTATTGGTGCAGTCTTGACTCAACATGGACATCTCGTGCCCTATCATAGTGATACACTCTCTGATAATATTTGTAAGTATCCCACTCATGAAAAGGAAATGTACTCCATTGTTCAGGCATGTCGAGAGTGGAAGCATTATATTATACGAAAGGAAACGATCATCCACATTGATCACAATCCTATGTACTTGATGCAAACACAAGGAAATTTACGTAATGACCACCATCAAAAGTGGTCCACGTATTTGCAATAATTCCACTTGAGCATTAAGTACAAGAAGGTTAGCACCAACTGTGTTGTGGACTGCCTTAGCTAGCCCCTGTTTATGGCACTAACCATAGTTCTTGACTCTTCTGGGCACAATACCTATCGGTGGCCCCAATTATATGACAACAACCTTGACTTTGTTGCTACGTATCAGACACTAGTTGCAGAAACAAGTTCCAAAATTTTACCTTCAGGTTGCAATTTTGTGTTATCTGGGCCATCTTTGTGTTTCTTCAAGCGATCATGAAAAGCTAATTTGGGAGGCACATTACAATGGGGTGGCAAGGCACTTCGATGTGGAGAAAACATTAGCAATACTGCAGAAGTATTTATACTGGCCAAACTCTAACGGGTTGTCATCAAATATATCAGATCATGCACTACATGTGCCATTCCTAAACTTGCCATTAAGAAGTAAGGGTTGTACACTCCTCTACCTACCCTAGACAAGTTATGGGAGTCGGTGTCTATGGATTACATGTTAGGTTTTCCCTCCACCAAGCATGTAAAAATTGTGTCTTTATGGTTGATCGATTCTCTAAGATGACCATTTTGTCACCATGTAAGAAGAGTATCACAACCAAAGCCACCACCAAGCTCTTCTTTTAGCATGTTTGGGTTCATTTTTGGATACCATGGACCATTATTTCAGATAGGGATAGTAGGTTCCTTGGTACCTTCTAGTCCATTCTATGGTCTCGAATGGATACCAAGATGACCAAATCGATTGCCTTCCACTGCCAATGAGATGGACAAATAAAAGTGGTCAATGGGATGATTGTGCATATCTTGCATAGGATTAACTCCAAGCAACCACGTGCATGGGATGAGAGTCTTCCATATGTTCAACATAGCCACAACAAATCCCTCCACATCTCTATTGACTACATCCCTTTCTAGGTGTTCTTGAGGTTCCAACCTCGTTGATGTATATTTTCCCATTGCATCTTAACAGGAATAGTCCTCCCATGCTCAAACTAAGGCAGATAGAACAACCAAATTTCTTGAATGGATCTAGCAACAATAGCTTCAACATATCCTATAGAAAGACAATGATGAGTACAAGCAGTGACATGACCAACATCATGTTCCACACAAGTTCCAGGTTGGTGATATGGTGTGGTTGCATTTGTAGAAAGAGCACCTCACAAGCCCCCACAGGAAGCTTAAACCACTTCAATATTGACCTTACACCATCACTAAGGATGTGGGTGAGGATGTTTCTAAAATGAGTATTCCCCCTTTCCTTAGCTTGCACCCAATATTTAATGTGGAGTTGCTTCAATCATATTTTCCACCCCTATTGGACACTTCGGAGGTGGTTGAGCATTTGGTCTCTACATAACTCAATCATGTGTGCATTGAGAAATCTAAAACAGATTGAATCATGAACACCAATATGAATGTCTCCCACCAGTAAAGCATACAACTCTATTGGGTTGTCAAAGCAGGACAACTTCTTTACCAAGGCAAGTGGCTGACCAGGAGTCAGATTCAACAAAAGTTTCCAAACATAATGAGGGAACTTTATGCAATGGGGACCATTGTTTCCTAAGTGGGAGGAATGATATAATTGGATATCGGTTGTCGCCCACCTCTTCCATTGTGTAAGGTACAAGATCTATTATAATAACAGAAAAATAGAAATAATGCAGAGAATAACAACAGAACAACACAATATATGAAACCACAGCACCAAAATAATATCTTTATTGATATGAATCAATGTTCACTTGCCTCTTCGAGGGGGAAACCTCCAGTAGATCAATGCTCTATTACAATGATTCTCAAGGAAAATAATTTCCATGCCCTCGACTCCTATTTATAGTAAATCTATCTACCAAAAGAACAATTTAGAGGAAGATCTTCTAGAAGCAGAAGCTTCTATTAGGTCTTCTTACATTTGACTTATTCTTCCTTATTACTAGGCCTTATTAAGATTGGCCTTTATTACATGGAAAATATATTATTCTACCTACGTGAGGGGTTAGGGAGGTTAGGTCCCTAACATGCCCTCCCCCTTAAAAAACAACTTTGTCCTCAAGGCTTGAGATGAGGAAAGTGTTGTAGAATGGTAGTTGGCTCCTAGGTGGCATATGTTGTAGTTGCATCCTTCCACTGTACTAAAACTTCCTTGATAGTGCGTTGATAGAGACAATGCTCACGTTGGTCCAAGACTGCTTGTAGCTGCAACAAGATGGATCCTTCTTCATCCAACTCTCGGGGAGACTGGTTTGAGTTTGGCACTTAGTTCCAATCACTTTCTTTAAGCGGGAGACATGAAAAACAAGATGGATCTTAGAATGACTGGGAAAATCTAACTGATAGACCACATGTCCCACGCGCTTGAGAATTGTATAAGGACCATAAAATTTGGGCACGAGTTTCTGATAATGGTCACCCTTGAGTGAAGTCTTCTTATAAGGTTGCAGTCAAAGAAATACCTAGTCCCCTTCAGCGAATCGACGTTCTGAGAGACCTTGATCTGCATGGTGCTTCATGTGATTATGAGCCATGAACAAATTCTCTTTGAGGGTGTGGAGAATAGCCTCTCGAACTGTAATAGTTTGGTCAACCTCCTGGACCTTCGAGACACCGTGAATGTATGAGATAATTGAAGGTGGTTTTTGTCCATATACTGCTTCAAAAGGAGTCATGCGAGTAGTTGTATGGTACGAAGTGTTGTACCACCATTCAGCTAGGGGTAACCATTGAGCCCATTGATTTTTCCTCTCAACTAAAAAACACCTCAAATATGTTTCCAAACACTTGTTAACAACTTCAATTTGACCATCAATATGAGGATGATAGGTTGTGCTAAGATGCAATTGGGTACCCTGTAGCCTGAAAATTTATTGCCAAAAGTCATTGGTGAAGTGGGATCTCAGTCAGAGACAATGGAATGAGGCATGCCATGAAGCTTGAAGATATGATCCATGAAAAGTTAGCCACTATGGATGCAGTGAATGGGTGTTGCAGAGCACAGAAATGAACATATTTGGAAAGACGATCAACGACCACCATGATGACATATTTATTGCCCGATTTAGGTAAATCCAACAATGAAATCCATAGAAATATCCCTCCAAATAACGGGTGGAATTGGAAGTGATTGTAGTGTGCCCGGGGCTTTAACTATTTCTCCCTTGTTGCGTTGATATACATCACATTCTACCACAAAGGTGCGAACATCCTGCTTCATACCATCCCAGAAAAAGAAAAAAGAAAAAAAAACGTTTGACCTTGTCATAGGTTTTGGTAAACCGAGAATGCCCAGCTGTGGGTGTAGCATTAGGCTCAGAAAGCACCGTGGATTTAGGTTGTGACTGTTTGCTTGAATACATACATCCTTTGTAGCAAATCTCTTCATTGTGCCAAGAGTACTCTGGAGAAACTGGAGAATTTTCTTGCAATTGTTGGATCAGACATGATAGTTTGGGATCTTGGATCCATTCTTGACGAACAACTTGGAGCCAATCTGGTACAATGAAGGATAGAGAAAAGGGGGACCCTTCATCTTCATATTTCCTTGAAAGAGCATTTCCAACCACATTATCTTTTCCTTTCTTTTAAATGATCTCATAATCATATCCAAATAGGTTGGTCACCCATTTTTGGTTCTCTGACAATGAAATTTGTTGCTCCAGAAAATACTTCAGGCTCTAATGATCTGTCTTAATTTGGAAGCATTTCCCCAATAGATAAGGAGGTCAGAGATCCACAAAATGCAGAATGGCCATCATTTCCTTTTCATAGATGGATTGACCCGAATGGCGCTCCGACAACTATTTTCTAGTGAAGGCCAAAGGTTGACCATCTTCCATAAGGATGGCGCCAATTCCTTTCCCTGAAGCATCACATTCCAAGACAAAGGTCTTTCTGAAGTCAAGAAGGGACAGGATAGGAGTAGTGCACATAACCTCTTTCAAGGCTTGGAAGGAGTGATCAACTTTTGGATTCCAAATGAAAGCATTATTTTTAAGGAGAGCAGTGAGAGGTCCACAATTTTTCCATAATTCTTAACAAAATTGTGATAATAGTCTGTTAAATCGAGAAACCCACACAAGCTCTTGAGATTCTTGGGACAAGGTCAATCCTTTATAGCTTCAATTTTCTTAGGATCCACACTAACACCATGCTTTCATACAATATGACCCAAGTACTCAAATTTTGAGGCTCCAAAAGCACATTTAGATTGTTTGAGGAAAATTTGGTGCTGAGAGAGTAGATGAAGAACTTGATCCACATGGGCAAGATGGGATGTCCATGTTTTACTATAGAATAGAATATCATCAAAGAAAACTAAGACAAGATGACGAAGAAAAGGACATAATACATGATTCATGAGGCTCTAGAAAGTGGAGGGAGCAATACACAAGACAAAGGGCATGACAAAAAACTCATAGTGGCCCTCATGAGTTTGAAAAGCAGTCTTAGGAATGTCTACCTCGTTCATACGTATTTGGTGGTAGCTAGAACAAAGATCAAGTTTAGTAAAGAATTGGGCACTGCTTAATTCATCCAAAAGATCATCAATGACAAGGATGGGAAATTTGGATTTGATGGTGAGTTTGTTGAGGGAACAAAAGTTGGGGCAGATGTGCCAAGAGCCTTCTTTCTTAAGTACCATGACCACAGGAGAAGAGTAGGGGCTGGTACTATGACGGATAACACCCACTGCGAGAAATTCTTTAACAATTTTCTCAATTTCATTTTTATGTGCAAAGGGATGATGATAAGGGCAAACATTGGGAGGAAGGTTGTCGGGTACTAGGGGAATGGATTGATCATGAACACCATAAGAAGGGGGATGCCCCCAGGGAGTGGAAAAAACAACTTGATGTTTGGAGATGATGGCTTGGAGGTCAGGATGCACATAGGGTGTCTTAGTGGCGTGAATGGAATGGAGTTGTGCAATAATGTCGAAATGACCTTTCTTGAGGAGCTTTTCCATGCGATGGGAACTAATGGTTTCAAGGGAGTCGACAGTGATTCCTTGAAACTTATATTGTTGGCCCTCCTGCCTGAAATGCATGGTTAATTCCTTAAAATCCATGAGGATGGGACCAAGCGTCCATAACCATTATGCACTAAGCACAATGTTACAACCACTGATGTCGATAGCAAACATATGAGATTTCATGTGGTACTTACCCATTTGGAGACGCACATTTTCACAACGCCTCTCACATTTCATGGAACCTCCATTGGAAATCATGATTTGAAAGTTGTTGACTGCAAGGATATAGCAATTAGTCTCTTCGGCAATGTGACGATGAATAAAATTATGGGTGTTGCCACTGTCAGTGAGGATGACCTTCTGACGCTTAATGTAACCAATTAGCTTGAGGGTTTGGGGAGCAGAGAAGCCAGTGAGAGCATTCAGTGAACTGACTGGTTCAACTTCTAGGGGGTCCGAGGGTGGAGTAAAATCATTTGGCTCTGGTAACTCGACCATAGGGGGGGGCTCAATAGATTCTTCCAAAAAATCCTCAGAGATGCCCATAAAAATATGTTGTTCCTTACACTTGTGCCCCAAAAAATATTTGTCACCACAATTATAACAAAGGCTCTTGAGTTGACATTCAACCATTTCTGCCCGAGTAAATTTCTAGATCTTCAGTGGACTGGAAGGAGGGGTTGGAGCAGTGGGTTTAGGGCGGGGAAGAAAGGATGGTTTTCTTGTTTGAGAAGAGACAACCTGTAGTGCTTCCTTATCTCTTTTAGTAGCTTCCACCCAACTCTGATGGTGAGCCATGATGACATGGGCACAAATCTCATTCTTGAGGCCACTGATAAAGCATTCCCAGAAAAAAGCGTTAGGCATGCCCTCCCTGTGGAAAGCCAAGCGCTTAAAAGAAACTATACATTCTTCCACTATGCTAGATTGTTTCAACTTGGTCAAACAACCTAAATGGTGTGTGTCAGTGTCAAAGAATTCATAAAGCTATGCAACAAATTGTGTCCAACCCACATACCCTTGGTGGGCATTTTTTCTCTTTGCCAAAGTTCTGGATCTAGATGGAGAACACCATACCTGAGTTTTTCCAGCTCATCAGTAATGTCGTACAAAGAGAAATAATGTTCCATTTGATTGAACCATCCCGTGGTATCTGATCCATCATATTTGTTCACCTCCACGCGAGGGGGAAGCAGGTCCCGCTAAAAGTGGTTGGAAGGAAAAGATGTGGTTTGGGAGGATTCATAACCTTCAGGGTTATAAGGTGTGGAAGAAGAGAAGGGATCTAGAGTGGGCTTAAACAAGGCGGTCATATTGTTCACTGCGTCCTGGCATTGTTGACACATGGCGGTCAATTGGGTGATGGATGTGGGAAGTGATTCCAGCGGAGCAAGTCGGGAGTTGAGGTTACCAATACTGGAAGTAATGGAAGAAATATCAATGCGGGTTTGGTCATTATATTTGTCCAAGGCAGTGAGATGTTGTTCCTGTTGGGGTCCTATAATCATAAGTAACTTGATTCTTCAGTTGCTTATTTGGCGTTGCTCCCGTGATGAAGACATCTGGCTTGTTGGGCTCGGTTGATTCCATTTCGCCCGATCCTTCATCACCTTGTTGCATCTTTCATCCACCTCTACGCCACTCACTCCCTTGTCCATCTGTCCCATTGGCTACATCTCGCCCACCACTCATCCCTGCATGAATAAACAAGCTTAGGCTAAAAGAAAAAGCAATAGGTTAATAAATTTAGTATAGTTAGATTAATAAAACCATGTTAGACTTGCTATTAATTAATTAATAATTAGTATTTAAGTTAGTTGTTTAAGCTAGTAATTAGGTTAGTGTTTTATTAATTAAACATTAAATAAAAACAATAAAACAAATAAAAAATACATATAAATTAAAAAATAAATTAAAAAAATAAAACCAAATAAAAACATATAAAAAAAATTTATAAAACATATTAAAAACATATAATAAATAATTAAAAACATATATAAAAAATAAACAAAAAACACACAAATAATAAAACAAACAAAAATAAAATTAAAAAGCAAACTATCCTAACTCTACAACCCGCATACATTTCCTCCGTGCAACTCAAACCCCCCCCCCCCCCCCCCTTCACGTCACATCAACACCAAGGGGGTCCGAGTAAGTGGTATTGGGAGGGACACTTGTCACCCCG
>ML804186.1:45671-86289 GCA_009831015.1 Picea engelmannii | reverse complement strand
CAAATTCACAAAACTGCCTTTTTGCCAATTTTGACTAGTCGACTTTCAAGAGTGATTCCGGGCAAACGGGGACGAATTTACAAAATCCGATAGAGGTTTTTTTCAGAACAGGCTGAAGAACAATAACTCTCTCAGATTTTACACAGGTGCCAGCAGTTTGGAGAATAGAAGCCATCTTTGAGTCCCATTTTTCATTTTTTCATTTTTTCTTATTTCAGTCATGATTTTGCGGGAGCTGTTTCAGCGAGCTGGAGATGAAATTGGAAAAAATGAAAGATTTTTTTGTCCAGCACATGATCATATACAATAACCTCTTTCAGTTTATACACAAGTGTCACCGTTGAGGAGAAACAAATGTCTGAGTGTACCCCTATTCTCAGCAGATTCGACCCAAATTTCAATTCAGATCTTTTAGGGATTTACTTGTTATTTTCGGCCAGGATGATTGAATTTGATCTCTTGAGCCTAAGGATTGTATTTGTTATTTATATCTATGTTTGTAATAGATTAAGGGGAGTTGGACCTGACCAAAAAGAAGTGTCCATTGTTGTAATTAGCTCACAGAGCCATAGTCTATCAAAAGAGTATTATAGTTACAGGATTCCTGTGTCATTATGTTGGTGAAGTTTTTCTCGCTGTAATTATGTTTTCTTTATTTTTCATATGCTTTTATTTTCTATATTGTTTTAGAGAGAGTCAAGCTTAGAATTTGTCTAAAAACACCTTGTTCCCAGTTTAAATCAATATCAATGTTTTCTGCCTGAAGGTCATTCCCGGGATTCTTAACTGCCCTGTTATGATCTGATTCCATCCCTTTTTCTTCTTGAACATTTACCAAACCTTAAAGGATCCAGAACAGTTCCTACCTTGCCCTGTAAGCTCCCATGTAGACCCTGCTTTGTTTGGATTAGATCTCTTTAACCCCATTGCCCAATGGCCTTTTTCTCCTGCCCCAACCAAACCATTAAAAAAAACAAATACCAATCCATCACAACTAGCTTAATATCTCATCTCAACAAAGTTAAATCATACAAAGAGATCCCTCTCTGAGTCTTGGAGGGATAGATCCTTGACTCCAAGTGGTTTTGTGGTTACCCCTGTCGATTTCCTCTGTAGCCTCGAAAATTACAGCATGATAACAGTTCCCAATATTGGTTGGGAGTGTGGACCATGGGGATGGGACAGGAGGGAAAGTGGGATTGCACAGAAAGGGGTTACTAGTGAATGATACCACTATGATCAATGCAAAGAGAGGAATTCAATGGGATAGGTTCCAAATAGGGGTGTTGGGAAGGGGTCGGGTCCACATGAAAAAAAAATTGCTGAAAAATGATAGGTGTGAATGCAATCAAGGCGAAGAGAGGAATCCAATGGGATAGGTCTCAAATAATGGTGCAGGCAGGATCCAGACTTTTTTTGTTTTACTCCTGCAGATTTATACTCCAATATGAATAATACTACAATGACGAAATGGCCAAATTCTTCACAAGAAGAAATGTGTAGGAATTTTGCAACCTAAATGTAGGAGGCAAGGTTACACAACAGTTGATCTTGTCTGTTATGTTTCTGCTATGTTTTTGTCCCAAGGGTTAGGATGTTTATGGTTTCTATAGATAAGGGTTTTCCTTGTGCTATAACTCTCTGATATACCTACGAGGTCCAACAATAGTACTATGCCTAATATCTCATCGAACCAACTAAGAAGGCTAGATTGTGCCATGTTAAGAACCAAATATCAAAATAGCATAAAAACCTCAGAATAAGTACTCAACACCTTGACAAAGAGAGAATTTCGAATAATAATCTTCTTCGAGGGGGAAACCTTCTAATACATCATATGAATTCACAAATACAAGATGATTCCAAATGAAAAGGTTTCCTTAGTATATATAGGAGAGTAGGAGGTACAATTACAACTAATGGACCCAAGCCGACATAAATAAAATAACAATACTAATGTAATATAACCCAATTAAGGGGTAATGTGACACGATTTAGGGCTTAACATGCCCCTCTCCTTCAAACAAGTTTTTTCCTCAATGCTTGAGTAGTTCTGGATGCTTCTCTATAAAAGACTCATCTTCCCACATGGAATCTTTAGCAGGTAGTTTCTTCCACTTAATGAGATACTATGAAATTGATTTATTCCTCAATTGGTGAATTCTTGTGTCAGTGATAGCTTCAGGCTCCAATATGATTTTTCGTTCCTTGTCAAGTTCTGGAAATATAATTTGAATTGGGATCTTGTCACCTATAACCTTCTTTAAGAATGAAACATGGAAAATTGGGTGTACTCGCGAAGATGCAGGCAACTCCAATTTGTATGCCATAGTACCAATGTTTTGCAACACCTTATAAGGGACATAGTACTTCGGTGATAATTTATTATCCTTCTTAGCTTGCTTGAGGGACATATGTTTTTATGGTTGTAGTCTTAAAAATACCGATCCCCTACTTCAAAACTTCTTTCACTACGACGTTGATATGCTTGTTGTTTCATCCAATTTTGTGCCATGGTCAGGTTGTCCTTTAAGAGTTGGAGAACTTGTTGTTGATGCTCGATGTGATCTTCCACTGCTTGGACCTTAGATTTTTATTTTAGAGAAGAAGTGATGGATGGTGGGTGATATCCATAAAGCACCATAAATGGTGCCATTTTTGTTGCAGTATTAAAGGAAGTGTTATACCACCATTCTACCAAGGGTAATCACTTGAACCATTGTGTTTGTTTATCAAAGACAAAGCAACAAAGGTAGCCTTCCAAACATTTGTTTACTATCTCAGTTTGTCCATCAGACTGAGGATGATAAGATGAGCTATGAGCCAATTGAGTACCCAAACAAGAAAATGATTATGTCCAAAAATTTCCAGTGAAGATGGGATCTATGTCACTTACAATAATCTTTGGGCTTCCATGTATCTTTTGAACTGCCTCCATGAATGCAGTAGAAACTGTACTAGCTTTGAAAGGATGAGATAGTGCACAAAAGTGTGTGTATTTGGTAAGTCTATCAACAATCACCATGATGACACTATTTCCTTCAGACTTCGGTAACCTTGCGATGAAATCCAAGGAAACCTCCTCCCATTGTTGACATGGAATGGCTAATGGTTGTAAAATACCTAGGGTCTTAATTGTTTCCACCTTATTTTGTTGGCAAACCAAACATTCTGCCACAAACCTTTGAACATAAATTTTAAGGCCATCCCAAAAAAAAATCCCTATTGACCCTATGATAGGTTTTCAAAAATTCTGAATGCCCTCCTACCGGAGAGGTGTGCAATTCCAAAAGTACCTTTTGTTTGAGTTGGGAGTTATTACATAAATATAAGTGATCTTCGTACCATAGCGAATCATTTTTCCATGCAAATGTATCGAATGCACTGGAATCTTGTTGCAACCTTTGAATGAGAGTCCACACTTCTTCCTCATTCTTCCATTCATCCCTTGCTTCTGTTATCCAATTAGGTTGGATGATAAAGATAGCATAGAGAAATGCCTCAACATCTTCATCCTTTCTTGAGAGTGCATCTTCCACAACATTTTGGTTCCCGTTTTTGTAGATGATTTCAAATTCATAACTCAACATCTTGGTCACCCGTTTTTTTTGCTCTTTTGGAGATAGTCTTTGTTCTAAGAAGTATTTCAGATTGTCATGGTCTGTTTTGACCTTGAAGTCTCTACCTATTAGGTAAAGGCGCCATTGCTTCAATGCATCCAGTATTTCCGTCATTTCCTTCTCATAAATGGATTTGTGTAAGTCCTTTCCCTTGAGTGGCCGACTTTCAAAAGCAAGGAGCCTTCCTTCTTGCATTAGAATAGCACCACTGCCATTTCCCTAGGCATCACATTCCACAATAAATGTTTTTGTGAAGTCTGGTGTGGTCAAGATGGGAACTTTTCTCATTGCCTCTTTAAGTTGTTCAAAAGCTTGAGTTGCCTCTGGAGTCCATGAAAATGCATCCTTCTTAGTTAATTTAGTTAAAGGTGTTTCTATTCTTCCATAGTTTAGAACAAACTTGTGGTAGTAACATGTCAAACCCAAAAATCCTCTAAGATTCTTCAATGTTTTGGGAATCGACAGGTCCATCATGTATTTAATCTTGTTAAGGTCTACCTTGACACCTTCATCAGATACAATGTGACCCAAAGACTCTACCTCCTTCACCCCAAATAAACATTTGCACGGTTTGGCATATAATTGTTGCTCCTTTAGTAGTTGTAGCACCCTATCAACATGTCGAATATGATCTTCCCAAGACTTGCTATAGATTAGTATATCATCAAAAATTACTAACATAAATTTTCGAAGGAAGGGCTTGAAAATGAAATTCATCAACCCTTGGAATGTGGAAGTTGAATTCGTAGGGTTAAGAGCCATGACCAAAAATTCATAATGGCCTTCATGAGTTCTGAATGTTGTTTTTGGGATATCTTATTCCTTCATTCTAATCTGATGGTACCCTGAACAAAGATCCAACTTTGTGAAGTAGATTGCTCCATGCAGTTCATCTAACAATTCATCAATGACTAGAATGGGAAACTTATCTTCAATGGTGATCTTGTTGAGCTCTCTATAATCTGGACACATACGCCATGAGCCCTCTTTCTTCAGTACCATTACCACCATTGTATATTAAGAGCTTTGGCTAGGTCTAATAATGCCAGCTTCTAATGTTTCTTCAACCATATGCTCAATTTCACTCTTCTGGGCATAAGGGTATATGTAAGGCATGATGTTAGGAGGAACACTCCTAGGAATAAAGTGAATAGCATGATCTTGATCATGAATGGGTGGAAGACCTTTGGAAATATCTTCAAATACTTTGGAATGTTTATCAATGATCCCTTGGAGATCTAGAGGAATAGATGGCTTAGATGTTTGAAAATCTAGTGAGCATAGTTGTACAATTACACCATGATGCATGTTTTTCAATACTTTTGTCATGCCATTAGAGCTTACCACCTTACTGGGTTTCCTTGTGATACCCCTTAACTCAAATTCCTTTCCTTCCAATGAAAAATTCATGAAAAGTTCTTGAAAATTAAAAGCCAATGTTCCCAATTATTGTAACTATTGGACCCCTAGTACGACATCAGCACCACCCATGGGTATAACAATCATTATACTATTCATTACATATTCCCCCATAGTAAGATTGATCTTATGGCATTTTCCTGAGCAATTGATAGTTCCTACATTTGTAATAATTACTTGAAACTCTGGTGCTGGATATATAAAGCAATTCAGAGCTTTGGCTAATTTGCAGTGAATGAAATTATGAGGACTACAAGAATCAATTAGCACTATTACCTTTTTCTTTTTGATATATCCTTCAATATTGAGGGTTTGAGAAGTGTTAATTCCAGCCCATGCATGACATGATATGGTGGGAGTCATATCTTAAGAAGAAATCTCTTCTACATCTTCATCTTGAGATGGTTCTTGTTCTTGTCCTTGTTCTTCTTCCTCTTCACAATCTATGTAGAATAATTTCTTCTCACCACACGTATGTCCCTTACTGTACTTGTTGTCACAATTAAAGCATAAACCTTTTTCTTTTCTTTCCTCCAATTGTTGAGGTGTCAACCTTGTAGGTTGAGGTGGTTTAAAAGAAGGAACATTATTCTCTCGATAGATGTTAGGGGTGGTCCTTCTAGTAGCCATAGCTAGATTTTTACTTTCAACATTTCTTGCAACCTTGAACGCATTCTCCAATGATTTGGGTTTTCAAAGGCAAACCTCATGTTGAATGTTTTCCTTTAAAGTTCGTATGAAGACATCAAACAAGCGCTCATCTGGAATATTTGTTACCTTTATATTCAATATTTGGAATTTCTCAATTTGCTCTGCAACTAAACCCTTTTGCTTGAGATTTATCAATTGGCTGAAGAAGGTATTGTTCCTTGTATCCTCATAGTGTGCTACCATTTCTTCCGTGAAAATTGACCAAGTGACAAGTGATTTGCGAGAACAAAGCCATCGATACCACACAAACATATTAGGTTCTAAATAAAAGGATGCAATTCGTACCTTTTGTGTGTGTGGCACATCATGTAGATCAAATAACTTCTCCATCTGGAGTATCCATGCGATTGGATCCTTTCCATCAAACTTCCTCGTATAAATCTTAGGAAAGTGGTTGGTCTTCAACCCAAAGACAGAGTTTCTCCCATCTTGATTCATCTTCCTTGTGTCCTCATCCTAAATTTCATGGTATACATTGTCACTTTTAGGTGTCCTCTCTATTAGTAACTTTTTCAACCCTTCCATGATCTCCCTTTTTAAGCCATCCATCTTAGTATCCATCATCGCTTCTAGCTTAGCTTCAGTTGAATCCATCATCCTTAGTAGTTCATCTTTTGTTATTGCCTTCTTTTGTATATCATCTATGTCCTTGCTCATTTCTTCACCTTCATGAAGAGTTCAAGTAGGACTTTCTAAGGGATTATCTGGTGTATAAGTTCATTTTTTTGGTGGCATGTTGGCCAAGTATCACTGCAAGGTAGGAATCCCTAATTGTCTTAGGAAGAGGTCCTCAGAGACAAGGGAGTGTCGGGTGCTATAGCTCTCTGATATACATGTAGGGTCGAACAATAGTACTTGGCCCGATATCTCAAGGCACCAACTAAGGAGGCTTGACCATGCCCTTATTCGTACTATCTGACTACCCAAGTATTAGAGAGTGATCTCCCCGAGTGTTGTTCTCGGTGTACTATAGAAACAAGACAACCAAATGGTTTACTCGATTGGTCTCAAGATTTTAGGAGGTCTCCTGATATACGCTAGGTGCGTGGGATCTCAAATCTGTAGTAGTGTTGTCTAATGTGGAACCCTTCGAAAGGGACCTTATGATATACTCTAGGTACATGGAAGAACCACATTGTCCCCGGGTTGTAGCGTTGACAAATAACGATAGCTCCTACATTTAGAGACATTGTATTACGTCTGTACCTAAAAATCACTAATATTCTCCCAATTTTATGTGATACTCTTTTTATCCAACTTTATTCCACTTTTTTAATCACCCCAATTGGATCTTCTTGTCAAAAGATATGCAAATTTCCAAATAAAAAGTGCACCTTTTAAAACCCTGATTTGGAGATTGTTCTACTAGCCGACCTTTCTTCTATTGTAGCTCTGTAATTGCAGCCCTTCTGAGTCTAAAATTTTGGCATGAGGTAGCCTTATGTTTCTTCTTTCCAACCCCACAGGTTAGACCAAGATTGGATTCTCCAAGAGAATTTTATGATAACTTTCCCAAGATGTGCTGATTTTTTTCCCTTTCGGGAGAACGAACTTGTACAGCCTACCACGTGCAATGTATTCACTTCAGAACTTGAATATTGCACCATTAAAACTTTGGTCTGTACCTTAACCAATGGAATAGTTATCACTCAATTTGGAGGTCTGTAGCTTCAGATATAACAATTTTCCCAAGAACACTTGTTTTATACTGAAATCTGGACCAGCCAAAATCCCTAATTTCCTTAGAGAATAAATTTTAGAGTACAACGACTCAAGGGATGAAATTTGTGCAAAATATACTTCATTATTCCTCCTTCGTACTGTAAAAATTTCAAAACAGTAAAACCAAGCCGAAAAAAATTGGGAGCGAAAATGCCAAGAAGGCTTGTTTAAGACTAGTTTCGGGACTAGTAAAAAACCCTGACTTGAATAGAATGTATCTCCAAAATATAACGAACTAAGATCTGAAATTTGGATCCAATTATCTCTATCCTCTACACCATAGAAATTCCAAATACTAAAACCTTAAAGAAAAAAGTTGTAGCAAAAATTCCAAGAAGACTTTTTTTGAAGAAGCCAGTCCCAAGGATTGTTTAGCTCTGATACCAAATGTTAAAAACCAAATATCAAAATAGCATAAAAACCTAAGAATAAGTACTCAACGCCTTGACCAAGAGAGAATTTCAAATAATAAACCTCTTTGAGGGGGAAACCTCTGTATACATTATATGAATTCACAAATACAAGATGATTCCAAATGAAAAGGTCTCCTTGGTATATATAGGAGACTAGGAGGTACAATTAAAACTAATGGACCCAAGACGACATAAATAAAATAAAAATATTAATATAGTATTCCCCAATTAAGGGGTAATGTGCCACTTTTTAGGGTTTAACATGCCCTTAGTCGTACTACCCGACTACCCAGGTACTAGAGAGTATCTCCCTGAGTGTTGTTCTCGATGCCACTATAGCAGTCAGGCGATCGATTAGTTTATCTACGAAGGGATTTAGGATATCTAGGTTGATCCATATGCAGGTGTTGTATGAATCCCTACCACTCGAATGGGTACCAATAGGGGTTACAAGGGTGGCCAACAATGTGTGCTTAAGTACCACTTGTAGTTCCTGCGTGTATGCTTCCCTGACCACGGATTTATACACTGAACAACAGATTTATGTAGCTTTAAGACGTCAGAATATGTCTCTACCCTGAAGAAAAAAAAAATAACCCACAATTTTATGCCAAGAAAAGTGCTTTAATACCACTTGTAAGGTACCATATGCATTATAATAACAGAAAAAAAACAGAAATATTGTAGAGAATAACAACATAACAACACAATATATGAAACCACAAAACCAAAATAATATATTTATTGATAGGAAACAATGTTCACTTGCCTCTTTGAGGGGGCAACCTCCAACAGATCAACCCTTTATTACAATGATTCTAAAGGAAAATAATTTTCATGCCCTCGACTCTTATTTATAGTAAATCCATCTACCAAAAGAACAATCTAGAGGAAGATATTCTAGAAGCGGAAGCTTCTATTAGGTCTTCTTACATTTGAGTTATTCTTCCTTATTACTAGGCCTTATTAATATTGGCCTTTATTACATGGAAAATATATTATTCTACCTACGTGAGTGGTTAGGGAGGTTAGGTCCCTAACACATTGAGTCAACATGGTTCTCTATCTTGACAACTTTGTTATCTAAAGTTTTTGGGGTCCTAAACTTTCAAGGCCATTTTGAGGCCTTAAACGATGTTTTTTGGCCATTCGGGGGTCTAAGGTGGCGATGGCATATAAAGATATTTTAATTATTGTACTTAATAGATAGATCTTTCCAACGAGCTATTAAGTATCCTAAAAGGATATTGTATGCAAAATTTGTGCCCTCGGGAAGTTGACATGTCAACTAGCCACCTTGGGGTCCACAATCCTTTTTGGCACTTCGTCTCTTAGAATTAGGGTTTTGGATCTTTGGGTTTTTTTCCTCTTAGGATTTATTGGTTTATGTTAAAAAGGGAATTTCAACCTCTTGTAATATCTTCTTGTGAATGAGCGTAGCCAATACCTCTCTCTTTATAGATAACCTACTACAATTCTAGCTAGCTTGTATTACTTTGCATTTTACAGTCATTTCATGTTTCATTCATTGATAGAACTCGGGTTTCACTGAATTATTGTGCTCTCTTTGTCGAACAATTGGTTTAGATTGATGTACAGTTTATTTGGATAGTTGGTTGTCATTGATGTCAAACCTTGGAGTGTGATATTGTACATTGATGTCAACCCTTAGAGATTGATGTCAACCCTTGAGTATATCTGTTAGCACATTATGGTAGCTCCAGAGGTATGGGTAAGGGACCCAATTTTGTTTGAGGTATAATGTAATGAAGATAAGAGAATTTGCAATTGAGACTATTCTATATGGATAGTACATGTCGTGTTATTTCCGGTGATATGTGGTACATCGCGTAGTTCCTCACGGTTGAGGAGATATGGCTTAGTAAAGTTGGAGAACATTCATGAGTTATCTAAAAGCTCCTAGAAAGTCAAAGAAGTCAATTTATTCTAGAAGATCTTAGAAGAAGTTTACTAGTCAAAGTGGTTGTAACTAGGAGTTAATCAAGAGTTAAATTGTTGCAAAAAGAAAATAATTAAAAATAAATTAGTTGCAACTAGAAGTGGTGAGTTTACTATTTATGGATAAAGTGGTTCTAAGTGGACAAAGTAGTTAGAAGTGGGTTAGCCCTAAAATAGTGAAGTTGGGTAAAACAGTTAGAAGATAACCCCTAGAGGAAGCTACTTGGAGAGTATAAATAAGAGAGCTACGGTCTCTTATTAGCACCTATTGGATTTAGTTGAATATCTATTTTGTGAAAGGTTACTTGCATGTATAATTGATAAATATGAGGTTGCTCAAAGCTGCGGAAGTGAAGAAAGTTTGACGGCAAAGTTTCGGAGTTGCAGAGGGAAAGGGTTTATGAAAAACCCTAGTTATTGACATCCTCCTGGGTCAGCCTATAGGTGTCTAGCGAGGCATCCTCGTGGGTCAACTAGTGTGCAACAAGCGAGGAACTGGTAAAGTGGAGAAAAAGGGTTGCAACATACTACAGAAGTTGAGTACGCCCAAGTTATCAGAGGTCTGATGTTCTAGGTCAGTAACAGAACTACAGGTATGAACATAAGCTTGTTTGATGAATGTATGGTGATGAAATATGGTTGATTTTTGGAGCATATGCTTGAGGCCTATCTTGGATGCACGGTACAAACCCTATCGTGTGAATTGAGGCATCTATGTTAAGGTGCAATGTTGGTTATGATAAGTACTTATCAGTAAGGTTATGGCACTTTGTTTATGAGGTATATCATGGGTAATGTGATATTAGATAGAGGTACATCATTGACTTATTGAGGCATATTCTTGGTACATGTCTAGAGGTATTATTGTTGCATTGTGCTTGTTGTAGTAAATGGTTTTGAGGTAGATCTATTAGAGTACATGGCAGGTACATGTGTGAGTTCTATTAACATATCTTGAGGTGTATTGTGAGAGGCATTTGTTGGTTATCTTGGTATATGGTTAGTACATGCTTGATGCTACCTAACAGAGAGGTTTTGGCACATGGTTTGATATCAAGGTTTATGGTAGTGTGATGTAATGTTAGAGTCTTATTTTTTGGATATCTTGGTGTATGTATTTAACATATGGTTGAGTTACATATTGGGACATATAGTTGATGAGTTGGCACATACATGAGGTGTATGGTATGGTAATGTTGGTCCATATTGATGAGTCATAGCTTGATCTATAGTTGATGCATGATTGGTACATACTTGGTACATTGTTAGAGGCACTTGCTAGTAGTATTGTTGGCACATGGTTTATGGATGATGTGGCATATATGTATGGATATAATTTTAGAAGCAAATATTGATTGTGGTACATCTTGTTGATGTTTGAGAGTAGTCTTCATTGATGCACATCTTGGTGATATTGTGCATATGGTTGAGAGTTATCTTGGTGATTGATCTTCGTGAGCATATCTGATTTGGTTGATGAGATTGATGAGATTGATGAGACAGGTTGATGTGACAGGTTGATTGGATAGGTTGTTGTGACAAGTTATTTGTACAGGTTTGGTGCATGGTTGATGCACTTGTTGATGGTATAGGTTGAGGTACATGTTGTTGCATGGTATAGGTTGTTTGGTGCAGGTTGATTGGTACAGGTTGTGACAGTTTGTTGGTACAAGTTGATAGTGACATACTGACAATGGTAGTGATTGATTCTATGACAGTGATAGGTTGTCTACATTTGGAATTTATATTCCAAGGTGGTTGGAAGGGGAAAGGATAGGTGGTTGTAGCCACCTTCTAGTTGTAGCCGAAGAACATAGGGGGTTGTATCCTTCTATGGTTGTAGCCAGATAATTGGGTAGTTGGAGCTTCCCTTAGGTTGTAGACTAAAAATATAGGGGTTTGGAGCCTCCATCCAGTTGCAGCTAGAGAACAAAGGAAGTTGGTGCTTCCAATGAATGTAATTCTTGAAGACATATAAGAAAAACATTTCGTGGTTTTCTGTCGCATTGGGTTTACACGTAAAATATTGTTGTATTGTGTATTGTGTGGATGTGTCTATTATTGTTCATTATGCACTGATGAATGTTAATGTTTATGATGCAATAATATATTGATGATAAACTAATGAACATTGTTGAATAATTTAAAAGAATATACATTATGGTTAAAAGGATTAATAAGTGGTATAAATTGCTCATTATTGATTCACCCCCCCACTCAGTAATTAACAATTGGTATCATAGCAGGTTCCTTCAGGAAACAGTTTAACCACTGGAAGGAGATCATGGAATACACTGAGAATGGAGTACCAACGTTTGATGGTCAGAGTGGTATAGAGTATGAGATATAGAGGAGAAGGACGAAAGTATTTTTATAGGCACATGGGTATGATATTTGGAAATCAGATGTTACAAGATATGATAGTTCAAAAAGGGAAAAGACTGCAGCCAAGAAGGAACTGAAACGAAATAACAAAATTGTAATGGATTTCATTTTGGAAGGACTATATGATTCAGTAAAGGACAAAGTGGGTAAATGTTCTGTTGGTTGTGGAGCTTGATTATCTTCCTAATTCAGAGGTCCTTGCTTTCAGCCGTGTTTATACCCCATGAAGTATTACACCCCAGAAGTATGTACACTCTTCCACACAGGGGAGTGCAGAGGGGGGGTACCCCCTCTGCGGGGTCCGGGGGGGCTATCCCCCGACTAGGGGGTCTCGGGGCAAGCGGGCCCACAGTGGGGGTTCGGGGGCGAAGCCCCCGAAGAAAAAATTGCCTTGTAAAATAATATTGTAATTTCATTGTAAATCTGGACGATTCATTATAAGGTCACAGATCTAATGGTAGAGATCATGTTAAGGTTTTTTGCCCTAGAAGGCAACCCTCTTTTATGAGGGAAATGTATTGCGGCTATGGTTGATGGTGAATATTGTATTCTGAGAGAGGAGATTGTGAGAGAAAGAAGAGGAAGTTACAGCAGGTTTTGTTGTAGGTTGTATCCCTTCATTTGCTGGATAATAATAAAGGAAGGACCTGGCAATTTCTCTGGTGGACGTAGCCCACACTGGGTGAACCACGTAAATCTGTGTCTCTCTTGTATTGTGTGTCTTTTGTGTTTTGTTTCTGCATTTGTTTTATTTTATTGCTCCGTGGTCCTGTTTTTCTAACATGTTCATCAGCTAAATAACTTTTGGACAATCTACATGATATATCTTTTTCTCCCATCATAGAGTCAAAGAATTCCAAAGAAGATGCAAGTACAGAACCACAAGAAATTTGCTCATCATATCAGACAGATTCAAAAGAAGAAGAGCACGAAATCAACAGAAGTATGTTTTTCTGCTTTAATTGTGAAAAAGGAGGACATCTTGAATTTGAATGCATGTTTTTTTTAAATTGAAAGTGATGAGACAGAAAATCCAAATGAAATAGAAACGAATCACAAATTAGAATACAATCAATGAGAAATAGAACTTGAAGAAGACATAATCACACTTAATATCCAACTTGAAGAAGAAAAGAAAACAAAAGAAGACATGAAGATTCAAATGACGAAGAAAAAAGAAGGGGTTGAGAAGCTTGAAGAAGAAGTTGTCACATTAAGAAGTAAAATCGTCGAGCTCAGCAAGAATGTTGAAGAGATAGAAACATCCACATTAGCAATAGAGAATGAAGAGAAGCATTCAAAATTGCCAGAAAAGAAGAATGAAGAAAAGAGTAAGAGTTATGTAGAAGTACTCAAAGGAATGAATCATGGTCAGCAAGAATCAAATAAGAATGAGTATAATAGATATACATATTCAACAAGACCTGCCACATTTAGGCAACAAAGAAGCTTCAACCAAAATGAAAGGATCCACATAACAGAAGATTGTGATCAACCAAGGCAGCAATTCAGAAGGAATACACCACAAAGAGGATCATTCACTCCCGGGTATGTAAATTTCTTTTATGGTCATTGTTTTTATTATACTAACTTTGGACATAAAGTTGCAAATTGCAGGACTCGTGGAAGAAATATTCAAGCAATAAATACTTATGTGGCCCCACATAATATGAAATGTTACAAATGCCACTGGTCATACAGCTCGAAATTGTAGAACTGTGATAGTGCCATCCATAAAGAAAGAAACATACATTAGATATACTCAGGTTTGGAGAAGAACAAGAACAAGAAAAAGAGCACATGAATAAAGAACATGTCCCTGAAGAGTAAGAGAAAGAAGAATAGATGCCAAAAATCACAAGAATGGCTATAATACGAGAAAAAAAAGGAAAGCGAGATCGTAATGAAGAACCTGTGAACAAAGAACAGGTCCTATAGATCTCAAGATCGACAATAATATGAGATAAAGACAAATATACAAAGAAAAATGATGATGTCAGATACAAACAATTTTGGAGAAGAAATGAAAGAAAAGAGGAGCAGGTAAATAAGGAACAGGTTCAAAATATTGTACTTTCAGGAATTATAGAACGAGATCAATCCACGGGCAAAATTCAAAAAGTCAAAGTTCAAAAGGATTATGTATCCACATACGAAGAGGAAGTTGACTCTGCATCAGAGAAGGTATTATTCTAAGCCATCAGGCTTGGAGAATCCCAAGTAATATGAATATTGGACAGGGGGAGTCTATGCAGTAGCTGAGACAGATCAGAGAACCATCTTTCAAGCATCTTAAAAAGTTTGCGAACACAGACTTGGAGCAGTCAATTAGCAGAAGTACAGTATGATAGATTGATCAGTTGGAAAATTACACAGGCAAAAGTCTATGAGATATCTTCAGCATAGCTTGTTCCAGATATGCAAAGTTTGGTTTACAGATTGAGAAGACCAGTGGACACATTTGACATTTGATGATCAGTTGCAGCAGTGAATACTTCATGATAGTACAGTGACAGATGGTTCAACATTGTGCATAGTTGAGTAGCAGAGTCTTGGACAGTATGGACATAGATGGATTAACATGTTTGCATAGACATATGACATTGAATGAGAACATGGATTCAGAGATTGGTTAAGAGAATGTTGGATGAATATTTGAATGCATAATTTTGAATGTTTTTTATATATGTCAGTTGATTACATGAGGAAGCACCAATGGAAAATAACTCCAAAAAGAAGCAGGTACATGAAGACCTATATTGATCTACATAGAAACTTGAAGAGAATCCATGAGAGAGAGAGAGATTTAGAAAGGAAGATTAGTAGCATACAGATAGGGAGACACACCCACAAGGGGGGATATTCTTTTAACCAGGATTAGTTAGAGCAGCTACATTTTTAGATCGACATGGGGAGTTAATCATTTTTCAAAGGGAGAGAGGGAGTAATCAGAGGCATGAAGATAGGGAGAGTAGCCCCAAGGAAATTTTAGATAGAGGGAGCAACACAAAGGACAGTGCAGACAAAGGGAGCAGCCCCAAGGAAAGTTCAGTAAGAGGGAGCATCCCCAAGGAGATATACCCTTTGTCATCGATGTCAAAGGGGGAGAGATAGAAACATTGATGAGGTGAAATGATCACAGGTGAAGTATGAGCATCAGTGTAGTCATGACTAAGTGTTGCCATCACTATTGGTGTTGCCGCCTGTTGTTCCAGAGTTTGTACTTAAGGCTTAGAAGTACAGTGTCTAGGCATCCGAAAGTGAGTAAAGGGTAGAGAAGGAAGAAACGTCAACCTTCGGCAAGGGAAACTAGGGGTGATTTATGTGTTAGCGTTGTCTAGCTTCCAACTGTTCCTGGATGTTTATATCCCGCTCAATCGTTGCCCGTGATCATTCGAGTTCAACCCGGGTAGTGGTTCTTTTAAGAATAGTATCAAAAAGGTTTAAGGCAATATGTGTTTGATCTGATAGTCCGGGTTCGATATTAGGTTGTCTTGTTACAGGGATAGTCATGGAGGAACAGTGAGATAAGAAAACCTCAGGGGGAATTTAAAAGCTGTCTCAATTTCGGTCGTATAAAAGAGAGTTTACAGTTTCAGGAGTGAAAAAAGGGTGCAAACCAAAGGCCCTTTCCCGTATCTGAGTTATATTTTAATAAAAATGTATGGGGTGGGAGAAAACATTAAGTTGTCTATCGAGTAAGGCTCCTATCAAGGGAGGATCTCACGTATAAACAGAAGAAGAAAAATGTAAAGAAAAAACCCGATGAAGCATAAGATATATATATAATTCTTAAAGTGTTGACTGGTCTTATACCTGCCGATAACTGGTACAAAGGAAAAACAGTAAACAATATAGAAAACCAAAATTCATTCACTATAGTAGAGGTTGTACTAAATTATAGCGAAGCATTCATCAGATATAAATATGGAAGGAAACGAAATATGAGATACAAGGAAACAAACTCATAACACAGTCGTGATGGAATTGAGAGTCTTCGGATTTGCTTTATATTAACTCTCAAAATAGAAAACCTCTATTACAATCCACACAAAAAGGTCCAGCCCTGGTTCTTTCTTTCTATGGTATATTTATACAGTTTTGCATAAGATGGAATCTCAATTGTTGCAAAATTTTCAGTTATGATTAGGAGGAGAGCAATTGTTCCATTTCTTCATCTCTGTCTTTATTTGGTGCCAGAAGCTTGTCCTCGTGCATGCTCGGTACAAGTGACACATATTTCCACCAGCCGAGATATCAGCCTTGACGGTTCTGCTTGACAATTAGCTTCAAAAGAGTAACAATCTCGGGCTAATTGCGGCAACCTTTCTTCCATCTGTCTATCTATGATGTCGATAGCGCACAATTGCACACTTGGTTCAATCATACATTTATCTATTTGAACTATGTCTGCCATAGTCACTTGTGAGATCTCGGCCGAGTCTCTTTCCTCTTTTTCATTTAAGTCAAGTGAGATTTTCGCTATATTCATTTGACTCAATGCCTCGGCATTACCTTCGCAATCAATGCCTAACAGATTACCATCTATAGAACTAAAAGCCTCTTCTAAGGATTTCGTTACCCTCTTGACTTGCAGCTTACCTTCTGAGATACTGTGCTCCCATTCTTTTAATAAAATATTTCCTCCGGTCTGCTCCGAAATGGAAAACCTGGGAGTACTTCCCGATTTCCTATTGTTTGTAGCTATTACAGCCTCTTGAAAAGCGACCCGCGCTGCTCCAGCTTCTCTTTCTCTGACAGATAAATTTTTCAAAACTTGATTAACAAGTAAGCAGTTGTCCCGAATCACGTCTACCTTGGCAAGTAAATTTCGTTGGGCCGCAGAAACTCTGCTTCGAATCTCCATCGCCTGGGACTGGAACATCCCGATATTTATAACTTTACTTTTGGCAATTTTCACTCTAACCTGTAGCTGTTCGATCAAGTCTTTTTGCTGGCCCGCTTGTATCTGACCATTCCGAACCACCAACTCTACTTGTTCGAGCTTAGTTTTGAGCAGCTCTATCTCACTTTTATTGGCCAACCTTGCTTGTTCTATCCCTACACTCGCCTGGTCCTTGGCAGCCTCCTCTGCTGCGGCTAGTCTGGATTCTAGGGTTTTGATTAGGCGATTTTTTCGCTTCAACTGGTTTTTCAAAACCCCAACTGAAAATTGATTCGTTGTGGAATATGGCCCTAATGTCCCGGCTTTTTATGTCGCGAACTGTTCATTCTTCTTGTCTTTCCCATCAGTCAATACTTTGTACTTCTTGGCTGTTGATTCCCCTTCCTGATAGAATTCTCTCTTTACCACAGCCTTTCTCTTCTTATCAAAGAAGAACTCATTTGGAGGGAGCTCTTCCACCCTTATAGGTCTCAATTCTTCATTTAAAATCCACCCTGCGTCAATATTTCCCTGAGTTGACTGCAAGGGAGTAATGGATGCAATGGGATCTCTGATTTGCTTAGCTGGTTGCCCAAGAGTAGTCACCGGAGTCTACTTTTTCGGCGGGTCGGGAGTCTTTAGCTCTATTTTCGGACTCTTAGTTTGCCCTTCCCCGTCCTGGAGTTTTTCTTAGCTGGGTGTCGTATCTTTGGATCCTTCGGCATCTTTTTGTTTCACCTCTGCTGTACTCGGATTCTCACCCCGCAATACTGTGGGAAGACAACTGCGTCGATGTTCTTGGAATTTCAGAACATCGGCTCTCTCTTCAGGTGCAAGGGTTTATATACGAGCTAAAATATCGGCATAAGATCTTGCGCCTCGGAAAATGTCATCCGAAGGTGAATTTCGTGTTCGAACCTTTTGAGTCCGCAACTGGTCAAATGATTACTTACGACCCTTTGCAGATCGTGCTTCTTGAATTCAATAAGAACCAATTTTAGGTCTTCCAGGGCTGTTGCCTCAGCTTTAGCATGCCCGAAATCTAACAAAGAATATGAATTTAAATGAACAGGAAAAGGTGGCCATACCTTCTTTGAATATCCCTTAAGCTCCTTGCTTATGCCACCGATTACTATTTGTCTAGCAACCTCACGACGAGCCAGTTTGTCGGGTATGAATAATGGTAATGCATGCGGGGGAACAGAAGCCCAAAAAAATCTGAGATATGAGAATTCGGCTTCTACATACCAGTCATCTATACTGCTCGAATTCATCACTATACTATCTGAGATCCTGGGTGGTGGGTGGCCGAAAATAGTGACATGCAGCGGTACCATTACCCAGTTAAAGATTTCATATATGAAATTTGTCGCTTTGTTTTCCCACAATTTTGAATGATAGACGTGGATGGGCTCGGCCTCTGATGGAGTCCAACTCCAGCTCATTAAGGGAAAGGGTCTTAGAAAACACACGGCGTCCATAATGTATGCGGACATAAAAAATGAAGCAATCTTTCCGCTCTCTTTCTGCGCGCGATACGCTGTAACTCGACTGGTCAAGCTATCAGACAGCATTTTCGCCCAGTCGAAGGAACAGCCTTCAGTGACTTGATGTATCAGAGGCACCCATTGAAGAAAGAAATGTGAGGTATCCTCTCTCCCGTATAATCTACAAGTCATCATAGCTATATACTTGAGCTGTGGTTCCAAGGAAGCTATTGAATATATACCATTACTGTCTGCCCTGAACTTTGCAGGGTGCGAAACCCAATCTCTGATTAAGCTGGACATAGTCTTGTCATACTGCACACATTCCTTCTGTTTGAACTTCTCCAAGAATTCAGCATCGTATGTAAGGTCCGACATGATAGGCAACTTGTACATAGCTTGCAGTTGTTCGAGTCTGAAAGTCCCGATGGTGACCTTCTGCTCATTGATGATGGTTCTGGTTGGTATGTCCACATGGTCTAATACCCACCGGACCATATCATAGTAAGGGAGCAGTCGTGACCTGGCCGCTACTTTATGCATTCCAGATTGGACGATGATCTTATATTTGGTGGTTATGTCGTCTTTTTCATTGTCACTGGAATCATCAGAATAATCTACTAATTCGGCCTGTAGAACATCAGAAACAAACGACCGGGTCGGAACAGAGTCGACACTTCGAGGTGAAGTATCAGCGACGTTGTCTGCACCTTGTCTCGAAACCTCAACATTGGCTTTAGACGCTTTTCGTGGGGCCATGACGGGAGATCCTGCTTTACCTCTTCTGTGATAAAAATATGTATACATACAGAAATTAGTTCGCTGAGAAAAGTGTGCTCTGCGTAATATAGAAATCAATTGGTGATAACGAATAACAGCTCTATATATTCAAAAAACTCGGTTCTTTTTAAGAACAGATCGGTCAAATCACGCTTAAATATAAATTTAACAATAAAAAACCCAATCTTTACTTGTTGATTCGCCTTGTTTCTAATTAATGCCATAAATTTTGGCGGTTCGAAATTTCAGTTGGCGTAAGGAAGAATTAAGACTGCCTCGTAAACTGTGCATGTATCAAATCATGGGAAACATCGGCTTAGCTCAATTAATCAGGTTTTACCAAAGTTAATTAATCTTTCGGTACTCGTTGCATCGGGAGTTTTTGCTTTAACCCTTTGAACCTCTAACACCCGAGATTGCGATGATTGTCTCTAGTTAATAAAAAATGTAATTATGATTAGGCGCTTAATTAATTACGTGATTATTCATATCGCAATTTCACGACTCGGAGCTTCGAAGGTATAACTTCCGGGAAGTTTGTATGTCGAGTTGCGAAACCGCGAGATCGCGATGATATGTTTTAATTAAAAGGGAGGATAAAATCGGATTAAGTGTTTAATTAATTATGTTTATATCTTTATCGTGACTTCACGACTCGGGGCTTTGACAGTAAAGTTTTTTAAAAGAAGATACGTCAAGTTGCGAATTTTCGACAGAACTTAATCATGGCTACGCTTTTACCTTTAACCTTAACGTGGGTTACTAAAACAAGAAATTCGTGGTTTTGGCTATCGGGGTTACGACAGTAAGACTTTTGGATTTAGTAAACGCCGAGACGTGAAAACCCGATGATGCTTAACCGTAATTTAGGAAAATTTTACTCTCGTTACTGACCTGGGTAAAATTTTAAAACGATTTCGTCGTTTCGTTGTTCGGGACTTGTGAACTATGTGATCTATAGCATCTGACATACGAAATCCCGAGGTAAAAAGGGGAAAAATTATTTGAACGAAAAGTAGAACTCGCCTTGAGAGTATGATAACCATCGTTGCTCGCATGATGAGACTTCAAAGATTTTGAAACAACAAAAGGAAAATACTAAAACCATCTTTCGATTTCGAGCATTAAGACATGAAATTCAAAATGGGCTAGAAAACAAAGGCGGCTCCAACATAGGCTCCAACTAGGGATCCTGTTTTCTTGTAAGACGGGAAGAAAAGTAGACCACGTGTCGATATTGGGTAAATGGAGTCCATGGCTTTATTTCAGCGAAAAGGTTCCTGAGAACAAGATATCAAAGGGGAAATAGACTTTGTTTTTTACCTTTGAAAAGCTTTTCAAACTCAGATACTTTTTTAAACTTAGTTGTAGTCCCTTTCACGACTTTCCCCTTGTCGTTACTGAATTCAGGTCTGCCTTAAGACAATCAAAACAATTCTAGGAGACCCAACAGATCTTGTGGCTATTAGCTTGCATCAAAAGAAGAAGATTATATGTTTTTAATCAGGAAGCCCTGTCTGAACATGGGATGTAGATCAGGTTTTTAAAAAGAATTGGTTACCAGAGTAGAGTGATATTCATGTATAACAGCCTTACAAATATCTCAGATATTGCTTCACTGCCAACGAGCCTGTTCAGTAGCCCGATGAAGTTATCTGGCCCCTTTTACTGAATTTCCTTTCACCACTTCGAAATATATTTGTGCATTTAAATGCTGAGACGAGGGCAATCACTTCTGAATTTCCATTCATCGTCTCTTGGACTAGATGGGGGAAATCATTTCTGAATTTCCTTTCACCACCTATCTTATAATTTGCTTTTTTAGAGTGCAAAGATGGGGGCAATCAGTTTGTATCAGGGCTGATATCTGTGTAATATTTTTCATTATAGGTCTGTCAACTTACTTTGATTACTCGGTACCAACCTTCCCTTAAAATTCACAACACCTTCGTTCTCAGGGAAAAAGGGAAAATAACTTTCTTAGGATATTCTATTTGAGCAAGCCTCAATCCTCCGAAATTGTTGAAAAACCTAGAAAAGTCGGGATCATTTTAGGCGTCCCTTCGTTTAGCAAGGGACCGAGGAGTTGTGAAGACCCGCTTTCTTTCCACAATCTGCTTTGAAGCTCTTGAGGTTGAAATGGAATCTCTTCTCCCTACGTATGCGAAACAGAAAGATGTTGACTTTCTAAAGGGTAAACCCGAAGACAGAAAAGGGTGACAGATAGTGATTTATGGACCGAAAAACAGAAGTCAAAAAATCAAAACTGACTCTTGTAAATCTTTTTCGGGGGCACTTTACTTTGGCTGACTGCTTTAATTTGAGTAACTTGTTTAATTTGTCAGTTTTCTTTGATAGCCCTTCAGATCAAGTCTTTTAGGAAATCTCACCTTTACCTTATCGTTTCATTTTCTTTGCACAATATAAAAAATCTTTGGTATCACTTGTTTAAGCCGATTTATTTCCGACACCAACTTTCGGTTTACTTCTCATGATTTTTTTGTGTGCAGCGGGAATCCTGTAAGAGGCAAATACGAAGGTTATCGAGGCTATCTGAAAGGTGTCGAAAATTCGCGAAAGAAAATCAACATAACAAAACGAAATGGAAAATAAATATACACAAGTAAAAATTCTATATGTGAATATATAAATCTAAAATTAAATGAACTCCCTTTTTTTTTGGGGGGGGGCGATTGTTTATGTCATATAATGCTTCAGATAACGCCCGTTGACAGGGGCGTTGATTATTTCACCGTCTAGATTTTCCAGTAGGAAAGAATTTTTTCCTTCGAGAGCCGAGACTCTGAATGGCCCATACCAGAGGTGATCGAATTTACCATGTTTTGTTGCTTCTTCCCTCCTTGCATCCCACCTTAGTACTAAATCACCTGGGAGGAAATCTTTTTCCTTTGCCCTACGGTCGAATAATGCCTTCATGTTGTTTTGATACTTTTGCATCTTTTCATCTACTTCGACCCTGTGTTGTTGAACCTCGATTAGCTGGTTTATCCTCCTGGTGACATGATTAGGTTCTTCTTTCTGATCTTGCCACAACTTCATCACGGGGAGTGCTAAATTTATTGGTAACACTGCATCTGTCCCATATACCATCTGAAAAGGAGACATGCCGATAGACTTTTTAGTGCCTATGCGATTCGCCCACAAAGTGTACTTCAAATGTACATGCCAAGACTTTTTGCTTTCATTCAACACTTTCTTAATTATATTGATTAGGCTCTTGTTAGACGACTCAGCCAATCCATTTCCTTGGGGGTAGTACACGATAGAATGGCCAAGAATGATATTATACTTTTGGCAGAAGCTAATCATAGCTATAGATTTGAAAGCCTGGGCATTATCCGTGACTATCTTTTGGGGGCAGCCAAATCTTGACAGGATATTGTCTTCTAAGAACTCTATTACCACCGAGTTAGTTGCCCTCTTATTCAGAATAACTTCCACCCATTTAGTAAAGTAGCATGTGGCAGTTAAGATCCACTTGTGTTGGGCGCTAGAATGCGGATTAATTTCTCCTATGAAATCTAGCCCCCATTGTTGAAAAGGGGCTTCGGTTTTGACCAGAACTAAAGGTAGCGTCGGGAGTCTCTGTTTACCTGCAAATAGCTGACAAGGGTTACAGGCTCGGACTTTGGCATTAACATCTAAAAAGAGTTTTGGCCAGTAATACCCAACCCTTAGAATTTTGTAAGTTGTGGCCCTCCAAGCGTGATGTCCTCCACAAACTCCTTCATGAAATTCACTTATAACCCTTTCTGTTTCCGATTCGACTAAGCAGACTAACAAGAAACTGAGCGGGTCTTTCCAGTATAGTTGATTTTCGATGATACAATACTTAACCGCATGAAGCTTTAAAGTCCTGGCTTTTTTATGGTGATAGTTCCCTCAGGCATTTTAGAGTCAGTAGGTAGGATACTATGTTTCTGTACCATTCTGACGATGCAAACTTCTCCTCAATCTTAATTGCACTTGTTGGTTCATCAAGCTCGCTTACGTTCATATTTTCCTCATATCCCTGTAGGCAGTTTATATCAAGAGCTCTGAGATTTGATTCAGCCAAAAGTTTGATTTCCAGGTCAAATTCTTGAATCTTGGCCAGCCATCGTCCTCTTTTCCCGTCACTGTCTGGTTGTACCAAAATATCTTTCACAGAACTGGTTGGTACGTACGCAATGATCTTGGAGTGCAATACATATGTTCTAAATGCTTTCAGTGCTTTTACCATAGCGTACGCTTGTTTTTCTATTATATCATATTTAAGTTCTGCGTCTCTGAGACTCTTGCTGAAAAAGGCGATCGACTGTTCGAAACCCTCTTCGTTCTTTTGCAGGAGCACTGCAGCAATCGTGTGTTCAGAGGCAAATGAAAAAATAAGAAAGTCTTTCAGATAATCGGGACTTGCCAATACAGGTGCCTCGGCTATTACTTTCTTAATATGTGTGAACGACGCTTTGGCTTATGTTGTCCACTTTACTTCGTTGTTCTTTTTCAGCATATCTATGATCAATTTTACAATTTCAGCGAAATTTGGAACAAATCTTCGTAAAAAAAATATTTTTCCTAAGAAAGATTGAATTTCTTTTACATTTCTGGGAAGGTTTATAGTGTCTATTGCTTCAACCCTCTTAGGATCAATCTTAATTCCATCCTTAGATACAATATGACCCAGTAATTTACCCTCTTGCATGGCGAAGTGTGATTTCTTGGGGTTTAAGGATAGACCAAACCTGCGGCATTTTTTGAATGTTTGTTTAAGATGTACCAGATGCTCTTCGTCGAATTTGGAGAAGACTGTTAAATCATCGAGATAGATGACTACGAACTTATCCCTCTCTCCGATGAAAGTGATGTCCATAGCGCATTGGAACGTGGCTCCTGCATTCATCAAACCGAAAGGCATCTTATCATACATGAATGTACCCCAAGGAGTAGTAAAAGTTGTTTTTTCTTTATCTTGTTCATTCATGGCAATTTGATTATATCCAGAGAAACCATCAATCATAGATATTCTATTCGCCCCAACTACCCTTTCTAGCACATGATCCATTTTAGGCAGCAGATAGTTGTCTTTAAGAGAGGACTTATTTAAATTTCTGAAATCCATGCACGGTCTCATTTCTCCACTCTTTTTTCTAACCGGGACCAGAGTCGCCACCCAGTCAGAATATCTCAGAGGTACTATAATTTTCGCCTCCAAAAGTTTCTTCACTTCTCTCTCGACCACAGGTAAAAAAATGGGGTTGATCTGCCTAAGATTTTGTCTAAAAGGTTTGACCCTAGGTTTTAAAGGTATCTTGTGATCGATCACAGTAGTGTCGTAAGTTCTTAACTCGTCATAAGACCAGGTGAAAACATCTTTAAATTGTCTAAGGAGGTCTTTATATTTGTCCTTTATTTCAAGGGGGAGAGGCTTAGATATTTTAACCATCCTAGACTCTTCTTTGGTTCCTATGTCACAGTCCTCAACCTCTTCGGGTTGGGGTTGTAAGGTGGATTTTACGGGTATGTCGTTTTGATCAAACAGTCTTTCTAGAGGGATCAGTCCCTTTGGAATCTAGTTATTTTTTAGGACCAACATACGGTGATTTGCGATTTTGTCTTGGAAAGCTTGAGGATCCTCCCCTTCTTGCATGATCCATATCTGGTCATTTTGATTTTCTTGGTCTGCATGAGTTTCGGAAAGCTCACCTACTGCTTCAAGAAACTTCTTAATTTGTTCATCATCCTCAAAAACCTGCCAGTGCTAGATATTATCTGGTATAGATGGTCTGTGTCTTATCTCTATGTGATACTTCAATTTAAAGGTTGTAGGAGGAGTGAAAGTTGAAGCCGCTTTAGCTAATGCATCAGCATGTAAGTTTTCTGTGCATGGGATGAAGTGGACATTTATAGACGAGAAAAAGTTTTCCATCAGATCCCAGGCACAATTCCTGTATGATCTTAATCTGGGATGTTTGGCTTGGTACTGTCGATTTATTTGTTTGACTATTAACTCTGCATCTCCGTATACCTCTAAGTTATTTATTTTTAGCTTCTTGGCAGCCTCTAATCCTAAGACCAATGCTTCATATTCACATACGTTGTTAGTATAATCTATATCCCATTGCAGTCTGTAAGAAAAAGGAACAACGAACTTTCCTTCAGGAGCCACTAAAAGCACTCATGCACCAGCCCCTTCGCAAGATGAGGCACCATCAAAAAACATTTTCCAAATACTGGTGCTACACATATCCTCGGTCATGTAACCTGACTCTTCCTGCTCTATATCGTTTTCCTCTGGACAACCATCTAAACCGTCATCAAAAGATAAGATACAATTTCCTAAATCTTGATCTGCAATGTAAATAGGGAAATTGTTCGGATTTTGAGGGTCGCCTACTATATATGCTAACCTCGTCTCTCTGTACAACCGAGTAAATTGCCCACCCAACACAGGAATTGTGGCGAACGTCATATCCAGTTGAAGAGAACCCACCAGCTTGGCTCCCCATGACCTAGACAACAGTAAGCCATACTTGGGGAGAATATCAGCAATAACCACATCCATCAAGCTACTCTTAACTGGGACATGTGCCAGGGTAACTATTAAATCCTTTATCATTCCCATACACTTAACTCTTCTCGAGTCAAAAGAGTAAAGATCTCCGTAAGGTCTGGTGATCTGGAGACCCAATTTGTCCATAATAATTTTAGGCATCACGTTATGGGAGGCTCCGGAGTCTAGCATGCAATTATGTAGCAGTTGAGCGTATACATTTAAGGTGATATAAAAGGGAGCAACAGTGTCTTTGGCCCCTTCAAAATGTGGACCAAAGGTGATGTTGGGTTTATCATCTTCCAGGTTTAAAACGTCAGACTGGCTTTCTAGCTCTGAGACACCTATCACTTTGGTAATTTGTTTTCGATAAACTGGGTTTTTTGCTAATTCTACCAGAGGAATTGGTATCTTAATTTTATTTATCTCGTTTTCGAAATTGAAAACTCCGCTCACCTTGTCTGTTTCTCTAGTTGTGACTTATGAATCCTTCCTTTCCGACTTATTCGTCTGGACCGCTTTATTACTCATGGTCTTCGTTGAAGGCATAATTTTATTAGCTGTTTCAGTTCCTTGTGCTTGGGTCTCAACTTTTCCCACTTTGGACTCTTGTGTTCCTACTACTTTCGCTTTGCTGTTAGGTAATAGGGTTTCTTCCAGAGTAGGCTCATAAGTTTGACCTCTTGGGAGAATTTTCTTAGGTTGAGTAGTTGAAATGGGCTTACTCTTAGATCTCAAGTTATACTTAGGTTGGACCTCGGCCATTATCATTTTGGTTTCTTGTTAAGAGCCACAAAGGTCAGTATGATCTCTTTCTTCACCCTTAACCGACGATTGTTGAGTGTTTAGAGATTTTTCATAATCTTCTCTAGTCAGATACGGTTGTGTGCAGTCATCACCGAAGTTTGTGACATCATTATCTGAATCTCCGAAATCTTGGAGATCATTCGCTCCTATAAAATTTTCGTTCTTTAGGAGAGCTTGTATTTTTTTATCTTCGTTTTTTATCTGTCTTTGCTGGTTCGGGGGGTTGGGGTTCCTCTTGAAATCCTTTTTGGTGAAAGAATCAGCTTTGGCCTGTTCTAGCTCCATTCTGGATATTTTATTAGACAGATCCTTAATTACCCTAGCCATATCCTCTACTTTGTCATATGTGTCTCTATTAGACCCTGACGGCCCTACTTATTCTCTAAAGCGTTTAGTTTCTCGGTTTCCCATTTCTACTTTAGCTTTAAGCTTACCATAAGCCATCATATTTGACTCAATTTCTACAGCGTCATCTTGCATTCGCTTTAGAGTGGCTCCCCTTCTTTCTCGCAAAAGGAGTGCAAAATCTGGTTCGAAAGCCCCTGCGAAAGTTACTTTGGCCATGGGTTGGGACGGTTTAACCTCGGCTGGGATTTTGTTATACAGCTTGTTGAATCTTTGAATAAACTCCATAACTGTTTCTGAATACTTTTTTCTTAAAGACCCAAACTCGGTTAAATAATATAGGTGGTCTTTTCTTTCGCCCCATTGTCTAAGGAAAGCATCTTCCAAGGCGTCATAAGACAAGATAGATCCTGCAGGTAGACTCCAAAACCAAGTTCGGACCTGACCTTCGAAGGTTTGGAAAAGAAGCCTCGAATACACGTCCTCATGTTCGATACCTAGGATGTCTGCGAATTGATCAAAGAAATTTATGTGTTCGGCTATGGTCAGATCTCCTTCCCTAGTGAATTTCGACAAATTTTTTATATAATTTTCGGGAAGGTCGTGCAGAGGAATGAGCAATACCAAGGGAGCGTATCTTGCTGCCACTTTCGCAAACACTCTGGGAGGGGGGGTAGGCCCTTGGTCTCCAGCTCCTCCTCCTGGAGCTCCTCCACCTCCTCCGATAACCCCTCCACCTCCTCCTCCGGTGGCTGCCATCGTTATTAGTGGAAAGTTGTAAAGGGGGTTTTGGAAAATTAAAAGTGAATCTTTATTTTCTTCGCAGGGTGAAAAATCTGAGGATGACTGGTAAGGGATGCGAGGAATTGGCTCTTCAAACTTGCAAGAGATGTAGTTATGGGAACCAACGGGTGTGGAATATGGATGTGTGAAATATTCTTCGAGACTGTGTGAGATCGCGAAATTCAACTGAAGAGTCGATGATATATCGACAGTATATAAATTTTCTGCAGGACTTTTTCCTTTATGTTCTGCAGAGGTTATCGAACAAGTTTCGCTTCTAACTTCGGAGTAATTCGATGTTAGATCCTTAGTCTCAAAGAGAGGGCTGAGTGAAGTCGAAGGTTTAGAAGAACTTTTGGTCTTCAGTTGCGGGTATTTAGGCTAATAGACTGCAGGGGTCGTCTTAAGAGATCCTCTCGTCTTTAAAATTTTCTCAAGGTCAGTAACGGGTGTGGTTTGTTTACCATCTGGGTTTTGCCTGGTATTCCTTCATCTGGATGCTAGCTTATGAATCGTGGAGTCTCCAAGTGAAAGATTGGAAAGCCCTTTAAAAGATGTGCACTCTTTGTTCACTATCAAAGGGTGGCACTTTCAACGAAATAAATGTCGTTTTCCCAAGGAAAAAGATTTCGTAACTTCGGTCCGTGGCAACGGCGCCAAAAAGATGTTGTTCCAGAGTCTGTACTTAAGGCTTAGAAGTACAGTGTCTAGGCATCCGAAAGTGAGTAAAGGGTAGAGAAGGAAGAAATGTCAACCTTCGGCAAGGGAAACTAGGGATGATTTCTGTGTTGGCGTTGTCTAGCTTCCAACTATTCCTGGATGTTTATATCCCGCTCAATCGTTGCCCATGATCGTTCGAGTTTAACCTGGGTAGTGGTTGTTTTAAGAATAGTATCAAAAAGGTTTAAGGAAATATGTGTTTGATCTGATAGTCTGGGTTCGATATTAGGCTGTCTTGTTACAGGGACAATCATGGAGGAACAATGAGATAAGAAAACCTCAGGGGGAATTTAAGTGTTGTCTCAATTTCGGTCGTATAAAAGAGAGTTTACAGTTTCAGGAGTGAAAAAAGGGTGCAAACCAAAGGCCCTTTCCCGTATCTGAGTTATATTTTAATAAAAATGTATGGGGTGGGAGAAAACATTAAGTTGTCTATCGAGTAAGGCTCCTATCAAGGGAGGATCTCACGTATAAACAAAAGAAGAAAAATGCAAAACAAAAAACCCGATGAAGCATAAGATATATATAGAATTCTTAAAGTGTTGACTGGTCTTATAAGTGTTGATAGCTGGTACAGAGGAAAAATAGTAAACAATATAGAAAACCAAAATTCATTCACTATAGTAGAGGTTGTACTAAATTATAGCTAAGCATTCATCAGATATAAATATGAAAGGAAATGAAATATGAGATACAAGGAAACAAACTCATAACACAGTCGTGACAGAATTGAGAATCTTCGGATTTGCTTTATATTAACTCTCAAAATAGAAAACCTCTATTACAATCGACACAAAAAGGTCTAGCCCTGGTTCTTTCTTTCTATGGTATATTTATACAGTTTTACATAAGATGGAATCTCAATCGTTGCAAAATTTTCAGTTATGATAAGGAGGAGAGCAATCGTTCCATTTCTTCATCTCTGTCTTTATTTGGTGCCAGAAGCTTGTCCTCGTGCATGCTCGGTACAAGTGAGACATATTTCCACCAGCCGAGATATCAGCCTTCACGGTTCTGCTTGACAATTGGCTTCAAAAGAGTAACAATCTCGGGCTAATTGCGGCAACCTTTCTTCCATCTGTCTATCTATGATGTCGATAGCGCACAATTGCACACTTGGTTTAATCATACATTTATCTATTTGAACTATGTCTGCCATAGTCACTTGTGAGATCTCGACCGAGTCTCTTTCCTCTTTTTCATTTAAGTCAAGTGAGATTTTCGCTATATTCATTTGACTCAATGCCTCAGCATTACCTTCGCAATCAATGCCTAACAGATTACCATCTATAGAACTAAAAGCCTCTTCTAAGGATTCCGTTACCCTCTTGGCTTGCAGCTTACCTTCTGAGATACTGTGCTCCCATTCTTTTAATAAAATATTTTCTCTGGTCTGCTCCGAAATGGAAAACCTGGGAGTACTTCCCGATTCCCTGTTGTTTGTAGTTATTACAGCCTCTGGAAAAGTGACCCGTGCTGCTCCAGCTTCTCTTTCTCTGACAGATAAATTTTCCAAAACTTGATTAACAAGTAAGCAGTTGTCTCGAATCACCTCTACCTTGGCGAGTAAATTTCGTTGGGCTGCAGAAACTCTGCTTCGAATCTCCATCGCCTGGGACTGGAACATCCCAATATTTATAACTTTACTTTCAGCGATTTCCACTCTAGCCTGTAGCTGTTCGATCAAGTATTTTTGCTGGCCCGCTTGTATCTGACCATTCTGAACCACCGGCTCTACTTGTTCGAGCTTAGTTTTGAGCAGCTCTATCTCACTTTTATCGGCCAACCTTGCTTGTTCTATCCCTACACTCGCCTGGTCTTTGGCAGCCTCCTCTGTTGCGACTAGTATGGCTTCTAGGGTTTTGATGAGGCGATTTTTTCACTTCAACTGGTTTTTCAAAACCCCGACTGAAAATTGATTCGTTGTGGCATATGCCCCTAATGTCCCGGCTATTTCTGTTGCGAACTGTTCATTCTTCTTGTCTTTCCCATCAGTCAATACTTTGTACTTCTTGGTTATTGATTCCCCTTCCTGATAGAATTCTCTCTTTACCACAGCCTTTCTCTTCTTATCAAAGAAGAACTCATTTGGAGGGAGCTCTTCCACCCTTATAGGTCTCAATTCTTCATTTAAAATCCACCATGCGTCAATATTTCCCTGAGTTGACTGCAAGGGAGTAATGGATGCAATGGGATCTCCGATTTTCTTAGCTGGTTGCCCCGGAGTAGTAACCGGAGTCTGCTTTTTCAGTGGGTCGGGAGTCTTTATCTCTGTTTTTGGACTCTTAGTTTTCCCTTCGCCGTCCTGGTGTTTTTCTTGGTTGGGTGTCGCATCTTTGGAGCCTTCGGCATCTTTTTGTTTCACCTCCGTTGTACTCGGATTCTCACCCCGCAATACTGCGGGAAGACAACTGCGTCGATGTTCTTGGAATTTCAGAACATCGGCCCTCTCTTTAGGTGCCAGGGTTTGTATCCGAGCTAAAATCTTGACATAAGATCTTGCGCCTCGAAAAATGTGATTCCAGGGTGAATTTTCGTGTTCGAACCTTTTAAGTCCGCAACTGGCCAAATGATTACTTACGACCCTTTGCGGATCGTGCTTCTTGAATTCAATAAGAACCAATTTTAGGTCTTCCAGGGCTACTGCCTCAGCTTTAGCATGCCCAAAATCTAACAAAGAATATGAATTTAAATGAACAGGAAAAGGTGGCCATACCTTCTTTGAATATCCCTTAAGCTCCTTGCTTATGCCATCGATTACTGTTTGTCTAGCAACCTCACGACAAACTAGCTTGTCGGGTATGAATAATGGTAATGCATGCGGGGGAACAGAAGCCCCGAAAACTCTGAGATATGAGAATTCGGCTTCTACATACCAGTCAGCTATACTGCTCAAATTCATCACTATACTATCCGAGATCTTGCGTGGTGGGTGGCCGAAAATAGTGACATGCAGCGATACCATTACCCAGTTAAAGATTTCATATATGAAATCTGTTGCTTTGTTTTCCCACAATTTTGAATGATAGACGTGGATGGGCTCAGCCTCTAATGGAGTCCAACTCCAGCTAATTAAGGGAAAGGGTCTTAGAAAACACACGGCGTCCATAATGTATGCGGACATAAAAAATGAAGCAATCTTTCTGCTCTCTTTCTGCGCCCGATACTCTATAACTCGACTGGTCAAGCTATCAGACAACATTTTCGCCCAGTCGAAGGAACAGCCTTCGGCGACTTGATGTATTAGAGGCACCCATTAAAGAAAGAAATGTGAGGTGTCCTCTCTCTCGTATAATCTGCAGGTCATCATAGCTATATACTTGAACTGTGGTTCCAAGGAAGCTATTGAATATATACCATTACTGTCGTCCCTGAACTTCGCAGGGTGCGAAACCCAATCTCTGATTAAGCTGGACATAGTCTTGTCATACTGCACACGTTCCTTCTATTTGAACTTCTCCAAGAATTCGGCATCGTATGTAAGGTCCGACACGGTAGGCAACTTGTACATAGCCTGCAGTTGTTCGGGTCTAAAAGTCTCGATGGTGACCTTCTTCTCATTGATGATGGTTCTGGTTGGTATGTCGACATGGTCTAATGCCCACCGGACCATATCATAGTAAGGGAGCAGTCGTGGCTTGGCCGCTACTTTATGCATTCCAGATTAGACGACGATCTTATATTTGGTGGTTATGTCGTCTTTTTCATTGTCACTGGAATCATCAGAATAATCTACTAATTCGTCCTGTAGAACATCAGAAACAAACGTCCAGGTCGAGACAGAGTCGACACTTCGAGGTAAAGTATCAGCGACGTTGTTTTCACCTTGTCCCGAAACCTCAACATTGGCTTTAGACGCTTTTCGCGGGGCCATGATGGGAGATCTTGCTTTAGCTCTTCTACGATAAAAATATGTATACATACAGAAATTAGTTCGCTGAGAAAAGTGTGCTCTATGTAATATAGAAATCAATTGGTGATAACGAATAACAGCTCTATATATTCAAAAAACTTGATACTTTTTAAGAACAGATCGGTCAAATCACGCTTAAATATAAATTTAGCAATAAAAAACCCAATCTTTACTTGTCGATTCGCCTTGTTTCTAATTAATGCCATAAATTCTGGCGGTTCGAATTGTCAGTTGTCGTAAGGAATAATTAAGACTGCCTCGTAAACTGTGCATGCATCAAATCACGGGAAACACCGGCTTAGCTCAATTTATCAGGTTTTACCAAAGTTAATTAATCTTTCAGTACTCGTTGCATCGAGAGTTTTTGCTTTAACCCTTTGAACCTCTAACACCCGAGATTGCGATGATTGTCTCTGGTTAATAAAAAACGTAATTATGATTAGGCGCTTAATTAATTACGTGATTATTCATATCGCAATTTCGCGACTCGGAGCTTCGAAGGTATAACTTCTAGGAAGTTTGTATGTCGAGTTGCGAAACCACGAGATCGCGATGATATGTTTTAATTAAAAGGGAGGATAAAATCGGATTAAGTGTTTAATTAATTATGTTTATATCTTTATCGTGACTTCGCGACTCGGGGCTTTGACAGTAAAGTTTTTTAAAAGAAGATACGTCGAGTTGCGAATTTTCGACAGAACTTAACCATGGCTACGATTTTACCTTTAACCTTAACGCGGGTTACTAAAACAAGAAATTCGTGGTTTCGGCTATCGGGGTTATGACAGTAAGACTTTTGGATTTAGTAAACGTCGAGACACGAAACCCGATGATGTTTAACCGTAATTTAGGAAAATTTTACTCTCGTTACTGACCTGGGTAAAATTTTAAAACGATTTCACCGTTTCGTTGTTCGGGACTTGTGAACTATGTGATCTATAGCATCCGACATACGAAATCCCGAGGTAAAAAGGGGGAAAATTATTTGAACGAAAAGTAGAACTCGCCTTGAGAGTATGATAACCATCGTCGCTCGCGTGATGAGACTTCAGAGATTTTGAAACAACAGAAGGAAAATACGAAAACCATCTTTCGATTTCGAGCATTAAGACATGAAATTCAAAACGGGCTAAAAAACAAAGGCGGCTCCAACACCGCCAATGCCAAAGGGGAAGATTGTTGGACTATTGGTTTAGAATGATGGACAGTTGGTTTGGATAGCTGGTTGTTATTCATCTCAACCCTTGGAGTATGATATTGTAGATTAATGTTAACCCTTAAAGATTGATGTCAACCGTTGAGTATGTTTGGTAGCACATTCTGGTAGCTCCAGAGGTATGGGTAAGGGATACGAGTTTGTGTGAGGTATAAAGTAATGAGGATCAATGAATTTGCAAGTGAGACTATTCTAGATGGATAGTACATGTTGTGTTGTTTCTGGTGATACATGGTATGTCACGTAGTTCCTCGCGGTTGAGGAGACATGGCTTAGTAAAGTTGGAGAACCCTCATGAGTTATATACAAGCCTTTAGAAAATAAAAATAAAAGTCAATTTATTCTAGAAGAACCTAGAAGAAGTTTACTAGTCAAAGTGGTTGTAACTATGAGTTAATCATGAATTAAGTTGTTGCAAAAAGAAAATAATTAAAAAAAAATTAGTTGCAACTAGAAGTGGCGAGTTTACTATTTGTGGATAAAGTGGTTGTAAGTGGACAAAGTAGTTAGAAGAGGGTTAGCCCTAAAAGAGGGAAGTTGGGTAAAACAGTTAGAAGATAACCCCTAGAGGAATCTACTTGGAGAGTATAAATAAGAGAGCAAGGATCTCTTATTAGAACCTATTGAACTTAATTGAATATCTATTTTGTGAAAGGTTATTTGTAGGTATAATTGACAAATATGAGGTTGTGCGAAGCTGTGGAAGCGAAGAAAGTTTGACAGCAAAGTTTTGAAGCTACAGAGGGAAAGGGTTTCTGAAAAACCCTAGTTACTGACATCCTCACGGGTCATCCTATAGGTCTCTAGTGAGGCATCCTCGCGAGTCAACTAGTGTGCAACAAGAGAGGAACTGGTAAAGTGGAGAAAAAGGGTTGGAACATACTACAAAAGCTGAGTAAGCCCAGATTATCAGAAGTCTGGTGTTCCAGGTCAGTAATTAAACTACAGGTATGAATATAAACGTGTTTAATGAATGTATGGTGATGATATATGGGTGAGTTTTGGAGCATATGCTTGAGGCCTATCTTGGATGCATGATACAAACCCTAGTATGTGGATTGATGCATCTTTGTTAAGGTACATTGTTAGTTATGTTAAGTACTTATTAGTAAGGTTACGACACTTTTTTTATGAGGTATATCATGGGTAATGTGATATTAGATAGAGGTACATCATTGATCTATTGAGGCATATTCTTGGTACATGTCTATAGGTATTATTGTTGCATTATACTTGTTGTAGTCAATGGTTTTGAGGAAGATCTGTTGTAGTACATGGATGGTACATGTGTGAGCTCTATTGACATGTCTTGAAGTGTATTGTGAGAGTCATTTGTTGGTGATCTTGGTATATGGTTAGTACATGCTTGATGCTACATAATAGAGAGGTTTTGGCACATGGTTTGATATAAGGGTTTATGGTAGTGCAATGTATTGTTAGATTTTTATTTGTTGGATATCTTGGTGTATGTATTTGGCATATGATTGAGTTACATATTGGGACATATAGTTGATGAGTTGGCACATATTACATGAGGTGTATGGTATGGTGATGTTGGTACATCTTGATGAGTGCTAGCTTGATCTATGGTTGATGCATGATTGGTTCATACTTGGTACATTGTTAGAGGCACTTGCTAGTAGTATTGTTGGCACATGGTTTATGGATGATGTGGCATATATGTATGGATATACTTTTAGAAGCACATCTTGATTGTGGTACATCTTGTTGATGTTTGTGAGTAGTCTTGGTTGATGCACATCTTGGTGATATTGTGCATATGGTTGAGAGTTGTCTTGGTGATTGATCTTGATGAGTAGATCTGATTTGGTTGACGAGATTGATGAGACAGGTTGTTGTGACATGTTATTTGTACAAGTTTGGTGCATGGTTGATGCATTTGTCGATGGTAGAGGTTGAGGTACAGGTTGATGCACAGTTGATGCATGGTACAAGGTGTTACAAGTTGTTTGGTGCAGGTTAATTGGTACATGTTGTGATAGTTTGTTGGTACAGATTAACAGTGACAGAGTGACAGTAGCAGTGGTTGATTCAGTGACAGTGACAGGTTTTCTACATTTGGAATTTATATTTCAAGGTGTTTGGACGGGGCAAGGATAGGGGGTTGTAGCTAGAGAACATAAGGGTTTATAGCCTCCTCTAGTTGTAGCCAGATAATTAGGGAGTTGGAGCTTCCCTCAGGTTGTAGCCTGCAAATATAAGGGGTTGGAGCCTCCTTCGAGTTGTAGCTGGAGAACAAAGGAAGTTGGTGCTTCCAATGAATGTAATTCTTAAAGACATATAAGAAAAGCATTATGTGGTTTTCTGCCACATTGGGTTTCCACGAAAAATATTGGTTTACTGTGTATTGTGTGGATGTGTCTATTATTGTTCATTATGCACTGATGAATGTTAATGTTTATGATGCAGTAATATATTGATGATGAACTGATGAACATTGTTGAATAAGGTAAAATAATATACATTGTTGTTAAAAGGATTAATAAGTGGTATAAATTGCTTATTATTGATTCACCCCCCTCTCAGTAATCCAACAATTAGTATCAGAGCAGGTTCCTTTAGGAAACAATTTAACCACCGGAAGGAGATCATGGAATACACTGAGAATAGAGTATCAACGTTTGATGGTCAGAGTGGTCTAGAGTATGAGATATGGAGGAGAAGGACGAAAGTACTTTTACAGGCACATGGGTATTATATTTGGCAATCAATTGTTACAGGATATGATAGTTCAAAAAGGGAAAAGACTGCAGCCAAGATGGAACTCAAACGAAATAACAGAATTGCAATGGATTTCATTTTGAAAGGATTATATGATTCAGTAAAGGACAAAGTGGGTAAATGTTCATCAACTAAAGAAATTTGGGACAAGTTACATGATATCTATTTTTCTCCCATCGCAAAGTCAAAGAATGCCAAAGAAGATGCAGATACAGAACCACAAGAAAGATGCTCATGATATCAGACAGATTCAGGGGAAGAAGAGCACGAAATCAACATAAGTATGTTTTTTTGCTTTAATTGTGAAAAAGGAGGACATCTTGAATTTGAATGCCCGTATTTGAAAACTGAAAGTGATGAGATAGAAAATCCAAATGAAATAGAAAACAATCACGAAGTAGAATACAATCAATGAGAAAGACAACTTGAAGAAGAAATAATCACACTGAAGATCCAACTTGAAGAAGGAAAGTGAACAAAAGAAGTCATGAAGATTCAAATGATGAAGAAAGAAGAAGGGGTTGAGAAGCTTAAAGAAGAAGTTGTCACATTAAGAAATAAAATCGTTAACCTCAGCAAGAACGTTGAAGAGATAGAAACATCCACATTAGCAGTAGAGAATGAAGAGAAGCATTCCAAGTTGTCAGAAAAGAATAATGAAGAAAAGAGTAAGAGTTATGCAGAAGTACTCAAAGGAATGAATCATGGTGAGGAAGAATCAAATAAGAATGAGTATAATAGAGATACATCTTCAACAAGACCTACCACATTGAGGCAATAAAGAATCTTCAACCATACTGAAAGGATCCACAAAATAGAATATTATGATCAACCAAGGCAGGAATTCAAAAGGAATACACCACAAAGAGGATCATTCACTCACAGGTATGTAAATTTCTTTTATGGTCATTGTTTTTATTATACTAACTTTGGACATAAGGTTGCATATTGCAGGGCTCATGGAAGAAATATTCAAGCAATAAATACTTATATGGCCCCACATAATATTGAATGTTGCAAATGCCACAACTATGGTCATATAGCTCGAAATTGTATAAGCGTGATAGTGCCATCCACAAAGAAAGAAACAGACATCAGATATACTCAGCTTTGGAAAAGATCAAGAACAATAAAAAGAGCACATGAATAAAGAATAGGTCCCTGAAGAGCAAGTGAAAGAAGAATAGATGCCAGAAATCACAAGACTTTCTATAGTACGAGAAAGACAAGGAAAACAAGATCATAATGAAGAACATGTGAACAAAGACCAGGTCTTAGAGATCACAAGATCGACAATAATATGAGATACAAACAAATCTACAAAGAAAAAGGTTGATGCCAGATACAGAAAGGTTTGGAGAAGAAATGAAATAAAAGAATAGCATATAAATAAGGAACAAGTTCAAGAGATTGTACTTTCAGGAATTATAGAACGAGATCAATCCACAGGAAGAAAGGGAAAACTCAAAGTTTAGAAGGATGATGTATCCATAGATGAAAAGGAAGATGACTCTGCATCAAAGCGGGTATTTTTCTGAGCCATCAGACTTGGAGACTCCCAGGTAATATGAATATTGGATCGGGGGAGTCTATGCAATAGTTGAGACAGATCAGAGAACCATCTTTCGAGCAACTTATAGAGTTTGAGAAGACAGACTTAGAGCAGTTAGTTAATAGAAGTACAATATGACAGATTGATCAGTTTGAAAATTACACAGGCAGAAGTCTATTAGATATCTTCAACACATCTTGTTCCATATATGAAAAGTTTGGTTTACATATTGAGAAGACCAATGGACACATTTGACATCTTATGATCAGTTGCAACAGTGAATACTTCATGATAGTACAGTGACAGATGATTCAACATTGTGGACAGTTGAGTAGCAAAGTCTTGGATAGTATGAACATAAATAGATTAATAGATTTGCACAGACATGTGACATGTGATGAGAGCATGGATTAAGATATTGGTTCATAGAATGTTGGATGAATATTTGAATGATTAATCTTGAAGGATTTTTATATATGACAGTTGATTACACGAGGAAGCACCAATGGACAATAGATCCAAAAGGAAGAAGGTACAGGAAGACCTATATTGATCTACATAGAAACATACATAGAAGTCATCTGAGAGATAGATTCATAAAGGAAGATCATTAGCATACAGAAAGGGAGACACACCCACAGGGGGTGCTATTCTTTTAACCAGGATTGGTTAGAGAAGGTACAGTGTCAAATTGACAGGGGGAGTTAATCCTTTTTCAAAGGGAGAAAGGGAGTAATCAAAGGCATGAAGACAAGGGGAGTAGCTCCAAGTACAATTTAGACAGAGGGAGCAACACAAAGGGAAGTGCAGACAAGAGGAGCAACCCCAAGCAAATTTCAGTAAGGGGGAGCATCCCGAAGGAGAGATACCCTTTGCCATTGATGTCAAAGGGGGAGAGACAGAAACATTGATGAGGAGAAATGATCATAGGTGAAGTATGAGCACAAGTGTTGTCAATACTAAGTGTTGCCATCAATGTTGGTGTTACCATCAATGCCAAAGGGAGAGATTCTTGGACAGTTGGTTTAGATTGATGGAGAGTTGGTCTGGATAGTTGGTTGTCATAGATGTCAACCCTTGGAGTATGATATTGTAGATTGATGTCAACCATTGAGTATGCCTGGTAGCACATTCTGGTAGTTCTAGAGGTATGGGTAAGGGACCCGAGTTTGTTTGAGGTATAAAGTAATGAAGATCGGTGAATTTGCAAGTGAGACTATTCTAGATGAATACTACATGTCGTGTTGTTTTCGGTGATATGTGGTACTGTTGGCAAATGCTTAACAGGTAGTGTATGCCTGTCATTGATGGCAAGTACAACAGTGAAGATGGCAGGATCAGAATGTGAATTGATGGACAAACAGGAACAACGCAGGCTCAGGAGGAATTAGAGCAGAGTCGAAATTCTTCCAAGTAAGAAGGATTTGTAATCTTGGAGGAGAAGCGTTGTTGATCGTTGGATCCCATCCAGAATTCCGACAGCATGAGGGTCGTCAGATCTGAATAGAAACAAGAAGAGTGTGCGCTGAAGAGGAGGATAGATCTCAGGCGTTAGATCTGAGCGCAGGATCCGACCACCGTTGGATCGGGAAAAACCTGCATGGTGTTTAAAGTGCAAGAAGAAAATGGGCTCACAAAATCCCGAAAGCAGGAGGACCGTCCATCTCAAGGGGTTATGTGGACCGTTGATCCGACTCCTTGTCGGGGTTTCGAGGATCGCGAGTTGAAGAAGTCAAAGAATAATAACCACAGGACTCGCGAAATCGCGATATGCGATACCTTGATATAATCTCGACCGTTGGATCGAGGACAAATATGGACCGTTGATCCCAATCCTTGTCGGAGTTTCGGGGATCGAGAGTTGGACATGACAAAGATTATTGACAACAGAAACCCTGATTTCGCGATATGCGAAATCACGATTTAATCGCAGCCGTTAAAGTTAAGAAGTGACCTGGACCGTTGATATGATCTCTTTATGGAGTGTTGGGGATCGGGACTTTGAAGTGACAAAAACACTTGACAACAAGAATGCCGAAATCGCGATATACGATATGGCGATTCAATCGCCGCCGTTGAGTCAAGATCATATCTGGACCGTAGATCCAAATACTTATCGGAGTTTCGCGAATCGCAAATTCAAAAAGAAAAGAAACAGTGCAACAGAAATGTCGAAATCGCGATATGCGATATCGCGATGTATTTGCAACCGTCAGATCAAGAAGAGATCTGGACCGTTGATCTGACTCCATATCGGAGTTTCGGGGATCGCAACTTGGAGATGTCAAAGAAACAATGCAACAAGAATGCCGATTTCGCGATATGCGAAATTGTGATGCAACCGCAGCCGTAGAATCAAGCTCTGATCAGGACCATTGATCCCACGTCATTACGAGGTATCGAGGATCGCGACTTGGAAAGTCGAGATGCCACATCTCCAGATCCACGAAACGCGAATTCGCAAAAAACGCTTTTTGCATAGGCGCTTGGTTATGACCATAGTCACATTGGGGAAGGAGCTAGTGTAGCAAGATTAATAAAGTACATCCAACGGTGCAAATAAACCTGAAGGAGATCGGAGGGCTACTGTAGCACGATATAGTTTA
>ML804186.1:0-37572 GCA_009831015.1 Picea engelmannii | reverse complement strand
GTGTTTCTCACATATGTGAATGATGCTGAAAGTACCATTGTTTATTTCCATACATTATTGTGATCATCATTTAGTGTCTCTATAAAGAGTTTAAAAGAACCATAAATGTTTAAGCACGGACACAACTGATTCACCCCCCCCCCTCTCAGTTGTTTAACAGGTACGCCACATAGTTCCTCACGGGCGAGGAGATGTGGCTTAGTAAAGTTGGAGAACCCTCATGAGTTATCTAGAAGCCCCTAGAAAGTCAAAGAAGTCAATTTATTCTAGAAGCTCCTAGAAGAAGTTTACTAGTAAAAGTGGTTGTAACTAGGAGTTAATAATGAGTTAAGTTGTTGCAAAAAGAAAATAATTAAAAATAAATTAATTGCAACTAGAAGTGGCGAGTTTACTATTTGTGGATAAAGTGGTTGTAAGTAGACAAAGTAGTTAGAAGTGGGTTAGCCCTAAGAGAAGTATGTTGGGTAAAACAGTTAGAAGATAACCCCTAGAGGAAGCTACTTGGAGAGTATAAATAAGAGATCAAGGGTCTCTTATTAGCACCTATTGAAATCAATTGAGTATCTATTTTTTGAAAGGTTATTTGCAAGTATAATTGACAAATGTGAGGTTGTGTGAAGCTGCGGAAGCAAAGAAATTTTGACGGCAAAGTTTCGAGGCTGCAAAGGGAAAGGGTTTTTGAAAAACCCTAGTTACTGACATCCTCGTGGGTCAGCCTATAGGTGTCTAGCGAGGCATCCTTGTGGGTCAACTAGTGTGCAACAAGAGAGGAACTAGTGAAGTGGAGAAAAAGGGTTGGAACAGACAGGAGAAGTTGAGTAAGCCGTGGTTATCAGAGGTCTGATGTTCCAGTTCGGTAACAAAACTATGAGTATGAACATAAGCTTGTTGGATTAATGTATGGTGATGCTATATAGTTGAGTTTTGGAGTATATGTGTGAGGCCTATCTTGGATTCATGGTACAAACCCTAGTGTGTGGATTGAGGCATCTTTGTTAAGGTATAGTGTTGGTTATGTTAAGTACTTATCAATAAGGGTATGGCACTTTGTTTATGAGGTATATCATGGGTAATGTGATATTAGATAGAGGTACATCATTGATCTAATGAGGCATATTCTTGGAACATGTCTAAAGGTATTATTATTGCATTATACTTGTTGTAGTGAATGGTTTTGAGGCCGATCTGTTGTAGTACATGGCTGGTACATGTGTGAGATCTTTTGACATATCTTGAGGTGTATTGTGAGAGGAATTTGTTGGTGATATTGGTATATGGTTAGTACATGCTTGATGCTACATAATAGAGAGGTTTTGGCACATGGCTTGATATAAGGGTTTATGGTAGTGCGATGTATTGTTAGAGTCCTATTGGATGGATATCTTGGTGTATGTATTTGACATATGGTTGTGTTACATACTGGGACATATAGTTGATGAGTTGGCACATACATGAGGGGTATGGTATGGTGATGTTGGTACATCTTGATGAGTCGTAGCTTGATCTATAGTTGATGCATGATTGATACATACTTGGTACATTGTTAGAGGCACTTGCTAGTAGTATTGTTGGCACATGGTTTATGGATGATGTGGTATATATGTATGGATATACTTTTAGAAGCACATCTTTATTGTGGTACATCTTGTTGATGTTTGTGAGTAGTCTTGGTTGATGCACATCTTGATGATATTGTGCATATGGTTGAGAGTTGTCTTGGTGATTGATCTTGGTGAATAGATCTGATTTGGTTGATGAGATTGATGAGACAGGTTGATGTGACAGGTTGTTTGGACAAGTTATTGTGGTGGGTTATTTGCACAGTTTTGGTGCATGGTTGATGCACTTGTTGATGATACAGGTTGAGGTACTAGTTGATGCATGGTACATGTTGTTATAGGTTTTTTGGTGCAGGTTGATTGGTATGGGTTGTGACAATTTGTTGGTACAAGTTGACAGTGGCAGTGGTTGATTCAGTGACAGTGACACGTTTTCTACATTTGATATTTATATTTCAGGGCGGTTGGACGGGGCAAGGATAAGTGGTTGTAACCACCTTCCGGTTTTAGTAGTAGAACATAGAGGGTTGTAGCCTCCTTTGGTTTTAGCCAGAGCATTGGGGAGTTAGAGCTTCCCTCGGGTTGTAGCCTGAAAATATAGGGTGTTGGAGCCGCCTTCTAGTTGCAGCTGAAAAACAAAGAAAGTTGGTGCTTCCAATGAATGTAATTCTTAAAGACATGTAAGAAAAGCATTATGTGGTTTTCTCACACATTAGGTTTCCACGTAAAATACTGGTGTATTGTGTATTATGTGGATGTGTCTATTATTGTTCATTATGCATCGATGAATGTTAATGTTTATGATCCAATAATATATTGATGATGAACTAGTGAGCATTGTTGAATAAGTTAAAAGAATATACATTGTGGTTAAAAGGATTAATAAGTGGTAGAAATTGTTTATTACTAATTCACCCCCCCCTCTCAGTAACCCAACACTCTTCAATATGTCTATGTGTGTGTTTCCATTCATATTCCTTCCTTTCATTCCATTCTCTATACAATCCATATCAGGGGGGGAAATCTAACACACAAAAATTCCACTTAATCAACTGGAGATTGGTAAGGACTTTCAAAGATTGTGGAAAACCAGGAATCAAAGATCCAACAATAATGAATTCAGCTCTATGGGAAAAGATAATTTGGAGACTTATCACGGGAGAAGAGAAATGGTTGAAAAAATTTCTTTGCAAAAAATATTTGAAGGAGAATGTGAGAGGTGTTTCCACAATCCTCTAGGTAATCTTAAAGGTTCCCCACTTTGGAAACTCTAAAAGTCATCTACCCCTATCATCCAACATAATCTTACTTGGATTCCAGGTAATGGGAAACTCATCTCCATTTGGAATGCCAGTATTATGACAAAGCCCCCATTGAATCATATCGATGTGCTTCAACCTCTTAAAGTTTGGATGATTGATCACAAATTGGAGACTCTTTTCGACATCCCCAAATGGTCTTCTAGATCAGGTTAGCGGTCTAGTTGGGATATGAAGTACCACCCAAACCATCTTCTATCTTTGATTCCCACCTTCATGAATTTTCTCCAAGGTTGTTCTCCCCATCACCTTCACTCCCAGGACAATCATGGATGGGGCACTTGTGATTACAATGTCAAGTGTGGATACATGCATTATGTGAACACTCCTTTCCAATCTCAGAAATTAGTTTTATGGAGGTACATATGGAACCTGAAAGGGATACCCAAAGTAAATTTATTCTATTGGTTGATGGTGAAAGTGATATTTTTAGCAAAAAAATCTTATCAAGCGAGGCATCCTCAACCCCTCTAGATGTGTCCTCCACATGCAAGCCTCTAAATCCATTCCCCACTTGTTTCTCAAATGCTCCTTCTCAAGGCAAGTGTGGGACTTAGCTTTTCATTATATCAAGCATTGAATGAGAATGTCATTGTCGTGGAATGAAATGTTCATGTCATGGAATCGCAGTTATAAGGGCAGTCTTAAGGAGAAAGGAATTTTCAAAAGGTGTTGGGCATTTATTCCCAAACATCTTTGCTGGAAGATCTGGCTTGCTTGAAACAAAGTTGTTTTCAAAGATGAAAAAGTCAGTCCTAGGAGTGTTATAAATAAAGCAAGACTATTGCTATCCCATCATTTGATAACTCAGAGTAGAGGCACTTGGAAAAAATTGATACTTGAGGAAGATGAAGAAGCTTCGTTTCAACAATTCATGTTCTAGAATCCCAATCTCAATCAATTGAAAACATGGCTCTCTCTAGATCATGTTGGCAACTTCGAGTTTTTGAGCCCGACTTCCGCCTCTAGAAATTATCACAACAATCATATTTATTATTCTTTGATGGGGCTTCTAAAGGAAATCTAGGGGTGGCGGGGGCAGGGGGAATCATGCTTGACCCCGAGGGAAACCTAGAATTGCAATACTCATGGTCTCTTGGAAGCAACGCCAATAATCAAGCAGAGGATTTTTCCTTTCTTCAAGGTTTGAAATTAGCTTTCATTCATTGAATTCACACTATGTGTTTGATTAAGGACTCTTCAGTTTTCATATGCTCTATGATTAAAGACTTGATTTTGAGCAATCTAAGGATTCAATCAATCCTTTCGAGAATCAAGGAGGAAGTGGCTCATCTTACCACATTAGATTCTTCTATGTTCTCATAAATCAAAATAAAAAAGCAGTTATATTAACAAATAAGCCCATCGATGATAAATTTGGGATGTTAAGGGTAAATGGTGACTCATATTTCCAAGCCATCCCTTAGTCATTATGCTCCAAATGCCAAGTACCCTATGCCTGAATTTCACAGTGTCTAAGAGAGAAGAGGTTGTTCTATTGTCCCATCTTCCTCGACATTCTGACTCTCTTTGTTATCAAGGTGGGATTTCGTCCATTTCGTTCCTGTAATCCTCTTCAATTTCCAAGGTTTTTTCTGTATCATTTTGTATATAGCGGATCATGTTTCCCTTGGAATCTTAGGGTATTCAATCTAGTTGGAAGTGCACCTCTGGACCTTCCTTTTTTCTAGCTTGCTTTGTTGTACCTAAAGGGTCTCCCTGTCGAGGGAGGTTAGGGTCACTAAGCTTTCTTGTTTTCGCTTTGGGGTCTAGTGTTCATGGTATCGGAATCCCATAACACCGTGTATTTATGTATATGTCCTATGCCTAGAATGGATGATAAAGAAATTGTTAAAGTTTCACAAGTCTGTAGTAAGGTCATAAAGGAAAACAATAAGCACATTGTTCTATTGGTAGAGAAATTCTAGGCATGTGACCTCCATTGTAGGTTGCAAATTGAATCCATGACAAAGACTTTGGCTAACTTGAACCAAAAAATTACTCAATTAGAAGCTAAGTATGCTCTTCTTCAAAACTCATGGTGAATTTCTCATGCTGACTTTGGAGCATCAGATTATGTACTAGTAGAATATGAGAGTAGCATAATTTATAAAGAAGATCCTACAATTCAACAACAATCTCAAACTATGGAAACTGCAATTATGGAGCCAACTTAGTCAATGAAGGGAATGAATGAATTGGGAAGTTGCATCATCCTCTGACTTTATTATGTTTTTAAAGTTATATTATTAATAGGTTCCTTTTGTATAATTTATGTTTATGTAAGTTGTTGGAAGATATTGTCATCAGCTTCAAAAGGCTGGTGAATTTTGACCTTGATTTGTTTGTATAATCCTTATGGGCATATCCATAACTCTTTACTGTAACGTTTGGCTTTACCATGTCAATTGGGTTTAGCTTAGGTGGTTGGGAGGAATGATGTTATCCTCCCCATCGTGGTTCCATTCACGTAATTGACATGTTGATCTCATAACAAGTATATATTTGTAATGGCTTTGAGCCTTGTTGTTGATCGTCCTTGTGCCTTGAAGATTCTAGGGTTTAACACAGATGCCATACTCGAAATGAGGGGAATTTACTTGGGGGTTTTCCCTGAGCTTTGTAACTTGGAATTTTTTTTTTTGGCTTTACCATAGCTCTCTTTTTTTGAATTAATAAAACGTTCCCTAGTTTCGATGAAAAATAAATGTATAAAGAACAAAATTTGGGGTTGGCTCCTACTTATGGATATTGTCTGCAATTTTTTGCTATAACCAAGACAACATTGGGATATACGTTAGAGTAGGCCCATGGCACACAATAGAAATGTTGGTTCGCTACATTGTATATAGAAAATACAAGCCCTAAACCAAAAAAAAACCTTCAAAGCAAGGTAAATCCAAAAAAATACATTGTTGCAACCCACAATTGTTAAGAAAAAAAATACCACATGTAAAAGAAATAAACCACTACAACCCCCAAAAATAGGACAAATATGAAAATAGATCGTTGCACCAATAGCAACATAAAACAATGTTAACAATCATGCAATAGCCAAACAAACCTTTAATAAACCCCAAAACTCTAGAAAGTTGGATCCAAGACCACAACTTCACAAAAAAACCATGTGAAGTAGATAAGAACAAAGGGTTTGAGGTGCACTAGTGTGTGCATGCCTCAAACATAACCCAAGAAAAAATACTACTAGTATACCAATGCATAGCCTAAACACATGAAATTTTTTTCCGGAAAATTATTATAGTGAAAAGAAACATGGCATGAAAATTGTTCCTTTTTTTGAAATGATTCTCCAAGAGTTCAACACTACTTTAGCCCCTATTTGCAATCAATGAAGCCAAGTGAACTTCCAATCAACATTGAGTGCAAGAAATTGAGGATGGGGAGTCTCAATTCCTCAAGATTGATACATCATGTTGAAGTTAAAAATACAATGCCATAAGAAAAGTAGAATCTCCACACCACAAGCACGTGAACAACCCAAGAATACAAAGACATGCTTGATATCCTTGGTACTTAAATAAATTAATGATTATCCTTAAGAGTAGTTTACAACACACGAACAACCCAAGAGTATAAAGACATGCCCAATACCCTTGATAGCCCCCCAAAAAACAAAGATTATCATTAAGAGTAGTTTGCAACACGTGAACAACCCAGGAATACAAAGACATGCCCAATATCCTCGATACATAAATAACTCAAGGCTTAGCATTAACACTAGTTCACATGATGATTATAAATAAGGCAAACCTTAAATAAGTAAGAGTGCAATTTAGATTAACTTCTCCAAACTCGTAGAACATTCAACCTCGATGGCCACTTATTAACCACAAATATGGGCTATAGTTGAGCATTAATAATGACTCATAAATGACTTTAATAACATTTACGAGTAAAAGTTTTGATTACAATAAGTTAATTACACCAACAAAAAGAACACCCAACCAACTTGAGACATTGAACACATAAAAGTTAAGCCTCTTCATGATGCCCCTCTTTGGAGCCTTTGAAATCAAGGTTTTGATACTGGCATTCTATCCAACTTGAGACATTGAACACATAAAAGTTAAGCCTCTTCATGATGCCCCTCTTTGGAGCCTTTGAAATCAAGGTTTTGATACTGGCATTCTATTGTGGAAGCTCTATTTTTGGAAGTTATAATTTTTTTTTAACTAAAATCATGGAGGGTTTGGGCCATTCAATTATGGAGGGTTGGGCCATTTAGTTAGGAAGAGTCGTTGAGAGGGTTTGAACCTAGATCTGGAAAAGGTACCAAATATTTTTGTTATGGAGATGATCTATGAGAGGTGGAGTGAGTAAGGAAACATCTCCCAGCCTGAGGATGCGATCACGGCCTAGCAAAACTGAATGGCCCGACCCTGGATGCCAGCAGAGAAATGTATATATTAAATAAACTCAAAATGGAGAAATAAATCCCAATTTAGATAATTTTAAATGACCATAGAAATGTATATGTAATTTAATGAGAAAAAATATGTAACATTAACATGTTTTTCAGTGTTATAGATTGCTACATATATAACATTGAAACGTCTATAATAGATGTACATTATTTCATCAATGGAATCCTTTATTTGTATTGAAGTGCATGCCTTCAATTTGACCATTTACAAACAAATCAACATCGTGAGTGTTTTATGATGCAAGCCTTCTGTCAAACTTCATACCACAAGTAGTGTGTACTGAATCATCGATGAACAATTTGAGTGATTAAAGAACTACAATAAATAGTAAATCAATAGCCACAAACTCATATAACTAATACATGGTAGATTAATAGTCATAAGTATTGTACCCAATACTTAGTTTCAAACTTTGCTCCACTAGAACCCAAATATCACTTGCACTCCCTTCGTGTTTGACACACTTACATGAGTTCATATTAAGTGAAACCGCGTAAAATATAATGATTAATATAGATATGAATTTGGAAAGAAATGCATATATTAAATAAACCTAGAATAGAGAAATAAATGCCAATTTAGGTCAAATTTAAATTATCATAGCAATGTATATGCAATTTAGCAAGTAGAAATACTTAATCTTAACATGATTTTCAATATTAGATTGCTACATGTATAGCACCAAAACCTTTAACTAAGATACATTATTTCGCGGGTGGGAGTCTTCATGGTCCCAGGGGAAATAAGTTGGTACAATATGCTTGGGGCCTATGGCAGGTGACTAATAACCTTCTCGAAGATTATACTCTTTGGTGTGGACTTAACATTGCCAAAAATCGAGGGATTGGGACCCTAATGGTGTTTAGGGACTTCTTGTTAATCATACATGCCATAATTTCCCAGTTGAATCCCGAAGGGCATTAACTCCAAGTGTTGGTAACACAAATCAAGAAAATTATTTTTTAGTTCCAAAAGGTCTCCCCATATCATATCAGAAGGAATTTGAATGACAAAGTGGATGCACCGGCCAAATTGGCATCCATGTAACATTTGGGGTGCATTTTACAAAATGGGGACCTCCATTATGACATTGTCCCATAGATATTCAATGTTTGGGAATTCAATTAATGCCATGCTGATGACATGCGTTTTTGAAGGATAGACTGCGTGGCTAAACTGACAGTTTCGTATGGAGAGTAGGTGGTCAAGGGAAGACAAACACAAGTGATTATGCTCACATTTTATTGTGGAGATCTCACGCGGTAGAGATCAACATGTTGATATGGGGAAGTGCAAAGAATATGGGACAAATCGAGGAGCGAATTCACCTTGGTTCTGTAGTTTCGGGGCTCGAACGTGGGTGGAGTTAATTTCAAGTCAGTTGAAGATTGGTGATGTCTTTATGGCTCGATAATGGCGAAAATCTCTTGGGTATGTTGTGGTAGGGTTTGGATTAATGCAAGAGATTTTGGAAGACATTGTGAATGTTTTAATGGTTGCTTCATTCAAGCGTGGGAATGCTCTGGTTTGAGAACTGCTAGCAGAGGTTTTGTGTCTGTAAAGTTGTCACAGAGCTAGGGGAAACATGAGATTTTCTCCAGGTCTAGGCTTTGAACTCAGGCCAAGTGAGCCTGGGGTTCGTATTTCTCTATGGCCAGAGCAAGCGGTAGGGTAAACAATAGTAGGTGAAGACGCTCAAGAGTTTAAGAGAATTATGCTCATGCTAATAACAATGTAGTTTTGGTTCTTACATCTAAGGTTGTAGAGATGGAGCAGGACAACATTTCACATAATGCCAATATTTCTAGCATCCTTCTCAACTTCAAAAGTCGTATTGATTCGCTACATGTAGAATATGGTAGGCTCTAGGCATTGGTTTTAACACAACACATGGATAACCTCTCGTTTGCCTCAAACAACAATGACATTCAAAGTTTTGTCCATGGCGGGGATGTAGAGGCTGAAACTATGTTCCATAACAAAGAACCTATGGAAATTGAAGGAGAAGGAAACCAACACTTTGACGAGGAGTAAGAAGACCATAACAACGTGCAATAGAACACATGTATGAATGCTTTTTTGTGTTATATGTATCTTATGTCAGTTTGTTAGGCTACCTGTAAGAACACTTGGAATTCTCGACTAACAAGCTCCTTTTCGTATGTTTTCAGCTATCTAGAATTATGCAATGTTTTGAGAAAATCCCTTGAAGAAACTTTGTAATAGTTGTTGTCTTGACACATTCAATATCATGGGTGTTTTATGATGTAAGCCTTGTATCAAATTTCACAATGCAAGTCATTTGTATTGAATCACCAATGAACATTTTGAGTGATTAAATACCTCGACAAATAATAGATCAATAGACACAAACTCGTATAACTACAATAAATATTAGATCAATAACCATAAGTATTATACCAAATACTTAATTTCAAACTTTGCTCCAGTGGAACCCAAACATCACTTGCATTTCCTTCATGTTTATCACACTTACAAAAGTTCATATTGAATGAAACTTGAAGTCCAAACTACACTGTAAAATACAATGATTAATGTAGATATGAATTTGGAAAGAAATGCATATATTAAATAAACACATAATGGAGAAATAAATGCTAATTTAGATCAAATTTTACTATCATAATAATGTAAACATAATCTAGCAAGTTGAAATATTTAAACTTGGCATGGTTTTCAATATTAGATTTCTATATGTATGAAATATTTAACCTTGGCATGGTTTTCAATATTAGATTGTTATATGTATAGCACCAAAATCTTTGTAATTGAGATAAGTTGTTTCATCAATAGAATCTTTTATTTGTATGGAAGTGCATGCCTCCTATCTGACCATTAACAAACAAATCAACATCAAGGGTGCTTTACAATGCAACGGTTGTGTCGAACTTCTTAGAGAAAGTTATGTGTATTACACCACCGATGAACATTTTGAGTGACTCAATAACTACAATAAATAATAGAACAATAACCATAAACTCATTCATATTCAATTTGTAACGTTCCACGGCCTCATCGAGGCCCATTACTAGCGGAAATACACATAAAAATAATTTTTTTTTTTTACTAACAATTCATGTAACTTACCAGCTACCCAAATCATATAGATTTAACCATTTATGATACCATTAACTAAATGCATATCCAACATTATAAAATAAACATGAATGCAACTAATAAACTCAAATACAACAACATAATCATTCTCAAACACAGAGTGAACGCACAACAATTAAACCCATAATATAACTCAAGTTCATGATAAAAACACTTATCTTTTAAAACAATTATGCAACCAACTTCTTGGGACAGACATACCACCCAACCATAGGCTTGTTGTTCCAGATCTCAACAACAAGTCATCCTCGAGTTGGGGCTAGGAATCCACAAAAGAGGGTGTCTCTCAATGTCCACTCATAGCTCATATAATCCCACAACCCACTGGTATTCTCCTACATCTATCCCGAAATTCCTCCAGCTCTCTTTCTCTCGACCTGCCCAACCCAAGGATGTACCCCTTCCTTTCTCTCAGCCCATCGGGCGTCCCATTCATTTATTAGGGTCTCTTTAGTACAGGTAACCAGAAATCTCAGTACTAGGAACTCAAGGGAACTCACTCCCAGGAAAACTACCAAGAAACAACATCAACAACTTGTTGCTACAATGCAACTCTCGTACGAGATCACTCTTCAGGCCTGACAACCTGGTTCTTTTGCAAGATTGGCAACTTGCTTCCTAAGTCTTCAGCTCTAAAAACACTCTAGAATTCGCCCTCCATTATTGCTCCAGATCCAACACACTCTCCTCTATTGTTGTCTCTCCTTTCCCATGCAAAAACATGCATATCTAAACTGCCCCCTCCAACCATATGAATTTCCTCCCCTTTGTTGTTTTTTCACTCACACTCATCCCCAAACTAATTGTACTCAGCCCCATGTTCCCAATAACTGTGAGATGTGACTCCTCAGACCCACCCTCTTACATGTATTCAATGATTATCTTTGGGAACACTCAACAAAAAATTAGAAGGTTCATTAAAAACATTAAAATAAGGAAAAAGGATTTGGGAATTAAACTCATGAATAAAACCCCCCCTTTTTAGACCCCCCTCTCTTGTGGATTAATCATCCCCCAATCTCTGTCCATGTCCCCCAACAACTGACATCACATTTTATTTATCAAAATTTTTAAATACAATTCGCCTATACATTGTTTGGCCACAACCATACATTATATCTACATTAAGCAGTAATTAAACTGGGGATTATATGAGGGACGTTGCATTCCCTCTTCCCTACAATTGTGCATCGTCCTTGGTGCATGACACTATGCCAAAATACATATACAAATTTACATCACAATACTTATTGAAATAAAATTCTACAATATTTATAACTCCAACAACAATCTCAATCGTAATCTCTTGTTCCTCTCAACCTGCTGACCCAAGGAATGTGCCCCCTTCATTGCCCTCAGTCCATCGCACCATTTTTTTATCAGGGCTATCGATGCAGGTTGGCTAGGAAAACTCTGATATGTGGTTCAGGAAACCTAGCTATACCAAAAAGGAGTCTGGCATTTTTAGTTTCTATTCTTCAAAATTATAAAAAAATTGTAGGTATTCCTCCCACATGGTTTCCTCATGCTCCCATGTAGTGTCTTCAGGAATGTAGTAGTACCACTGGACCTTTACCAGGCCTATAGATTTGTTCCTGAGCACTTTCACTTTTCAGTCCAGGATGCACACTAGTTCCACCTAGAAGTCTCCTTCGTGTTCCACTTGGATCACAGTCCAATCAATTATGTGGTTAGGGACAAGCACATATTTCTTTTATAAGGACACATGAAATACATTATGCACTCTCATGGATGTAGGCAATGCTAGCATGTATGAAACTGGGCCTATCTTTTTTAGGACCTCAAAAGGCCCACAATATCTCGCCACCAACTTTGGGCAGCTTCCTAATCTTAGTGAACTTCTTTTCGCCTTAACTTTCAAGAACACATGCTCACCCACTTTAAAATCTCTGAAAGACCTATTCTTGTATGCATAACTCTTCTGCCTGTCTCGGGAAGCTTTTAAATTTTGTCATATCTTCGTCATCTGCTCTTCCAATTCCTTCAATAAATCTGGCCCAATAACAGCTTTGTCTGCTGGGTTATCCCAACTTACTGGTGTGTTACACCTTCTGCCATACAAATATTCAAATGGGCTCAATTTCAGTGATGCCTAGTAACCATCATTGCAAGTGAATTCAACTAAATGAATATAGTCTTCCCACTTGGATGGTTGGTCCATCACATACATTTTGAGCATGTATTCAATTATTCTATTAGTCTTCTATGTTTTCCCATCTAATTTTGGGTGATATGTTGTTCTAAGATTTAAATTTATCCCAAATCCTTTAAACAAACCTTTCCAAAAATTGGATGTGAATTTGGGATCTCTGTATGAAACTATTGCCTTGGGCACTCCATGTAACCTGACAACTTCTTTCATGCAGATCTTCGCAATATTGGCTACCTTGTGAGTAGTCATTACTAGAATAAAATGTGCAAACTTAGTCAATTTATCCAACACTGCCATTATCATGTTGCTTCATTGTTCTGGGCAACTTGGTAATAAAATCAACTATGACTACCTCCCATTTTCAAATGGGCAATGCATGTAACAACCCAATTAGATCTCTATGTTTGGTCTTAACCTTCTAGCACTCTAGACACCCGGTTATATAATTAGCCACTTTTTTCTTCATTCCGGGCAAAAAATATTGGCTCCTCACAACTGCAATGGATTTTCGATATCATGGGTGTCCAACGTAGGGTACATTATGCATTTACCTTATCAATGTATTTTCTAGCTCTCTATAATTTGACGCATATACTTTGCCTCTATACATGAGGATTTCATCCTCTTGCAACTCATAATACTTAAATTCATGTTGTAAATTGCATTGTAATGTTTCTTTTATTTTCAAATAGTGTTGATCTGAATTTGTTGCTTCTACAATTATGTCTTTCAACTTAGTCATGTATATGCTAATGGTTATCACGTGCATCTCATGCGCTCTTTTGTTGAGTGCATCAACCACTTGATTCTATTTTCCTTTTATATGCTTAATTTCGAAGTCCTATTCACCGAGAAATTCAAGCCATCTAGTTTGACTGGCATTTAATGTGGGTTGTGCAGGCAAATTTTTAAGACCATAGTGGTATGTCCTTAGCTCAAATTTCCTCCCCATGAGGCAATGTCTCCACATTTTCAATGCATGAATAAAGGATGGTAATTATATATCATGGGTAGCATAATTCCTCTCATGTTTTTTTAATTTTTGGGACTCATAGCATACAGCGTGATCATTTTGTGTGAGGACTCCACCGAGCCCTTCCTTGCATGCATTTGTCCACACAACAAAGTCTTCATCAGAGTCTATAATCTTCAATATTGGTGCCTTGGTCAATATGTATTTCGGCTGGTGAAAACTTTCATCACATTTGGGAGTCCATTCAAATTTCACTCCCTTATTTTGCAAGGGAGTGACGAGGCTTGCAATCTTTGAAAAACCTTTTATAAATCTTAGGTAATACCCTATAAGAACCATGAATGATATGACCTCTATCACATTTCTTGGCGTTGTCCATCCTCTAATAAATTTTATCTTCCTAGGATCCACTACTATCCCATCTACTAAAATAATGTGGCCCAAGTAATGAATATTCTTTTGATAGAAGATGCACTTACTTAGCTTGGCTTACAACTTATGCCATCTCAAAAATTTTACCACCCTTCTTAAATGTTGCTCATTTTCCTCCTCTGTCTTTGATTAGATGAGTATATCTTCTAGGAACAAAATTACAAACTTGATCAGATATTCCCTAAACATTCCATTCATCAGGCACACGAAAACAATTGGTGCATTTGATAGCCCAAATGGGACTATCATTAATTCATAATGCCAGTATCTTGTCCCAAATGTTGTCTTGTTGATATCTTATTCTTCTATCCTCACTTGATGATAACGTGACCTCAAGTCAATCTTGGAAAATATTCTTGCACTTTTCAATTGATCAAATAGATCATCAATCCTTGGCAAGGGATATTTATTCTTTATGGTGACCTTGTTCAATTGTATGAAATCAATGCACAACCTTAAGGTTCCATCCTTCTTCCTCATAAAAAGAACCGGGGCACCCCAAGCTGACACACTTGCGCATATAACCCCTTATTTAACAGTGCTTCAAGCTACATCTGTAACTCTTTGAACTCTAGTGTGCCCATTTTGTAAGGTGTTTTGGACACTGGGGCAACTCCTGGCACCAAATCAATGGAGAAATGAATATCTCTCCTTGGTGGCAATCCTGGAATCCCCCTAGAAACATCTCCAAAATCCTTCAAGACTAGATGGTCTTCAATACTTTCCATTTTATGTTTGGTTGCCTCTTCCATGTGGGTTGCAAAAATATGGCATCCCTTCCTGAAACTCTTTTTCAATTGCATCGCTGAAATTTCTCTAACAATTGCAACTCTTGGAATGCCTTGAAACTTGCCTTGCTACCCCTCTCCATTGAGACAAGATATTGTCTTGTTGTAACAATCTAGGATATCATGGTGTTTTTCAAACCAATTCATACCAATTAGAAAATCATATGAAACTAATGGTATGTTGTTCAAATCTACCTTTGTGTGGAGTCCATTCATGTTTATTGGACAATCCTTAACCAACTCATTGATTTATTATGATTACACCTTTGTATGCAAAATATTTCAACAATGTTAGAGTTTATGTAACTATGGCTAGCTCTAAAATCAATTAAAATTGTTATGAGTTGGTTGTCAATCTTACCTTCCACTTCCATCATGGGGGATTGATATTTTGCTTACTTGTTGTCCAAGGATTCAAAAATCCTTGGCATGTTTCCTCCCATGTCTTCCAGTGTTTCAGCCTGCTGAATATTGTGGACAATCCTCATTCCTTCATCTTTGTGAGGGCAGTCCCTATATAAGTGATCTCCCTCACATACCCAACACTTCATGGGTTGTCGTCTTGGCCTTTTTCCAAATGAATCTGCCATCCTAGGTTCAATTTGGCTCGAATGACCTTGTTGATTTGCTTGGAAATTATTTTTGAAAAAGGGTGGCTTAAAACCTTTTCCCCTTTGCTTGTTTTTACCCTTCATCTTGTCATTCCAAGATTTTTAGAAGATTGGCCTTCCTCTGCTCTTCTCATAAATATGACTTTCTCTCCTTATGGACTTCTCCAAAGTCTCGGGGTTATCATAGTGTATATTATCACTGTAGAAGGAGGGCAACCCACTCATAAATCTTTGGATTTTGACCTTCTCATCCTTTATCAAGGCCGCATAATTTAGAAACTCAAAGAATCTCTTCTCATATCCATTCGTTGTCATGCTTCCCAACTTGAGTCCAAAGAACTATTTCATCTTCATTTCATAGTAATGCTTTGACAAATATTTCTCTTGGAAATATCCTTTGAATTGCCTCCACGAGACCTTATTCTGATCAAGGTGTTTGGCTTGTGTGCAAGTGGTAGGTTGCAATTTTGGTTTCTACCCTTGAGGGGTAATCATTCAACTAGAAATATTTCTCCACTTCCAACAACCATGCTTCAACCTCTTCTCCATTTCTATGCTCACCATTAAAAGTTGGTGGCTTGATTTCCCTGAGTTCACCTTGTAAAATGTCTGACTCAAGCCTTCTCCTCTTCCTCTTGACAAGAGATACACTTGGGATGCTCCCTTGCCATGAACTTTCTCGAGCCCTTCTAGTTGATTTCTTTAGGGAATGATGATGCATGCTCATACTTCTTGATTGTCAGTCATTCCTGTGATCATCCCTCCTACTATGGGATCTGGATGTTGCCACTTGTCTAGCACTAGTTTCTTTCTTTGAGCCAAAATCCTTGTTGACTTGTCTATGCAACACGTTCAAAGTCTATAACAACTCCTCTTGAGCTTTCATGATCTTCTCATCATCTTCCCTATAGACTTGCACTTCTCTATACAGGCTTCTCATAGTGTTATCCATCTCCACAAGCTCCTCTCTGCCTCTTCTTCCATTGGACTCTATCTCAACATTTCCCATGCCGACATGGAAACCTCTAACCTCTTCTCCTCTTGAATTTAAGATCCTTGGGCATCTTCGATAACTCCAGTCCTCATATAAGAACCAAAATTGTTTTCTTGTAATTCTACAAGAAAATGTGCAGGTAATAGTTATTGTTAGAAACATGCATGCTACAAACATCTTGTTAATTAGATTACAAGTTATTCTTCATCTCAATTTTCTAAGAAAACAATGCACTAAGTCAAATTCTTATTCTTTAGACACATTCCTATATGAAACAAGTCTCCAACGATTGTACTCATGCCTCATTCTATGTTTAGAGTGAAAATTTACAACCTTCTCAAGTTGCAATTTCAACTCATTGTTTTGTTTTACTGCTGCAAAAATATTTTATTATTTTCTGAGAAACTGTAGTGCTCAATTCAAAATTTTGTGTTGATAGATGGCTTCTCCTCCTTGAGACCTTTCCATTGATTTCTCGTTTTCTCAAATATAAGCTCCGAGTTGAAAGTTATGGTCCGTGGAAGTTTAAACTCTTTCCTCATTTTTACCCCTTACTACTACAAGTGTATTCTTTTCCACCCTATACAATTTCAGGTACTCGGATTCCAAAATTGGTTTCATGGCCATCTTCTATGGTCCATGGGATTTTCATAGACTACTCATGTGTCCCAATTTGACTTATGAGCAAGGATTTATGCCCTGTGGAAGTACATTAGGGTCGAAAATATACCTTGTATTGTTTCAACTATAACTTTTAGATACAGGCTCTATTTTGCACTCAGAATGGCTCATTGGAAATCTCTCATTGAGTTCTTTCATTTTAATTAGCAAATATTATGTGCACTAAATATATACATAGTTCTTTCTATTTTTAATACATGTTGGGAGGTCTCTTAGGCCCTCGTAATAGTCATCAAACATCACACATTAGGCATAAGGCATTAAGTAAATATATGTAATACATGGATAAATGCATAAATGAATGATTAGTTGGAGTGGGTACAACCACTCCAACCATTTCTCCTATGTATATATACTCATGAAGATGGAATAGAAAGGCGGTTGGTTAACCTTCTCACAAAAACTTCTTGAGTATGTGCGAGTGTCTTTATGTGTTTTCCCTAATGTGTTCTCTTCTTGAATGCATCCCTGTGATTTCGTAGACTACAACACTTTGGTTCCGTCAGGAGTAGACTTTGTATTTGGTCGTAGGTAGCAATGGACGCCCTTCAACTAGTAGAGAATGTCGGAAGCATGGAGATCGAGGAGTCATGATATGTGGCATGCAGTCACTCAAAGCCATTGGAATCTAGTCACAATAAACCTTGTATACATGTATCTCCCTATACAGATGGCGGTTATTGCGACTAATTTACCTATGTAGATTGGTACACATGGTTGATGCATAATAAGGATACTTCTACAAGAGTAGAGATCTAGGACGTTGTTGCACACTTGCTCGAGACGAACAAGGAATTGAGTGTGAGGGAGATGTTGGGAGGCCTCTTAGGCCCTTGTAATAGTCGTCATACATCATACATTAGACATAAGGCATTCAACAAATATATATGTAATAAAGGGATTAATGCATAAACAAATGATTAGTTGGAGCGGGTACAACCACTCCAACCATTTCTCCTATGTATATATACTCATGAAGATGGAATAGAAAGGTGGTTGGTAACCTTCCCACAAACACTTATTGAGTATATGTGTGTGTCTTGATGTGTTTTCCCTGGCATGTTCTCTTCTTGAATGCATCACCATGATTCTGTAGACTACAACACTACCTCAAAATATTGATTAGGCACACAAAATTCCCCCGCAAGTTGGTGACATTCAAAAACTGAAAAAAAATTCACGAAAAATCATTAGTTTACTGCTATAATAGTCTGCCAATTCGACTCGTGCCAACACCTAGCATTTCATATGACATGGCATGGAAAATGTCTGTTGAGTCCACATGTCATCATTTGATTTGGCCATTTCATCGTCCATCAATCTCCTCCATCGACCATTGACCATCGACCAAGCCTATCGACAAAACCTTCTGAAGATTGTCGAAAATAATCCTTCCGAAGACCATCGGAAAATACCCTTCCGAAGTCCATCAGGAAACATCCTTCCGAAGACTGTAGGGAAACACCCTTCCAAAGAACATTGGGAAAACAACCTTTCAAAGACCATTGGGAAAACACCCTTTTGAAAACCATGTGAAACATCCTACTTCCGAAGACAATCAAGAAACATCCTTCCAAAGATTGTCGGAAAACACCCTTCCGAAGACCATCGGGAAAACACCCTTCCGAAGACCATTGGGAAACATCCTTCCGAAGACCATCGAGAAACATATTTCTGAAGACCATCGGGAAACATCCTTCCGAAGACTGTCGAGAAACACCCATCTCAAGACTGTCAGGAAACACCCTTCATAATACCATCGGGAAACATCTTTCTGAAGACCATCGAACTCCAAACTCCATTAGGCATCAAAGTATTCCTTTGCAACTTTTGTTCAAACTTTCCAAATTTCGAACTCCGATGAGCTTGGAATTCCTGCCCAACCTGCGTTGGATCTAGACTGTTGGTTTTCAAGACCAGCGTGATCTCATTCGTCGATTTTTATAACTCTTTGAATTCCATCGAGCTCCCTATTCTTGTAAACGAATCATGGTCATCGACTTCTTAATGTCAAAAAGATCTAGGCCAGTGATTCACCAAACTCAGTACCATGACCCTTGCATTCTACCACCATGGACCTTGTCAGTCCACGTCATGGTACGTTCCACATCATCATTGTACACTTTTTTTTCAAAAAATTAAACATTTTTTATTTTTTTATAATTTCCCCAAAAATTTCCTTCAATGAACTTGGAAGTGTTGACTCATTCAAGAGTTAATCTCATTCGTTGATTCCCAATCTTTTGTCACCATTAAAACATGAAGTTCGATCTCCCAGTCCAACATTAACTTTGCAACTTATAGATTGACACCATTAATCCTATCTTCAACCTGTTTCAAGGCAAATTAACTTGAATCTGCTCATAAATTTGGGGATTTCACTATGTTTTCACCATTTTCTCCAAATCTGTCATAGGTGAAACTCTCCAACAACGATTTTTTACCAAATTTGCACAGGTCTTGGCCCATACAAGCTTAGTGTTGAACCTTGAGATTTGATATGAGTCTGTAACGTTCCCCAACCTCGTTGAGGCCCATTACCAACCGAAACACACATAAAAAAAATTATGCTAACAGTTCCTATAACTTACCTGCTACCCAAATCCTACAAATTTAACCATTTATGATACCATTAACTAAATGCATATACAACATTCTAAAATAAACATGAATGAAACTGATAAACTCAAATACAACAACATAATCATTCTCAAACACATGGTGAATGCACAACAATTCGTAATATAAATCAAGTTCGTGATTGAAACACTTATCTTTTAAAATAGTTGTGCAACTAGTTGCTTGGGATGGACGTACCTTCCAACCATAGACTTGTTGTTCCATATCTCAATAGCAAGTCACCCCCTTACCGGGGCTAGGAATCCACAAAAGAGGGTGTCTCTCATTGTCCACTCACAACTCAAATAATCCCACAACCCACTGGTATTCTCTTACAACTATCCCAAAATTCCTTCAGCTCTCTTCCTCTCAACCTGCCCAATCCAAGGAATGTACCCCTTTACTGCTCTCAGTCCATCAAGCATCCCATTTGTTTATTAGGGTCTCTCTGGTGCATGTAACCATGAATCTCACTAATAGGAACTCAAGGGAACTCACTGCCAGGAAAACTACTAGGAATCAACAACAATAACTTGTTGATGCAGTGCAACTCTCATAGGAGATCACTCTTCAGTCCTAAGAACCTAGTTCTTCTGCAAGCCTGACAACTTGCTTCCTTAGTCTTCAGCTCCAAAACGCTCCAGAATTCTCCCTCCATTGTTGCTCCAACTCCAGTGCACTCTCCTCTATTATTGTCTCTTTTCCCATGCAAAAGCGTGCCTGTCTAAACCGCCCCCTCTGGCCATACAAATTTCCTCTCCTTTGTTGTTTTCTTTACTCGCACTCATCCCCAAACTGATTGTACTAAGCCCCATGCTCGCAATAACTATGAGATGCGACTCCTCGTACCCACCCTCTTACATGTACTCAATAATTGGCTTTGGGAACACTCAACAAAAAAATAGAAAGTTCACTCAAAACATTGAAATTAGGAAAAAATATTGGGAATTAAACTCATGAATAAAACCCCTCTTTTTAGACTCGTCCTCTCTTGTGGATTAGTCAACCCCCAATCTCTGACCATGTCCCCCAACTGTTGGCATCACATTTTATTTATTAAAATTTATAAATACAATTCACATATACATCGCTTGGACACAACCATATATTATATCTACATTAAACATTGATTAAACTGGGGATTATAGCAAGGATGTTACACAATAGTAAATTCTTCAAATCGCCTCGAGGTTACAATAGAAAGAATAACGATTAAGTACAATGTGGTCAAGATGATTAAACACTTCCATCAATGTAATAATTTGAATAAAGGGACACCAAGATAATTCAACACTTCCATCAATGTAATAATAATACAATAACAAAGAATTCATGGTAAATGGACTTAGAAATGGTAGAATACATTTAAACTTCATAAATCCATGTCTTCCAGTTAAATTAATCATTGGAGTTTGTCAGTATGCACACGGTTAACTATTGTAAGTGTATAGAGTAAGAAAAGAGAGTGTAGATGCCTTTCAATATCAACATTTCTCTACAAGATGAATTAGCTCATCAATTATCTACCTTCGTGTAACTTGTGCATAGGTGTTGGAGTTCCAATTCTATAAAAATCAAGGTAGAAGAGGTCCCATGATATTTTTATGGTGAGCTAGAGGTTTGTCCATAATTCATCCCAGGACCTCATTCTGTAAAGAAATAAGGGTGTTATGTGTTGATATGTTCCTTTTCATTCGTTTAATTAAATTCTCCTTAGCAGAACCTACAATCCAGTGTAGAGATGTTCCATTTGCTTCACAAGATAGCTTAGGGTATGCAGAGATATGAAACAAATAATTAAAACTCTGAAACTCATATGGAAACACCAACTATTAGAAAGGATCAATAGTGTCAAATAATGTCAAAAGATTATGGATGAGATGCAATTTGCAAATGAGACCACATTGAAAGGAGAGTTGTATAATATCTCTCAACTATGAGTTATGACACCTTTAATAGTATGAAACATGTATCATATAATGATTAACGAAGAGGCTTGAAATAGAGGAAGTTGGGGATCACATGAATGGTGTTGACCAATGTAATAATGCAAAGGAGAATGTGCTACATGTTTGGTAAGTCAATGATAATGATGCACCAAAATCCTACAAAGAAGAATGTGTTATATGTTTGGTAAGTCGGTGATAATGATGAACCAAAATCCTTTATACATATCATGCGTTATTATTTGTGAAAATCTATGTGATGGGTTATTATGTTATGTTTCCTTTGAAATTTGACATTATTTCTTTCCATTTATAAATGATTAGCAATTTCAAAATTTCATTTTTAAAGGGAATTTTTGAATCATACTTCTACTAAACTCCCAGAAAGGTTCATATTGAAAGGAAACGAGAGAGTGGACACGATTTCCTTACACACAAAACTAAACCGAGTATTTCATGTTCCATCAACAATGTTACATATAAATACATCACTCTTTGATTTAAGTTAGGCAAACTATCTTAACCATACTAACGACTTGTTGGGATAATATCTCAACTACTCACTAATCTAGGAGCTAACTAGTTGGAGAAGATATCTCATGTTCCAACTAGATCTGTCAGCCTAGAAACATACAACTCATGTAGAGCACACTCTACCTTACAATATTCAACATATTAACAAAATTACAACCATATGACATGATGAAGAATCACATATTAATCATTAAGACAAGTAGGAATTAATCATTCCAATAGCCCCTCTTAATGAGTACTTGTCTCAATCTTTGTCGGGTAATGTCTTCATCAACATCTTTAACCATTTCAAAAATCTTGCAGGCTTCGAACTCCATTAGAATGTCACCTATTCCTTTGAAAGATATAATTTTTGAACTGTAATCCAAGTTTCCCAGCATCATTGAACACCATTAACACTTGCAATTTCTCATAACCCTTGTAAAGGTAGATGTTGAACTTGCCTGGATCTATCCCAAACTATCTCGATAAGCATCCCCACATGCTTATCTCGCAACCCCAATGAGGCATAGTTTCTTTGATCCTCCAACATCTTGGACTACCAAGGCAACCATCCATCTTGAGTTGAACCTACAAAATTCCCCCTTTGGAGATGCAATTTCACTTCACCATAACCTATTTCACCTTAATTTTTGGAGATTCATCATCATTTATTTCACAAACATAGATAATGCTAATATGTTTGCAATATTTAACAACATATTTTTTGCTAAAAACTAATATAAGTACTTTCTCTATTCTAGAAATAAAAATCCATCCACTATATTTTCCTCCTCGTGTATTTAGAAATCCAATCTAAGGCACCGTCACGAGAGTTGGCATGAGTAATAGCTCCCTCTTTCAGGATTGTGCACTGCATGTTGACAAGAGGGATAACGTTGTTCATCAAAATGCGATACAACACCCTGATGCGTTTCCATTGCTCGACGAAGAGCGTCCTCGGGATGGGCACGAAGTCATGTATTTGGGGTCCCACGATCAACACTATCTCCTTCATCATGTCATCCACATGGGTGATGATGTCTTCCTCTAGTTACTTTCCAAAGCACATGCAGAGAAGGATACTGAAAAATGAAAATTGTGTTGGGTATGTTTTATATTCTTTGCATGATGTGGGGGTTCGGGGGAAGCGCCCCCGAGAATTTGTTTTCCTCGAGAAACGTGTCGCAATTTTGCCTCATTTTTTGTGTTGCCTTGATTTTCGTGTTCATTGTTGGGCGATTTTTCGACACATGGTTTTTGCCGATGGTTTTCTATTTCCGTTTAAGGAATTAGGGTTGTTGACTAATCCAGGTCATTAGGTTAGGGTTTTGTATGTCGATGGATCCTATATATATATTGTATTGTAAACAATGTATCACAATGAATGAATATAGAATATGTTGGTTTTCTCGATTTGGGTTTCCAAGGGAAAAATCTCTGTGTAATGTGTGTATTTTCCATTGCATCTTTTCTATTCTTTTATTGAAAATTTGTTTGCAGTAAAAATATTGTACAAGGTTAAAATCTACATTTGGTATCAGAGCTTTGTTGGCTTCAGGGGGACGCCTTTGTGGTCAAGGGTTTGGCTCGGGACTATGATAAGCCTTGTTACAGTGGGAGATCCGTGGTATTGATTTTTCAGGTGAAAAGAAATGGCGAACAGTTCGAAAATGGAGATCGAGAAGTTTAATGGGCAAAGTTTTGAGTTGTGGAAGCTCAAGATGGAATATTTGTTAGTGGACAGAGATCGGTGGATCGCGGTGGATCCATGTATTGCACCTACAGGGACTTCAACAGATGATTAGAAAAATTTGGATCGAAAGGCGAAGATCACAATCCAACTGTGTCTCTTAGATTCAATATTACTGAAAGTTTCAGAGGAAGCTACAACCAAATATTTATGGGATAAGTTGGGGAAGTTGTATCGGTCTAAGTCCCTAGTAAATAAACTATTTCTGAGAAAGAAGTTGTATAACCTGAGGATGAGTGATGGAGACTCGATGGCAGAGCATTTGAATGCCTTCAATACTGTGGTAAGTCAATTAGTTTATGTTGAGATTAAAATTTCAAATGAAGATAAGTGTATCAGTTTATTGTGCTCTTTACCAAACTCGTGGGATAGTCTAGTTGTGGCCATAGGTAGTAATACAACTGCCTTGAAGTTTGATGAAGTGGTCTCATCCTTGTTGTCGGAGGAGATGAGATGGAAGAACATGGAAGGACAGAGCACATATGCATTATTTGCAAGAGGACGCTCCTAGGAAAGAAATAGATCCAAGTCCTCAAGTGGGAGATCTAGGTCTAAGGGAAGATCTAAGTCTCCCAGAAAGTTTGTAAAGGTATGCTGGAGATGTGAAAAAGAAGTGCACTACAAGAAGCAATGTAGATTGAAAGTTGAGAAAAAGAAGGGATATGAAGAATCTCCTTCTACATAAGAAAATACCTCCAAGGAAGAAGGAGGGGATGTGTACTTAGCTTCTTCAAGCACACATGCAAATCATGAGGCATGGTTGGTTAATTCAGGTGCATCCTTTCATATGACTCCCCACAGGGAGTTGTTCTGTGAATATGAAAGGTATGAGGTAATTTTTTCCTAGGTGATGACTCAACAACCAAAAACATAGGTCGAGGAAAAGTCAAGTTGAGGCTCATAGATGGAAGGATTAGAACACTACCTGGTGTTCTACATATCCCAGGATTGGCCTGAAATTTGATTTTTGTAAGCAAAATGGACGATGCAGGGGTAAAAACAACAATTGAAAAGGAAACCTACATGATGGTTCAAGGAACAATGGTTCTACTAAAGGGAGTTCGGTTTGGAACTCCATATAAGCTGCAAGGAAGCACTATTATTGATGGGTGTAATAGTTCAATTGTTCCTGATATTTGAGTTGAAGAAGAAATAACTCCTACGGTCTATGGAGAAAAGGTTATGGTGTGGCATCAAAGACTGGGGCATATTGAAGAGAAGGGTCTTCGACTACTACACGGTAAAGGTATGGTTGAAGGTATGTCTAACTGCTCTCTGGATTTTGATTTTTGTGAACAGTGTGTATATGGGAAGCATAATTTGTGAAACGTGTCACATATTTTGCCTCGTTTTTTCGTGTTGCCTCGATTTTCGTGTCCATTGTTGGGCTTTTTTTCAGCACATGGTTTTTGTTGATGGTTTTCTATTTCTGATTAAGGAATTAAGGTTGTTGACTAATCCAGGTCATTGGGTTAGGGTTTTGGATACCGCTGGCTCCTATATGTATATTATATTGTAAACAATGTATCACAATGAATGGATATAAACTATGTTGGTTTTCGCGGTTTAGGTTTTCAGGGGAAAAATATCCGTGTAATGTGTGTATTTGCCATTGTATCTTTTCTGTTCTTTTATTGAAAATCTGTTTGCAGTAAAAATATTGTACAAGGTTAAAATCTACAAATTGCACGTTAGCCAAGACATGCACAATTCCCTTGTTTCCCCGTGCCTCTAAATGAGACGGTCGATAACCCATTCGTGGATCCAGCTGAAGTCCTTGATCCTTGGGAGATTGAGCATTTCAGATACCAAGTTTCGTTGCAGGGTGCATCACACAGAGCCATACTCGACCAAATTTACAGAGCACTTGTTAGCATTGAAGTACAACTTCGTTGGGGTATCAAGCGACCTGTTGGCAAAGAACATCCTCTTCTCTACAAGGGCCTCATGTGCAACGTCCATACATTTGATGATTATGAGCGTCTTCTTCCCCATTCCAACCCTGAAAATGGGACCTAATTGCTCCCTTTTACTTGATAGATCGTAGAATGTAGACAAAAAAACACATAAATATGTGGATCTGGTGGTCTTCTTCAACGCCCAGCTTGATTCCCTCGGTTACTATGATCTTTCAACAATGGTTCTTCCTAGAAGATCACATGTAGCACTTAGATCATGTGCCCTCTCTCTTTAGCACACGAAGACCTTTTTAAAGACAACTCAAACTTCCTTTCTTTGATAGCAAGCAAATATATGCGCAAATCTCTCACATAGACAGACAAAAATCTTCACACGAAACACATACTCCAACAATCACTCACAAAACCAATAATCTACATTTACCTACACTAATCCTACATAATTACAGAGGATCAACTCTCAAAGCTCTCTCATGTTCTCAAGCTCTCCGATGAGGGAGTTAAGCCCAGTCCTGCTTTGATACCATGAAAGGAAACAAGAGAGTAGACATGATTTCCTTGCACACAAAACTAAATTGAGTATTTTGTATTCAATCAACAATGTTACATATAAATACATCACTCTTTAACTTAAGATAAGCAAGCTATCTTAACCATACTAACAAATTGTTGAGATAATATGTCAACCACTGACTAATCTATGAGCTAACTAGTCAGAGAAGATATCTCATGATCCAACTAGATCTAACAACCTAGAAGCAAACAACTAAGTAGAGCACACTCTACCTTACACTATTCAATATATTAACAAAATTACAACCATATGACATGATGAAGAATCACATATTTATAATTAAGACAAGTTGAAATTCATCATTCCAACATAGATGAGTTGAATTTTGATCATTGCTTGTATAGGTTTTTCAACCATTCTACGCCCAACGATTTCACTAATATACATACACTATCCCCTCTGGATTTGAACTTGTAACCTCTTAAGAGGAAACACATATTCTTAACCATTAAGCCCATTCAAACTATATAATCTATTCATGAATTATTCCCCTTAAATATGTTACCTAAGAAGAAAGATAATAACAATTATATACTCTATCTTCTGTTATTTTCGTATTCCATTAATTATAGGCATTATGTTTACTCATTTATATACATTTATATACCCTGGTGGATAATTAAAAAAACAATAATGACACGACAAAGGAAACAACACAAGAATGATAACAATGGTTGGAAATTTCTCCAACTTCAAACTCACCATGCCAACTTGGGCGCTTACTAGTCCCGCGAGACAGCGCGATTGGTAAGACAACACCTCTCTTCATGGTTGGGAGGAGGTCTAGAGGTCAAACCCGGCTGGGTTTCCGGGACGAATATGTAAAGGCTGCTCTGAGTTAGTCTGGTTTCTGTGATTGTAAATGATATATATCCCTAATATATATCGAGTTAATTTCTCATGGAAAAAAAAAAAAACTTGGGCGCCTATGGAAAATATTAAACAAACTCAATTATTATATCTGACCAGCAAAGATTACAATGGAGAGTTTCAATGTGTTGAGACACTCGGAGGGGGACCATAGATGGTCAATCGTGATGTGAGTGGCTAGCATGCCACGTGTGGGCTCATATGAATAATATTTGTTAATGTTTCTTTCATACGAGAACATGTGAGGGACTACGGACCATTCTTTTTCCGCATTGGGAGTGCCACCTGTAAGATATTGTGCCAACTAGGCTATATCACATGTAAAAGAGATGTAAAAGAGTAGAGCAATTCAATCCCGGCGGACTCCAAAAAGGGCTTTCAATCGAGTTAAACTCCCACGGTTTCTGTCCAATATGCAGTCTGTATAATCGAAATATCCTCTCAGACACTCAGATCCGAAGGATCGTTTCCGAAATTTTGCCTTCTGTATCGAATTTCCTCCCGTCGATTCGACGAGACTCTAACGCGAATTTACCAGATCAGATCTGGATTCGGTGTATTTCAAGCTTTAAATTGAGCTTTTCTGCTCCTGATTTGGGGGTGTCTGCTGCAATTTGGAGCAGAAAACATGCCGTCTGCACATGGAGATAAAATGACGACCTTCGAGGACACCGAGAAGGAGAGCGAGTATGGATACGTTCGAAAGGTATTTTTCTGATCTCATTTCTATGATTTTTATTGTTAAAGCTTCAAAGGGTTTAAACTTTTATAGCGAATTACGGAGAATATGGCAGGGTTAGGGTTGGCAAGAGTTTAGAAATTCGAGCAGATCTTGTTTCGTGATTAGCAAGACCGGGCGCTCCTGTGGAATTGTGATCTTAAATGTTCAAATGAGCGTTTTGAGGAATTTAATGGTGATTTGGATTGATCGAGTGTTCAGAGCTGAAGATGCAAGTTATATGAGTGTATTTGGTCTTTTATTAGATTGGATAATTTCTGTGTGATTTCTGTGTTAATATTTCTTAGCCTTTAGGTCAATCGAGGCGTTGTTTCACATATAGGGGCATGACTCGATATGGATCGAATGCTGACCACTTGTGGCAACTTTAGTCTGCTGGGTTATTTTTTGTTTAAGAACTGTCAATTTCATTATCTGCAAACTACTGAATGGCTGTAGACAATGGCACCTTTTTTTTGAAGTAGTTGGCATTGCGTATGTCTGGAGCATGGTTCTTTTATTACATGCTATGGATATGCCATACGAGTGATCGGCACAAGGAATATACTTGAATTTGGATTGTGGATTAGAGAATGTTTGAGATACCATCTAGCCAAGGCAAAAACTTGTGCAGTCTACTGTCAACCAGATGGTGAATCAGAGAATTAGCATCCAAGTTTTATCCACTTTTTACGGAAAATATGATTAAAGTACTGACAAGTACAACTGTACAACACTGCTAGAACTTTGTAATGCAAACTAGGTCACCTGAAACTGGGATACGAGGACATGGGGATTTGAGTGTTTGACACGGACATGCAAACCCCCAAACAGGACATGAGGGATACATGTGTGTATCTCATGAGTGATGAGTCACAGGCTATAGCTTGTTCTTCTGCATCTTATAATCAAAATCATCAAGATCACCACCATTGCTGCTGGCTCTCCTTCCTCCTCTATATCCACTTCAAGATCTGCATCTGCTGGTAGGATGACCCCTCAAGGCGATCACCGTCATCAAAAGTGACCATCTCCAGGACCGGTTCAAGTTGCCCATTGTTGTTTGAGAAATGACAAACCCACAAAAATGATGGCAGAATTTAGATGCAACAAACACTTGAAATCTCGAGCTTTTCCTTGTCTGCACACAGTCTCAGGTTTTTCTGGAATGAAATGAGGCCAAAAGACCCTTTTATTGTGCACTTTTTAACCCTAATCTGGGTTTTTTCCCACTCTGTTGTGTCAGACACTCAAGAGGGGCATATCCACCGAATCCACATGTCTGACACAGGATTTGCGGCTTGCAGGGCGGAAGATGAATCCTGTTACAGAAAATGCAAAGTGTAATTTTGAGTATGATCAATCTGTAGAAAGTTGTGCTATGAAAATGATGAATTAATTAGTCTCATTAATTTTTTTTCCAGACAATGCAGTTTGAGAAGTTGTTTACAATAATGAAATCCAAGGAATCAATTCCCCATTTCACCTTGTCAGGAGTTTTTTGCCTCTTGATTGGAGTGGAGTCCAACCTTACCTTTTTTCTGTGCAGATTCTGTATCTACATGCCTTAAACAAAGCACAATGCTTTCCTCTCTTGCATATCTATCAATCTATCTATCACGCACAAAATAATGCCAATCTTGTGAGCATATTGTCTGTGACCTTATTCCAGTAGATGATCCCTTTAACATATAGACATTTTAGAAGAAACATTTCTATCACTATGTTGTCACTTTCTCTTGGTTATTATAAGTTTGGCTAGGACTGTGGCAATAGTGTATCGATGAAGCAGCAGTCCTATGTTAAATAACAAATTTGAGAGGAGATAAATATTTGCTTGTGAAGAATCTAGCACTTAACATATATGTCAGGGAATTTAATTTGTGCGGCATGGTCAGGAGAAAAAAATTATTTGATAGGAAGCTTTTAAAATTATCCATCAGTTGTACAGTGACTTCAGGAAATATGACACATTTTCTGTCTTAAATAGCACGTTTATATCCTGCTAATTTCCCCTATTGTTGTTTAAAGTAGTGATGGACTAATAGAAATTATAGTCTTTATTACTTGTGGAAAATAAAGGCAACTGTAAAGATGAATTATGAGTCAAAAACCATGGAGGAAAGAGGAGGAATATATGAATCTGCTAGGTTATGACCACAGATTGTTAGCACAAAGTGAAATTTAATTGTAAATTAAATGTTGTTAGCATATGGGAGAAAGGACCATAATCACTATGCTCCCTACCAGGATCTACTATAGACAATGGCGCTTATCAAAATTGCTTAGAGATTGAGGGGCCAAATGAATGGGCTCATGTAGTACATTGCAAATGGCAAACGTTGATGACTAAAATAGGAATCTTTACTCTACAATCTTTCATTAAATGCTAATGTTGTAATTCTTTTAATCAATAAAAAACATTGTATTATTTTGTCCAGAATAGGCCTTATGGCATACACATTTTTTTTAATTACACCAGTTTTCTCGTTTAGCAGGAGATCATAGGTTAGGCCACTATATACTAATGCGGTAATAGGATGACAAAGTGAACCTTTATACCATAGGCTTGCTGTGGCCAAAACTTTCCAGGAAAACAAGATACTAAGGATAGGTTAAAAAGTGACGACCGGAGCAAAATTTTATTTGATAGGAAACTTTTAAAATTATCCATCAGTCCTACAGTGACTCCAGGAAAGGTGACACATTGGTTATCTTAAATAGCGCATTTATATCCGGCTAGTTGCTCCCATTGTTGTTCAAAGTAGTGATGGACTAATAAAAATTGTAGTCTCTTCTCTTTATTACTTGTGGAAAATAAAGGCAAATGTAAAGATGAATTGCGGGTCAAAAATCATGGAGGAAAGAGGAGGAATATATGAATCTGTTAGGTTACGACAACAGATTAGCACAAAGTGAAAAGTTTAATAGTAAATTAAATGTTTCTAGCATAGGAGAAAGGGCCATAATGACTATGCTCCCTACCAGGATCTACTGTAGACAATGGCACTTAGTAAAGTTGCTTAGAGATTGAGGTGCCAAATGATTTGGATCATAAATGGCAAACATTGATGATTAAAATAGGAATCTTTACTCTACAATCATTCATTAAATGTTAATGCTGTAAATTTTTTTAATCAATAAAAGACATTGTATTATTTTGCCCAGAATAGGCCTTATGGTATACACATGTTTTTCAACACATTAGCTTTCCCATTTAGCAGGAGATTATATGCTAGGCCACTATATACTTATGTAGTTATGTGGTAATAGGATGACAAAGTGAACCTTTATACCAATAGCTGTAGGCTTGCTGTGCCCAAAACTTTCCAGGAAAACAAGATACACGAGTTGTAAGGATAGGTTAAAAAGTGACAACCACCATTTGATATAAAATTGAAATATGTTGCTATTGATTGGGCTTATGTACTACATTGCAAATGACAAACATTAATGATTAAAATAGGAATCTTCACTTTAAAATCTTTCATTAAATGCTAATGTTATAATTCTTTGAATCAATAAAAGATATATAATTTTATCTAAAATAGGTTTTTGGCTTACCAGTTTTTTCATTACATCAGTCATCCCATTTAGCAGGAGATTATATACTAGCAGCTATACAACTATATACTTATGCGGTAATAGTAAATACCAAGTAGGATGACAAAGTGAACATTTATACCATAACTAGAGGTTTGCTGTAGCCAAAATTATCAGGAAAATAAGTCTTAAGATACATGATTCATAAGGATAGGTTAAAAAGTGACAACCACTAACTAATTAATGCAAAATTGAGATATGGTGCTCTGAGTTTTTCTTCTTATTGCTTGGCTATTCTTGTGTGCTACTTAACTGCTTTCTTCCACCTCATTTTTGAACTTTTTCAATTCCAATCTCATGACCTACATAGTTATTTATTATTGAGGCGTCCATCACTTTTGAGTTGTTTGCTTTGCCAAGTCGGCTATTTGTTGGAGTTGCTAACTGTCTTTGATGGGTGCTTTTCTCTTAATCAATGAGAGTCTAATGCTCCCCAGATCTTGATAGCTTCTTTATGTTGCTCCTCAACTCATCTCCAGTATTGACCCTGCAAACAAGTTTGAACCTCCTCTTTGATTCCGTCGGTTAATGAAGTCTGGTTATGCAAGCTTGCAAAGTCCTGGATGATATGTATGTTGCAACTTGCAAGACAGAAAGTTACAGTTTCAAAATGTTGTGACCTTGTAGGGGTCAGGTTCTGACTTGTGAAAGGCCACAACAGAATGTTGTGGTGTGCAAAAGATTACGAAATACAGATGTTGTGGACCCATCAGGGGGAAGCTTGCCGAGAGAGGGAACCCTGCTAAAAGCTAAGTTGTGGACACATTAAAGCTTCATAAGACAAGTTGCAGATGTTCCACAAGTAAATGTTGTGGAAGTTGTAGAGTATTAGAAGCCGGCAACTCCAGGGTTGTGGGATAATTGTAGAGCATGATATATTGCAAATTTGCAACCCCAAGGTGGTTGGTAGTCTAAGGCCCACAACCACAAGGTTTTGGATACTTGCAGAGCATTAAGGAGATGCAACCCCAAGGTTGCGGGACCTTCTAGGTTGCCAGGATATGGAAAGGTATATTTTTAGGAAAAAATGGATACAATATGTTTGGGTACAATTTCTATAAAAATACATATAATACATGTTTGGTCATGAAAAACAGAATTTCATTAGATTAAAAAGCAAAGTCACAATATTTACAAAGAAGTGTTGAAGATAGAAGATTATGTCAGATGCTGGCCTCTTACGACGAATCATGACCAAAATGTCTCTGATATAGGTTGTCAATCAATATAAATACCTGCAGAAAGAGGTCTACAAATTGTTATAACTGATTATATGGCTACTGAGAGCCTGCAAAAGCAGTGGAGAGTTGGAGCCTGCAAATGTAAGCATTGAAAAGACTGAAATAGGGTGCCTCTATGTCAACTGACATTTTTTTTCGAAGTAGAAAAGAGGGAGTACTGAAAGAAACAAGCCAATTTGCTCATCATTTGAGGATCCCGGCTTCTTGGCCGAGGCAGTCGAGCTGTCCTTAAGGAGAGAGAACATGTTGGAATCAACAAGTGGATAAGATGGTTCTCCAGATTGTTCATTCCAAGTTCCAAATCTCTCATGTTATCGTCTGCATGCAGGGGTGCTTCAGAGGACCTGGCCGCTTGGAGCATGCGATATTAATCTTTTGCCACGGCCCTTATTCATTGACAGGGCTTCTAATGCTATCTGGTCACACTGAAGATGGAGGATTTATTTCAGAATATCTGCTATAACCTTCTCATCCTCCCTGCTTTTGTTGTTTAGTGCTCTCTTTTTTCCCCTCATCTTTGTGTTAAAATCAAAACTGTTTGAACTGATGTGAAAATCAGTTCTAAGCCCTGAATTTAACAATGAATAAACCATTAAGAAGAAATGATGGCAACAGGTGGCAAAACTACTGTGTGCCTCGTGCGATCAGATTTGTTGTACCATCAGAAGGGGAATAATCATCATGAATAATTTTGGCTAGATCTTTCTTGTCTGAAGGCTGCCATGCAGCCCAGTCATCCGTACCTCTCATAAATATGCTGAAGTTTGCTTAAGTGCCATATATATTATATGCGAAACAAATACCATGAAACATACAAAATACTCTACGATTTTGGAAATATAACTGAAACTATTGAATTTCCACTGAAATGTATTATGAAGACTGCAAACATAAACAAAATCTACAACAGAAAATAACGTGGGGTTTATCTGCTAGTCAAGACTCAAGAGTTGCATCAAGATTCAAAAGATGATGACAGACATGATACCCATGCTCCAATAAATGTTGAATTAAGCACAAAATGCTTCAACTGCTGTGTCACAACAAGCCTTTAAATTTGACTCAAAAGCATAACACAATTTGGTGGTACCATAAATGCTAACAAACTTGATGCATGACTTTCTAGTCTCGAAACCTATTTCAAAACAGTGCCTCACTAATGAGCATAAAATAAGGATAACTGATGTCCACATGGGCAGAAAACCTCTAACCTGATGGGAAGCTTATTGCAGACATCTGCAAATTGATTATTGGCCTCCTGCCAAATGATGGAATTAATTCGAAGCAGTGTAAAGCAGCAGTTCTATCCTAATGGGATACACAAAGAAATCATGAAGCAGTGGCTGCATCTCCAGCAAAAGTCTCTGGTCAAACAATACAGTCGTACACTGACTTATTCAACCAGATGATTATTAAATTGGAAGAGCAAGATTTAGACAACATGTCGCACCTCAATTTTATTAGAGTTTTTTCCCTCATAGCTAGTGAGGTATGGTTTTGCTAACAATCACTTATTTGGAGCAAGCCTTTTGGTATCTTTGAAGTTTGAGAGTAAGCTGCAGAAAGGATATTTAAAAGTGCCACAAGATTGGCAGCACTTAAGGCCTTTGTGGGGAAGTCTGTTTTCCTGCCTTGCCCTCTTCATCTTCTGTTTCTGATGCACAACAACATAAAGAGAATTCTCCCCCAAGGGCGAAAATAAGGGTGTGTGCAATGAAAAGGAAAATAGGATGAATACTAAGAAGTACTACAATTATCACATTTTTGTTATCATTCAACAGATGAACATTCAAAACAAAAAATTACTTAAAGCACTTGAAGCTCAAATATTACTTGCTAAATAAAAACCATAAGAAAAATCTAACTTGGTCATAGTAAACAGTCGTAGTTCTTGAATCCACAGCTGATCCTAAATACCACAGATTATAATGCCTTTGAGAATAAAAAGGTGGTTTTCACACAGAATTGCCAAATAAAAGATCGTCTGGCACACTGTATTATACACAATGGCAGTATGAATAATCATTTCACAAGCTTTTGTGACTGCACTCAATTTGCCAACCAAGCCTCATTATGGCCCTATTTTCTAGGTTGGATGAAGACTGATGAAAAACCCTCACAAGTTGATAAAGATTTGTACTGTTACGTTTGTTGTGGAGCCCCTTATTTGTATGGTTGAATGTGATCCCTGCAATACTACTCTAGCCCCTTTTCTCGTTCTGTTCCCATTTCCCATTTCCCGATTCTGGTAATATAGCTTGGCAGGCTTGACCAACATGATCGTCATGACATTTCGGATGTATACCATAACACTTATATGCTGTAAAACGCTGAACATTTTTACCAGTTTAAACTTTAAATATTCTCCTTTCTCTCCTATAGTTTTAGCAAAATTGCTTTGAAGATGACCAATACCATTAAGCATTTAACTCTATATTACTAGGCAAGTTGAAAATGACAATGGCAAGGTGCTTCCTCCCGATGCCCTGAAAAGTATTTGAAATGCATTTTTTTTGATCTCATTGACCTTGCATGTACTAATACATGATGTAATTGACGATATAACACATACAAGGTTAGCATTTATTATTAGGAAGTCAATCGTAGGACATAATTATTCTCTCTAGTTGTATGGCATACATAACATAGCAAATAGTTGTGTATGAGGCTTAACTGTAAAGTTGATTCACATATTCTTCTAATGCACATGGAGCTTAAACAGAGTTCCTTACTTTCTGGTCCAATCTATCTTTCTAATTGAGTCTTGAGAAGCCAGCTTTTCGGCTTCCATCTCGCTCATATCAATGTTAATTTTGTCATTCATATTGTTGTGGCTAGTTTGTATATGTGCTTAAAAAATGCAGATTATTATATAAATACTCAAGTTTAATTTAATGTCCAAATAATGTTGAAGTCTTTTTGAAACAATATTTTCCAAGGTGTTCCTCAGCATGAATATGAAATGGGGTTCCTAAATACTGCAAGTTTGATGTGTAAAATGCTAATGGATTTAAAGTTCTAATGATGATTTTATGGTGATTCTGCATATGCCATAAAGTATTTAAAACTGGTACAAAATACCTGCATGCCTTGTAAAGTAGATTGAATTTGTTAAACATGAGATGGAGAAATTAGATAGAAGTCAATGTCCATTCTAAAGTGTTTAACCCAATGCAAAATGTTAGTTAATTTTTTCTATATGACTTAACTTTGGTGAATGCATGGTTTAGAAGTGCCAAGCATTTAAACCCATAGAAATTTCAATCGGAATCATGTCAATTTAAAATTTTAAAGAAATGCAGAAAATGAGATTCTTGTGTTGGTGATGCAGGCTTCACTTGTATTCTGTTTCCATTTTCTTGAAAATTTAGATAGTCTGTATGATCTCAACTTTTGTTGAAAACATTGAAAATTTTCTTTCAACTATAGTCTGTGTTATTTGATCTACTGATATTCTGACCCGGCAGACAAACTTAGATCTGGTTGAAATTATCATGCCTTTTTGATTTTATTTCTGTTGGAAGTCATGTGCCATCTCATGACTTACTGATTCAGATTTTTTGCAATCATTGATATTGCCAGGTGTCAGGACCTGTTGTTGTGGCAGATGGCATGGGAGGAGCAGCTATGTATGAGCTTGTTCGAGTTGGTCATGACAATCTTATTGGTGAAATCATTCGTCTGGAGGGTGATTCTGCCACTATCCAAGGTATAGCTGTCAGACACTAGCTGCAATTGTATGCTTCAGCCCTGAGTTTCACTGACACAAAATTACAAATAATTGACATTTTTGTTGGACTTTAGCATGGAGTCCTTTGAAGTGGATGAGTATCTTTATTGGAAATGCTTGTTTTCACTTTATTTGTTATAGCTTATTATGCTTCCAGAAATGTTGCATGTATATATATATATTTTTTTTGATGGGTAAAATCCTTATTTTTTGGCTGGAGTCGGGAACTTATTTACCCCTGAACCCCACTACGAGAAGTTACTTATCTACTGGGATCAGGGCTGGAGTTAATGGAATTATCATTCCTGGGATATGCCGCTTTGTGGATTCCCAGGCAGAGCACTAAGGAAATTCATTGGGAATTGAACCTCGGCCAGTGGTGGTAAACTCCCACTGATCTACTGCTGGACCACAGCTCAACCGATGAACGTTGCATGATTTACTGTGTTGGGAGAGTTGTTAAGGTGCTATAATATTGATGTCAACAGCTTTAGTGAAATTTTAGATGTGACTGATGGCATTGTTGTTTTCTGCAATCAGTTTACGAAGAGACTGCAGGATTAATGGTGAATGACCCTGTCTTGCGGACACACAAGGTATTGAATATCATCAGTAGCCCAGAGCTATTATTGGAGCTTATGTTCTGTAGGTTAAAGAACTCAGCTGTTGGATTTAAATAGTGGAAATTTATGAAGGATTTGTGTGGTTTGCAGCCTTTGTCAGTAGAGCTGGGACCTGGAATACTTGGTAATATTTTTGACGGGATTCAGGTTTGTCTTTTTGCCTAAATATACCCCATGCTTTATGATGACGTATTTTTCCTAATAATTGTTCCTTTTTGCTAGTCGCCACACTACTAGGAAATGGAAAAAGTGATTTTGGTGAATGCAGTTATTATGTTTAATAAAACAACAAAATATCAAATAAGCAGGATGCCAGGTTCTATGCTCCATGTTCACAGTGCATGGTTATT
>ML804185.1:90065-100746 GCA_009831015.1 Picea engelmannii | reverse complement strand
AATATTTTTCTTTGTCCTCAAAGCAAGGGTAGCAATGGATATTGTTGGGGAAAATGTTTTGACTCCCATGATGAATCTTCCTCTGGAACATTTTTCCATTTGATGAGATATTCCTTAATGGTTCTAGAACGTAACACCTTTTCCTTAGTGGCAAGAATACCCTTTCATTCTAAAATAATTCTTCCTTCGTCATCGAATTCAGGGATAATTGTTTGTAGGTTAAAGTCTTACAAACACCCAATCTCCTTTTTCAAACTCTCTTTCTAACCTATTTTGGTGTGCTAGTTGTTTCATTTGATTACGGGTTGTTGGCTTTTCTTTTCATATTTTTATTTTTTTATGTTCTTCCTCTAGCTTGTTTCTTACAGCTTGGACTTTAGTATTAATTAGTGAAAACTCATTCCATTTGGGCTGGTTCATAACCATACAAGGATTGAGAAGGGGTCATTTTAGTGGAAGTGTGATATGTATAATTATACCACCATTCGGCTAAATGTAGCCATCGAGACTATTTATTTTGCTTATCTGTCATAAATCACCATAGGTAAGTTTCTAAGCATTTATTTACAATTTTTTTTTGACCATCTATTTGTGGATGGTAGGAGGAGCTCATATTAAGGGATATTCATGTTTTTTTGCAAAAGTCTCTCTAGAAATTTCCTTTAAATTTTGCATCCCTATCTGTTATACACCATTTTGTCAAACCTAGCTAAGTGTCACATTTCACTTTGCTAAGTGTCGTACTGCTGACATCTCACCTTAAGTGTCATGGATGCAATGGAATAATGTCATGGCATAAGTGTCACAATTTCCTAAGTATTCCGACCTTGTTACCATGTAAAAATCACATGTCATGATCCCTTGTGAATTTGGAGGAAGAAAGACATCATTTGAGGGTCGAAATCTCACTTTCCCCCTTGTTTTTCTAGAAATTTTTTACCATGGTCACCCCCTTCCCCACTTTGGGAGAGAAACCATCCCCTTGAAACAATGTTAGGGAGGTGTCTTGGTCGCTCTGTCCACCTCTCTAGGGGAGAGACCATGAATATTTGGTCAAAACCCATGAATCTAGGGGCATCTTTCGAGGAATTTATGGATGGTTATTGGTTTGTTTTCTTGTTTTCATAAAGATATGATTTGAGCCTCCTTCTATCCTATCTTACGAGAAATAATAACCATGAACATAACTCATCCTTTACAAAGATCCATTATTTTCTCAATCAAGTCCCCAATTTACCCTAGGTGGTTGGGCTCCTATGAATCTATATAACCATGCCATTTTAGAGTGAGGGGGGATGGAAGGAAAGCATACCATATTTATGATCTTGTCAAGACTGAAAAAATTTTGTTTTTGTGAAGAATATTGAACTAGATTTATGTTCAAGGGTTGAAGAAAGGAGCTTGAAGGATTGTAGCAACATCATCTGGTTGTAAGCTTCATGCTTCATTAATATAAGAACTTGGCCTATTTCTATTATGCTCTCTCATTCATTTCTTGTTTATTTGATAATATTGTCTAAGTTATCAATAGGTAGGGTTTCTATTATTCAATCGTAGATAGTGGTAGGAGAAGGTTTACCTTGTTCTTGCAGGTTTGACTACGCAAGGAGGGATGCTTGGATTGGAGCTATAACATCCCGCTCTTGTGCGCACTGAGCGAACTTATTCTTTGAGGACACTTGCTTGCAAGTGATCCAAATTATTATACCATTGACCGTTGATTATTATTATGAGGCATTATGGATGTGATTATATGTTATTTTGATGTATTGACTTAGACAAGTGCTATTGACTCGGTTCTCCTGAGTGTGCAGGATTTGGACCTCGAGGCTGCTGAGGCATTGATGAAACCCTTAGACTCTAGATAAAGACAGGGAGAGGACTATTGGTCTTTGATTGTTGTATATATATGACATATGTGCATCTGATTATATGTTATGATTATGGATTTTGTTCTTACATGATTCGTTGATGATGCAAGCTGAGGTTAGCTTGTTGATCAGACTCACATGTGGAGTAGAGGGGTCACGCACGACTACCAAAGATGTTGAGGGAGAGGTGTGGACAACAACCCTGCCACATCTTACTAGCACTCTCGTCATGGCTCAAACTATAGGTTAACGATTACCTAGTTCGAGAAGACCCACGATGCCATGAGGGAAGACTGCGATAGTCACTCACGATGATTCTAATGGGCGCGCAATAAGGCAGGGGCCTTATTCCTTAGAGGCCCTTAATCTCTCACGAGATCACATGATGGAGTATTGACTCCAGGGGTTTTTTGATGTCTACCAAGTCAGTCAAGAGGCGAGTGGCACCCTTGGAGCATGTAGTGTGTCCTGAAGGGCATGTCGCGCAAGAAAAATGGAAAGAGGCGAGTGGCACCCTTGGGGAACGTAGTGTGTCCTGAAGGGCATGTCACACAAGCGAAACAGAATGAGGCGAGTGGCACCCTTGGAGCACCTAGTGTGTCCTGAAGGGCACACCGTGTTGTTAAAAAACTAAATGAATAAACCTAGATGGAATTAGAATGAATAATGTGATAAGAAAGATTTAAAAACAATTTCCCTAATAAAATGTCGCCTAGCCTCGAAAATTAAAATCTAGGTCGAAAGTAATACTTGTGGTAAAAACATAAAAATAATAATAATCATCATTAATCATGTGACGAAAAGGGGTTGACAAACTTGATTAAATTATTAAAATCAAATTATTGAGGGATTTAAAATTTTAAAATGGAAATGATTGTTATGTTACACATGCTAATTAAAATTTATTAATTAAAAAGAAAAAGGGGAAAAAAGACAATTTTCTACACTCACTAATTTGAGTTTTAGAAGAAAAGGGAAAGAGGGAAATTTAAAAGAATTAGGAAACTAAGGGAATTAGGGGGGAAACATAAAGAAAAAGGGAAACATAAGGAAAAAGCAGAATGACCAACTTAGCAAGGAATCTTGCCTTTAAGAACTTTCCAAATTAAACACAACTAGTAAATTAGTAAGGGGGTAAGTCATTAAATTGTGTGAGGGAATATGGGGACACCTAGGAGTGATTCTAAGAATGCTTTTAGGTGGGTGAGGGAAATAGGAGTAATTAAATAATTAATTAAATTAATTTCCAGTGCAACGAAGGGGGATGGGTGACACATGTACGGGGAGGATTTTTCAGAATTAAATTTTTGAACAATAAATAAAATGGGAAATTGGGAAATAAAATGACTTAGAAACTCTATATAAAGGAGGGAGGAGGAGGAGGATGGATCTCTTTTGTTATGAGTAACGTTACGCTGTAGAATTTTAGACTTGAATGACTTAGCTTGTGGGAGTTGGGATACCCAGCCCAGTGAGGTGTGGTAGCTCGACCTTGCGAGGCGAGATGCGAGCTATTTGTTCTCTGGTTTAGTGTGTGTGGCCCCTTTGTGGCTTGGGGGATAAGTGGGAAGAAGAGTACCCCTAGCGTTGGCTGGGAGGTTCCAGTGAAGTCTCAGTGGTTGGCAAGTGGGAGCTGCACAGAGCGCGCGAGACAATGACTCAAAGAGGATGACTTGGGCTACAATACACTTACTTTTATTCTGCATGGTAGATTATTATTGACCTTATGTTTTCAATTATGTACTTTTAACTGTGTAAAGAAGGTGTTGGACTTAGCATTTTAATTGAGAATTTAATTTCCCCATAGCCTTAAGCTCGTTGCTTGACTTGATTCCCTTGGCATTCGATCCTTCCTTGAATGTTGTGACTGTCCTTTTGGTTTTATTGATTTGTTGTGAAGAGTTGTGCTTTTTACTTCGTCCTCGTCCATAGTTCATCAGTCCACGCTTGAGCAGTCGACCAGGAGCTGAATCGACGGTCGTCACTCCGGTGCAGAGCGACCTATAGATTCTAATGCCTTACTTTTATATGCATGGATGATGAGCAAAGGATGTGTTGCCCAGTCATCTACCCCTGTTGATTGTTCTTGGCTGATTGATGGTCATTGTGCCTTCTCGTGATTAAAAACCTTTGTGTTGTTCTTTGTCATTCTCTGTGATTTAATGACAACGTTTCTCTTTATTTAGACTTCATTTTTATTCCCACTTGAATGTTAGCCTTGATTTATATGTGGACTGCATTTTTATGTATGTTGCGGTTACTGGGCATTTTTCTTTACCATCTGCGATTATTATATTCAATGGCATTTTGTCGCTGCATTTTTAGTACATTGATGTCTATACTCCTTCTTTGCGTTTTACATAGAGTCTTTAAATGACAGTGTTCCTTTACCTCATTTATTGGCTACGAGTTTTTAGGTGTGACTGATATTCTTTACATAGTGACTGGGACCGAGATACTGTGACAGTGTTTTTTTAACTTTGATTTACGGTTTCCCTTCTGCATTTTTTTTTTACCTTGGCAACTCTACATGCGTTTTATTCTAACCACGATTTACCTAGGATTCCATTAAATTATTGTGTACAGAGTGTGACTGCGCTTTCATTGATGCTTGGCAGTGATTCTATATATGCCTTGGTAATTATCATGTGAATAATTATTTCATACAACGATTCCCTCCCATGTATTCTGTTTCAGTTTACCTCTTTGAAAAAAAAAAGGAATGTGAATTGATGTATTGTATAACGGTTTATTTGAGAGAACTAATCATATCCATCATTTGATTATTCTAGTAGCATTGTCTCATCTTCATCAAATCTTCCCATGTGCTTGAGGAAAATAGCCTTCCCTTTTAGAATAATAACAGTTGACTCACACTTGTCACTGAAGTCCTGAAAAATTTAATATGCTTCCTAGACCTTTGAACCACCCACTGCCAAATTTCTCCAAGCATTCGCAAGTTGTGCCAAGTATGATCCTCATCTTTTGTTGCGTTAATTCAATTACTTCTCTGCATAACCAAACCTATGCGTCTTGAGAAATATTGATTTTTGTTTTTTTAGAGCGTACAATCCTAGAGTTCCTCTTGAGTGAGTGTGTTTCAGAGCCTCTTTGTAGTCGTGCTCATGCACGTAGATGGTTCCAGCTTTCATCTTCAAATAGGATTAATGCCTTTGACAATATCGTTGAGCCAATCCTTGAGACTAACCCCCATAGCGATAGAAGTTAGCAGTCTACCCAGGTTGTGTCCAACACTTTTCTGGACTGAGTTTCAACCCTTGTACAGTCTGCGCATTAAGCGTATGTGTAAGCCACCAATAACTCGCTTTATGGGCTACGATTTTGTTTTTATGAACCCTGAATGACAGCACGTCCATTGTTGATACACCTGTGTTTTAAAAAGATTGTTGACAACAGGTCATCTATTACCTAGCTTAAACATAAATTTTATCTACATGATTTACCTAGCCATTAATTTACACAGCCATTTAATTTTCCCAACTATCTCTATGGGCAACATTTTATAATTGTGGTGTTTTTAATGACAACGATTCACAGTCTTATGATCTTATGGTATCCCAGGCTATTGATGAAGATCTTTAATGTTCTGACAGTTTAAATTATGTTGTCAGTAAACGTCAGTAATCAATGCCTTTATTGCTTATTGACAACCTTGATTGCATGTGACTGTTATGATATCTATATCGACAACATTTTGTTATGAGTAATTGTGTAATAATTGAGTAATTGTGTAATAATTGTGTAATGTTTTATCCAGCCTTTATGATATAGATTTCTGCGATGTAATATTTTAGATTTGGACGAATGCCTGTGATAAGTCTACTGCCATATGGATTTTGGCATAGCCAGGATTATCCATGGATGATAGTATAAAAAACAAAATTATATTTACATATATTTTTGAGTCAATTTTTACTTGGAAAAAGGCAGCACGATAGCTTTATTGACAACATTTGTATTTGATTGATTAGAAGTTATGTTCAGTATTTTATTGACAACATTAGCTTAAAATGATGGCCAATGATTATTTGTTTCTAGAGAAGAACAAATTCACATAAACCTTCTCTTTGGAAACTTCTAATTGGACCCTTTCTTTCACACTTAAATGACTTAACTAACTTACCTGTTAAGTAAATTGTGATCCGGGAAGAAAATAGCAGTAGATTGTTATAAGAATTATTAATTATTAATGTTAAAAGATGCAAAAGTTCAGGGTTTATTGATTTTATTAAACGTAATAGGATTATGTTTTGTTGGGCAGAGGGAAATGGTGGGTTAATAGGGTTGTTAGACTTAAAGTTTGTAGGCGTAATGGTTGATTATCTTGCGCAAGCTTATTCAACGAGAGTTTAGTAGACGTATCAGCTAAAACCTTAAATAGCCTTTAGTTATTTGGAAGATTATGTGAGTTGTGCCTTAGGATGAGATGGAAGGGGTGATTGGTCTTGTCGATCTGTTGCTTGGGGTGTGGGCGTAGTCTTCTTGACAGTTGTTTCAGCTCCTAGCACGTTGGATTTTCTTGAGTCCTTGATCCCATTAGGTTATGTTGTGCCAAGGTTATTGACGCGTCTATCACCTGGGGATGACATGATTCATGATAAGGGGATCATGGCATGCCCTATTGGATAGCGGAAAATGATAACTTGGCCGGAGTTAGTGCCTTCCGTGTGAGTGTTGTTGAGCGTTGTAAGTTTGCTTTTGGCGCATGGGTTGAATGCCTTCATGCGTTTGGTTCATGCGCCTTGAGGTTCTAGTCATTGGTCATCAAGGCCATTGTGTCGGGAGGGGGATGTTGTCCCTTAGCTTGTAGGCATGGTCTTATTTGCATCGGGCAAGTAGTCATTTCTCCTTGTTGTTCTACGCATTTTTCACCCAGTTTCTCTTGTGCCAGTGCATGGAGTCATAGTTTTTTGTTTTCTGTTCTGCGGGCGTGGTGCTCATCGTCAAATGTGTTGTTTAGCTATAAACATTGTTTTCATCATGTTTAAAAAAAAAAATTGCACCTTTTTCTTCGCTTGTAGTCGTAACGAAGGGGTCGTTACATATGGTATCAAAGCGGGTTCAACCCACGAATTGGGAACACTACGACTTTCGTTGTTGTGATATTTGATTATAATGTTGCTAATTAATTTGACTTTTATCCGTGCAGGTAATCATGGTTAAAGGACACCACGGAGGCAGACGACAAGGTGCTAGGGGAGGAAGCGCGGCGCCTCTAGTAGCATCCACGCCTGATGGTTCTAACACCCAGGGAGATGAATAGGTTGTCGGGTAGGAGAAGATAGCGATGGGTGATGTGGTTGGGTTGATGAGGTATTTTTAGCGCATGTCTACGGTACTGATCATCCATTTGGATAGAGATGAGGTCGGCGCATCAACACCCCCTAAGGGTCGACCGCGCACTCCGGCTGGTACTCGTAGCATTCACCGCTAACTCGAGAAGGACAAATTTCCTGAGTTCTTTGGTTCCCCGGACAGCGCAGCCTTCGAGGCATGGTTGGAGAATATGGCCATGTGATTTTCACTTCATGACTATACCTCCAACATGAAGGTCCACATGGCGGTCTTTCAACTGAAGGGGAGCACTCTTCTTTGGTGGAAGACTCTCCTGCCACAATTGAACATGACCGTCAAAGATGTGTCATGGGAATTGTTCGAGGAACGGTTCCAAGAAAGGTACCTATCAGATGAATTCATTGAGTGTCATGTCAACAAGTTCAATGCCTTACGACAGGGCGGTCGTATGGTGCCTAAGTACGAAGCCCATTTTATGGAGTTTCTTTAGTATGCTCCAAACCTTAATACTGAGAAACTTAAGGTCAACAGGTTCTTGTTTGGCCTTAACGTCAGCATACGTGCAAGGGTTAGGATCTTGATGCCACTGTTAGAATATAGAAGATGGTGTGCTCATTTTACCATTGACGATACCCTCGTCACCCAACGATAGGCCAAAGCCTCCCTCTGAGCACCTTAACCTTGACTGAGAATTCTTCCGGAAGCAAACCCTAGGCTAGATAGCCAAACAAGGTGTAGCGCATCTTCCTCCAAGGATAGCACAACACAAAAAGACTGATCAGGTAGCCCAAACCCTCGCCAATAGATATTTCAAGCCAATACTAAAACTAGTTGTTGTTGCAGTTGCACCTGCAGTCCTCCTCCACACGTGCGCACCAAACTGGAGCTGCAGTGCGCACCAAAACTGGGAACTGCAATTCTGAGATGTTGTCAAATGAGAACTGGCACCCTGTATTTATAGTGGTTCTACCAATTTTGCCGAGGCCGACTTCTTCTTCTAGATATGTGTCTGTTTAGTATATTATTATTAATTCTGGCCGACTTCTTCTCTTGGAGGCTAATAACCTAATATAAATTATCTTCTTGAGCCGATAAGGCTTCTAGGGTTATTAGCCAACTCATTAGGGTTTCTCTTGCTTCCCGGAGTCTTCTATTCTCGTTAGGTTCACACGTGGGGGTAAATACTTCCCGCAGCTACCATAATATTAACACTCCCTCCTAGCTAGAGAGGTATTTACAGGTAATGGACTTGAGTACAAAACATACCATTTACCCGGTAGCATCAATATAGTCATCTAGACTATTTCATGACTAGATCATGAACATCACCATCACCATCATCTGCATCATCTCTCGAAAACATACTTCATCTGAGTAATTAGATATGATGTTGGATAAGTCACTCTCACCATAGAGTAATACAAGAGGAGTAAAGGCTCTAAACTATTTTTCGTCTAGAAAATCTCTGTTCATCATTCATCTGAATGATCATTGTCTCTAATAAACTGTTGATAGTCTTCAAGGCAATTAGAACAAGGATAGAACACACATGTGTCTATTCATAATAGTACATAACTACAATCCCATGGTACACTACCACACCAAGTAACACACAAGTACTTGATCAGCAACGTGTGGTTGTGAACGATGAAACATATTCACCACAGTAGTCCTCTTCTATTGTCATACAGTCTTCATAACAAACATATGATAGCAATCTGCATAGAAACAATGTTATGATATAAATTGATTTTGTCTGGGCCAATCTTTCACTCACATCTGTGAGTTCTGAAAGAATATCTGCCTCAAAATAGTGAAGCATATTCACCATCATCTGATGCCATCCTGCACAAAAAAATATTGTTAAAGATAAACTAAATCCTCTGGGCCAATCTTTCACTCACGTTTGTGAGATCTGAAAGAATATCTGCCCTCATCAGCAATGGGATATCTTCCCTATTCTTCACAAACAAGGAAGAAGGATTGTCTCTGATTTCTGAGCCTGGACCGTTTCTCACCCTAGGCCATTCTTCCTACACTAATCAAAGTGCACCCTGGACAGAATGTATAAACCCTAAGAAATGTTTGGACCATTCCCCACCCTAGGCCATTCCTCGTACACTAATTAAAGTGCACCCTGGAGAGAATGTATAAACCCTAAGGAATGATTGTCCTTGATTGATGAGCCTGCACTATTCCCCACCCTAGGCCATTCCTCCGACACTAAACAAGGTGTAACCTGGAGAGAATGAGTCTGCCCTAAGGAATAACTGTTTGGACCATTCCCCACCCTGGGCCATTCCTCCGACACTAAACAAAGTGTAACTTGGAGAGAATGAGTCTGCCCTAAGGAATGCATGTCCTACATCAACCTCCAAAATGGACCATTCTTTGAAACTGCTCACAACTGTAAACTTTGAAAGAATGACTGCCCGGCAAGGCAAACCATTCTACTTGACCACTACTCAGAGTGACTGCCAAGAACAATGACTTTCCTAGACCACTCCTCATGTTAACCACAATGGGAAGTCGCTTTCTATGATACATCATTAATCAGTCTACCTCCCATGTTAACTACAATGGGAATTCATTGTCCGTCAGAAATGTTAATCCACTTTCCGAACAGGAAAGCATCTGTCCAATCTAGACTATTTTTCAATTACAAAGATAAATAATATTTTCAGTGTTCTCACCTAACTTGGAGAGTCATTTCTTCCCTAATAAGAAGGACGTTGTTTCCATGAGCTCTAGCTTGAGTATGCAAAAATTTTCCTCTTGAATAGAAGCTTTTACCAAAATCTCTGATTATCTGCTCCTCTGTGGAGATATGTATTGGAGAAATCATTTTCGCCTTTCTGGACTTTATCATGGATAATGTAATGCTTGTACTTTAGTCTGGAATACTTGTGAAGGCTTCATGTAGATTTGATCAATAGAGTATACCATAGTTGGAGAACTAGAACATATCCATGTGGCACTTCTTCTGTCATTATGAGATCTGATCTTTTGAGTAGTCATCTTGATGTGATAGGAAATCTTCACCATGCTTCTGCTGTGCACTAGAGGTTCTCCACCAAGTTGTCTTCTTCTTATCTACATACAGGAGTCTCTTTTTGGTATGCCTCAAAGTCTTGAGATTGCTCTTCATACACTCTTTATTCAGTTTCTCTAGAGAACATTCTTTGCATTCATCTGATGTAGAACTCCAACTCATGGATGTTGTGTATGATATAATAACTCATGTAGTGATATGTCTGGTGTACTGGAACAAGTAATCATCATAGTCTTCTCCCTCCATCTGGTAGAATCTCTGGTTCTAGATCTCGTAATTCTTTCATTCATAATTCTTCTATACACTGTTCTTCATCACAACTTTCAGTTCTTCTGCTTGATTGCTTTTAGTGAGTTCATATCAGGCTGGTAATCTTGTGATTCTTGATACAATGACTGGTTGTTCTGGTTTCTCTTTCTTTCTTGGAATCCTCATGTTCTTC
>ML804185.1:37737-87272 GCA_009831015.1 Picea engelmannii | reverse complement strand
CATAATATTAACAGCCACAAACCTTGCATGATGTTGTCCAGAAGGCCCTCATAGCAGAGGAGGAGCTTATTAGCGGGGGTCAGAGCAGGACTCCAGTGAGACTAGCAGGGAAAGTGTCATCTGGTGTGCAGCAGCATCAGACAACAACCAGACATACACCATGATATCGTGGTTTCCAGAGGAGATCCACTTTCACTACACCTCAGCGACCATTGCCTCAACAACAGACTCCTTATCTAGGACCACCGCATCAGCAACAACGTCAACCACAACAATAGCAGTTTAGGCCTGTTCAGTAGAACATACTAGTATTCCAAGCCGGTGGGTTGTCAGCTTCTACTTCGGGTACCAGGAGTACTGGACCGAAGAAGGGGTGTTGGACATGTGGGGAGCCACACTACCAGCGCGACTGCCCAGTGGAGAGGACTAGAGCATATGGATCATTCGGGCCCACTACCGTGGGAGATTTGGGCAAGGCCCATCAGATTCATGCATCGGTGAATAACCACCAGGAAGAGAAACAGTCGATTGTTCTCGAGACGTCAGGTACCGTCGCTGACCAGACCCCTTAGTATTTTGATAAATCTCAATGCTATCAAGAGGTTCATTTTTGGTGCAACACTAAAAAGGATTAAGGTAAAGGTAGTCAAACAGGATGAGTTTAGCTTTGTAGAGATGGCTTCGAGAGCCAAATAGAAGTTTGGAGGAAAGGTTACCGGTTGTACCCTTAACCTAGGAGAGTTTGTCACCAGGGCCAACCTGTACGTCATGATCTTAGGATCGTATGATGTCGTGATTGGTATGGACTGGTTGGAATCGGATGAGGTGATACTCAACTGTAAGACGAAAGGATTGAGCTTAGTCAATGATGAGGGACAAAGACGCGTGATTGTAGACAGAACCAGGGAGTTTCCCTGAGTTTCATCTCTTCCTTGCAACTATGGAAGAGAATGTGCAAGGGATGTAACCTTTATGTGATCCTTGTGTTAAATGAGAAGGGAGTAGCAGAAGGTCTAGAACACCTTCATCTGTGAGAGAGTTTGCGTACATCTTCCCAGAGGGGTTACCTGGGATGCCGCCAGAGAGGGAATTGGAGTTTACCATAGACCTAAAACTAGGGACTAAACCAACAGAGAGAATGCCTTATCGTATGTCAACCCCAGAGTTATAGGAGTTGAGAATTCAACTGAAGGAGTTGTTGGACCTGGGACTTATATGTTCGAGTGTGTCATTGTGGGTTGCACCTGTTATTTTCATATGAAATAAGGATGGGTTGTGGAGACTTTGCATTGACTACCATCAATTGAACAAGGCAACGATCAAGAATCAATATCTGTTGTCGAGGATCGATGATCTGTTCGATCAGATGAAGGGTGAAACGGTGTTTTCAAAGATCGATTTACGATTAGGGTATCACCAGTTATGGATCAAGAAGGATGGCATCCCTAAGACCTGCTTTAAGATGAGGTTTGGACATTACGAGTTTACTGTTTTACCGTTTGGACTGACAAACTCCCTAGGGGTATTTATGAGTTTGATGAACAGGGTGTTTTGTGAGTGCTTGAAAAAGTTCGTCCAAGTATTCATTGACGATATTTTGATTTACTCTCGGATGATGGAGGAGCATAACGAGCACTTGCGCTTGGTACTATAGTGTCTACGAGAGAACAAATGGTTTGGGAAATTATCCAAATGCTCGTTTTGTCAATCGAGTATTCACTACTTAGGGCATGTCATCTCCGGGGAAGGTATCGTCGTGGATCCAACAAAGGTCGAGGCTATTATGGAATGGTCTGCGTCGAAAAATGTCCCAGAAGTGCGTAGCTTCATGGGTTTAGTAGGATACTATCGACGGTTCGTCGAGGGATTTTTGAAGATAGAAAATCCAATCATGGAATTGCAGAAGAAGAACAAGAAGTTTGTTTGGACCGAGAAATGCGCGGAAGCATTTTGGAGGCTCAAAGAGTTGTTGACAAAAACACCGATACTAAGGGTCCCTGACATGGACGTGGACTTCTTGGTATGCACTAATGCATCCAATGAAGGCTTAGGCGGAGTCTTGATGCAAGAGGGTCGATTGATCGCTTACGTCTCAAGGAAACTGAGAAGGCATCAAGAGAACTATGCGACACATGATTTAGAGTTGTTAGCCATTGTATATGCCTTGAAGGGTTGGGGACACTACCTTGTTGGATGAAAATTTGAACTAAAGAGGGACCACTGTGGACTACAACAGATATTTACACAAAGCGACCTGAACGTGCGACAACGACGTTGGTCGGAACTACTTAGCGAGTATGATTTTGAGATTTCTTACATAAAAGGAACACTGAACCGAGTGGCAGATGCATTGAGTCAAAGACCATGCATCTTTTTGGTGTTGCCTCTTCAGACAAATCTACATGAGAAGATTCTAACTTTATAGCGTGATGATGACTGGTACAAAGAGGTTGACAATTTTATCAGACAAAACACAATGATGGTACCAAGATTTGAAGGATTTACATTTGACGACGATGGATTATTGAGGTTTAAAAATCAGATTTACATACCATCGAATGATGAGTTGAGGAGTTTAATCTTAAACGAAGCTCACAAAGCAGTGTACATGGCTCACCCAGGAATCACGAAGATGAGGGTGGACCTTAAACCCTTATTCTTCTGGAAGGGAATGAAGGCATACATATTCAACTATGTGGCCAGATGTCTAGAATGTCAGCAAGTAAAGGCTGAACATAGACATCTAGCAGGATTACTACAGCCACACGTTATTCCGAAATCAAAATTTGAGGTTATTTCGATGGATTTCATTATTCGATTGCCACTGACAGCAAGGAGACATGACTCGATTTTCATAGTAGTCGACACTCTGACGAAGAGTGATCATTTTATTCCTGTGTGTATGACATATCAAACACCTGACATAGCTAGAGTTTTCATCAGTGATATTGTGAGGCTGCATGGTGTGCCTAAGAGGATTATATCCGATCGAGAATCGATGTTTACTGGACGATTTTGGACTAGTTTCCAAGAGGATTTGGGAACCCAACTTAACTTTAGTACTGTGTATCACCCGAAGATTGATGGGCAGACCGAACAAACAAACCAGACCTTGGAAGACATGTTGCACATGTACGTGATGGACCAACAAAAGCATTGGGAAGAATTCTTTCCACTGGTAGAATTCGCTTATAACAATAGTTACCAAAGCACCATTAAGATGGTGCCTTTCAAGTTTCTTTACAGGCGACCATGTCGGATGCCTTTGAGTTGGGATTGGCTTGAGGATAGGGTCCTGGTGGGACCAGAAGTGATCCAGGAAATGGAAGATCAAATGAAAACAATAAGACAAAGAATCAAAGAAGTGTGGGATCGACATAAGAGTTATGTCGATGCACACCATGTAGACCGTAGTTACGAAGTTGGCGATCGAGTCTTCTTATGGGTAAAACCGCATAAGAGTTCAATCAAGTTTGGAAAGGGAGATAAATTCTCTCCTAGGTTCGTGGGACCTTTCAAGATTATGGAGAGGAAGGGGCCTGTGGCCTATCGACTAGCCTTACCTGATTTTTTGAGGCATATGCATGATGTTTTTCACGTATCTGTTTTGAGTCATTATATTAGTGATCATACACATGTTAATTACATGATTTCCTTGTAGGTATCAGACGAGGGGTCACTCACGGTTGAGCCGATCCACATCCTGGATCATCGCACCCGAAAGCTACGACATCGGATAGTATATCAAGGCAAGGTCCAGTGGGACAACTATAGTCCGCACTCGGTGACCTGGGAGGATGCATATGATATGCGCCAACAGTTTCCATTTTTTTTTATAGATAGACTTATAACACTGTGATACATATTATTTTGTCACTTATATACTGTGAAACTTCAGGACGAAGTTTTGACCAAGAGGGGGTGTATGTAACATCACGCTCTTGCGCGCACTGAACGAAATTATTCTTTGAGGACACTTGCTTGCAAGTGATCCGAATTATTATACCATTGACAGTTGATTATTATTATGAGGCATTATGGATGTGATTATATGTTATTCTGTTGTATTGACTTAGACAGGTGCTATTGAATCAGTTCTACTGAGTGTGCAGGATTTGGACCTCGAGGATGCTAAGGCATTGATGAAACCCTCAGACTCCAGATCGAGTTAGGGAGTGGACTATTGGGGTTTGATTGTTGTATATATATGACATATGTGCATATGATTAGATGTTATGATTATGGATTTTTTTCTTACATGATTCGTTGATGATGCAGGCTGACGTTATCTTGCCGACCAGACTCACATGTGGAGTATAGGGGTCACAGAGGACTACCAAAGACGTTGAGGGAGAGGTGTGGACAACAACCCTACCACAACCTACTAGCACTCTCGTCATGGCTCGAACTATAGGTTAACGATTACGTAGTTTGAGAAGACCCACGATGTCGTGAGGGAAAACTGCGACAGTCGCTCACGATGATTCTAAGGGGCACGCAATAAGGCAGGGGCCTTATTCCTTAGAGGCCCTTAGTCTCCCATGAGATCACCTGACGAAGTATTGACTCCGGGGGTTTTTTGATGTCTACCAAGTCAATCAAGAGGCGAGTGGCACCCTTGGAGAACGTAGTGCGTCCTAAAGGGCACGTCGTGCAAGAAAAACATAAAGATGTGAGTGGCACCCTTGGAGCACGTAGTGCGTCCTGAAGGGCACGTTGCACAGGGGAAATAGAATGAGGTGAGTGGCACCCTTGGAGCACCTATTGCATCTTGAAGGGCACGTCGCGTTGTTAAAAAATAAATGAATAAACCTATATGGCCTTAGAACGAATAACGTGATAAGAAAGATTTTTAAAAAATTTCCCTAATAAAATGTCCCCCAGCCTCGAAAATTAAAATCTAGTTCTAAAGTAATACTTGTGGTAAAAAAATAAAAATAATAATAATCATCATTAATCATGTGACGAAAAGGGGGTAAGAAACTTGATCAAATTGTTAAAATCAAATTATTGAGAGATTTAAAATTTTAAGAGGGAAATGATTGTTTTGTTACACATGCTAATTAAAATTTATCATTTAAAAAGAAAAAGGGGAAAAAAGATAATTTTCTACACTTACTAATTTGAGTTTTAGAAGAAAAGGGAAAGAGGGAAATTTAAAAGAATTAGGAAACTAAGGGAATTAGGGGGGAAACATAAAGAAAAAGGGAAACATAAGGAAAAAGCAGAATGACCAACTTAGCAAGGAATCTTGTCTTTAAAAACTTTCCAAATTAAACTCAACTAATAAATTAGTAAGGGGGTAAGTCATTAAATTGTGTGAGGGAATATGGGGACACCTAGGAGCGATTATAGGAATGATTTTAGGTGCGTGAGGGAAATAGGAGTAATTAAATAATTAATTAAATTAATTTCTCGTGCAACAAAGGGGGATGGGTGACACATGTATGAGGAGGATTTTTCTGAATTAAATTTTTGAACAATAAATTAAATGGGAAATTGGGAAAGAAAATGACTTAGAAACTCTATATAAAGGAGGGGGGAGGAGGATGATGGATCTCTTCTGTTATGCATAACATTACGCTGTAGAATTTTAGACTTGACTGACTTAGCTTGTGGGAGTTGGGATACCCAACTCGATAAGGACTGGTAGCTCGGCCTTGCGAGGCAAGTTGGGAGCTAGTTGTTCTCTGGTTTAGTGTGTGTGGCCCCTTTGAAGCTCGAGGAGCTAAGGGGGAAGAAGAGTACCCCTAGTGTTGGCTAGGAGGTACCGGTGAATTCTCAGCGGTCAGCAAGAGGGAGCTGCATAGAGCGTGTGGGACTACGACTCGGAGCGGATGACTTGGGATACGGTACACTTACTTTTATTCTACATGGTAGATTATTATTGACCTTATGCTTTCAATAATGTACTTTTAACTGTGTAAAGAAGGTGTTGGACTTAGCATTTTAATTGAGAACTTAATTTCCGCATAGCCTTAAGCTCGCTGCTTGACTTGATTCCCTTGGCATTCGATCCTTCCTTGAATGTTGTGATTGTCCATTTGGTTTTATTGATTTGTTGTGAAGAGTTGTGCTTTTTACTTCGTCCTCATCCCTAGTTTGTCAATCCTCACCTAACCAGTCGGCTAAGAGCCAAATCGACAGTCGTCACTTTGATGCACAGTGACCTATAGATTCTAATGCCCTTCTTTTATGTGCATGGATGATGAGAGAAGGATGTGTTGCCCATTCGTCTACCCTTGTTGATTTTTCTTGGTTGATTGATGGTCATTGTGCCTTCTTGCGATTGAAAACCTCTGTGTGTTGTTCTTCATCATTCTCTTCGATTTAATGACAATGTTTCTCTTTATTTAGACTACGTTTTTATTCCCACTTGAATGTCAGCCTTGATTTATATGTGGACTGCATTTTTATGTATGTTGTGGTTACTGGGCATTTTTCTTTATCGTCTGCGATTATTATATTCAGTGGCATTTTGACGTTGCGTTTTTAGTACATTGGCGTATATACTCTTTATCTGCATTTTACATAGAGTCTTTAAATGACAACATTCCTTTACCTCATTTATTGGCTACGAGTTTTTAGGTGTGACTTATATTATTTACATAGTGACTGCGACCAAGATACTGTGACAACATTTTTTTTAACCTTGATTTACGGTTTCCCTTCTGCATTTTTTTTACCTTGGCAACTCTACCTGCGTTTTCATCTAACCATGATTTACCTAGGATTCCATTAAATTATTGTGTACAAAGTGTGATTGCGCTTTCATTGATGCTTGGCATTGATTCTGTATAGGCCTTGGTAATTATCATGTGAATAATTATTTCATACAGTGATTCCCTCCTATGTATTATGTTTCAGTTTACCTCTTTGAAAACAAAAAAGGAAAATGAATTGATGTATTGTATAATAGTTTATTTGAGAGAATGAATGATATCCAACATTTGATTATTCTAGCAGCACTATCTCGGCTTCATCAAATATTCCCATGTGCTTGAGGCAAATAGCCTTCCCTTTTAGAATAATAACAGTTGACTGACACTTGTCATTGAAGTCCTGAAAAATTTAATATGCTTCCTGGACCTTTGAACCACCTACTGCCAAATTTGTCCAAGCATTCTCAACTTGTGCCAAGTATGATCCTCATCTTTTGCGTTAATTTCAATTGCTTCTCTGCATAACCAGACCTATGCATCTTGAGAAATATCGGTTTTTGTTTTTCAGAGCGTACAATCCTAGAGTTCCTCCTGAGTGAGTGTGTTTCAGAGCCTCTTTGTAGTCGTGCTCATGCACGTAAATGGTTACATCTTTCAGCTTCAAACATGATTGATGCCTTTAAGAGTATCGTTGATCCAATCCTTGAGACCAACCCCCATAGAGATAGAAGTTAGCAGTATACCCAAGCTGCGTCCAACACTTTTTTGGATTGAGTTTCAGCCCTTGTACAGTCCACGCATTCGGCATATGTGTAAGCCACCTGTAACTCGCTTTATGGGATACGATTTTGTTTTTGTGAACCCCGAATGCCAGCACGTCCATTGTTGATACACCCACGTTTTAAAAATATTGTTGACAGCCGGTCATCTATTACGTGGCTTAAACATAAATTTTATCTACAGGATTTACCCAGCCATTAATTTACCCAACCATTTAATTTTAGACTTACAGGTTGTAGGCGTAATGGTTGATTATCTTGTGCAAGCTTATTGGACGAGAGTTTAGTAGACGTATCAACTAAAACCTTAAATTGCCTTTAGTTATTTGGCAGATTATGTGCCTTGTGCCTTAGGTCGAGCTGGAAGGGGTGATTGGTCTTGTCGATATGTTTCTTGGTGTGTGGGCGTAGTCTTGTTGTCAGTTGTTTTGGCTCCTACCGCGCTGGATTTTCTTGAGTCCTTGGTCCTGTTAGGTTATGTTGTGACAAGGTTATTGATGTGTCTATCACCTAGGGATGGCATGATTCCTGATGAGGGGATCATGGTGTGCCCTATTGGATAGTGGCGAATGATAACTTGGTCGGAGTCGGTGCCTTCCGTGTGAGTGTTGTTGAGCGTTGTAAGTTTTCTTTTGGCACATGGGTTGAACGCCTTCATGTGTTTGGTTCACGCGCCTTGAGGTTCTAGTCATTATTCATCAAGGCCATTGTTTTCGAAGGGGGATGTTTTCCCTTAGCTTGTATGCGTGGTCTTATTTGCGTCGGGTGGGTAGTCGTTTCTCCTTGTTGTTCTACACATGTTTTTCCCAGTTGCTCTTGTGCCAGTGCATGGAGTCATAGTTGTCTGTTGCCTATTCTGCGGGCATGGTGCTCACTGTCAGATGTGTTGTTTAGCTATAATTTTCATTGTCATCCTATTTAAAAAAAAAATTGCACCTTATGCTTTGCTTGTAGTCATAACGAAGGGGTCGTTACATATGGTATCAGAGAGGGTTCAACACGTAACTTGGGAACACTACGAATTTCATTGTTGTGATATTTGATTATAATTTTTCTAATTAAGTTGACTTGTATTCATGCAGGTAATCATGGTTAGAGGACTTCGTGGAGGCAGACGACGGGGTGCTAGGGGAGGAGGCGTGACGCCTCCAGTAGAATCCCTACCTGAGGGGTCTAACCCCCAAGGAGACGAACAGGTTGTCGGGCAGGAGCAGATAGCGGTGGGTGATGTGGTTGGGATAATGAGGTATTTTCAATGCATGTCTGAGGCATTGATCAACTGTTTGGACAGATATGAGGCCAGGGCGTCGACACCCCCTAAGGGTCCACCGCACTCTCCAGCTGGTATTGGTAGCATTCACCGCGAGCTCAATTGTTGGAGAAACGAGGAAAAACATATGAAACTAGGTACACACACCTCTTATCCTTCTCTCTCAACCCTCCTGCAAGAAAATATAATGGTTTGTTAGGACGATGTTAGTGTCCATTTGTTAGAGGTTGTCTCACTTGTAGGAAACCCAAGTGAGGGGAACTCAACTTGTCCGTAGGGGTAGAATTCTCACCATAGTAAATTAGTGAATCCACTGGGGAGAAATATCTATTTATTCTTAGGTTTTTATCCATTTGAATCTTTTGAATTTGTATGCACCTTGCTTCTTTTTCTTTGGCACCCTTATTCTCATCAAAACCCTGAATTTTTCTAAGAAATTTTGGCAAATTTGAGCCTTCAGGACCTCACCAGAGTGACCATTACCTCTTGTTCGCCCCCTATCTAACTGCCACAAAGAAACCTGGTCACCTATTTATAGACCATTAGGGATTGAAAAACACCCTTTGGTCGCCCTATCTTCCATTATGGGGGAGCGTCCTTCTGTAGCAGACTAGTTTCTGAACCCTGTTTTTTGTTTTTTCTCAGATTTTGCTCAGTTTTTCTATGATTGTTTCAGGTTCTTCCTTGACTCTCTGTGATAAGTTCCAAATGGTTATATAAGTGTGATAATCTCTTACTTAGAGGTTTTGGTTCCAGGTTTGATTGATCAAATTGTTAAGTTTCAATTTGCACATATCAAGGTTGATAGTTGTTATAGTATAAGTAAACACTATAGTTGTGACAACAATCTTTGATAGGTTCTATTACTGTTAGGTATACTTGGTCGCATGTAAGTACTATTGATATAGATGCATATTGCACTTATTTTTCAAAATGAACTAACTTCTCCTCTAGGAGATATCTCTTGTTTTTCCCCTGGGCAATCACCTTGGTAATTATATGATCCTTGTTACCATAGATATATTCTTATGAAAATGCTATTGGAAATACTTTTTCTCTTGTTTTTCTTGTTCTGGGCAGCCTAAACAAATATCTCTGAGAAGGAGCTACAATGACAGTTGCAAACATGCAGCAGATGACTCCATCAAGTGGTGAGGCAGGTGATCTCACCAAGTACCAATTCTAAAGGAAGTGTGTAAAGTAGTCGAGATTAGGAGGGAGATAATTTTTCCACATAATCCTTAATAGAATGGTGTGGCAAAACCGATCCATTGAAGAATCTGTTAAGGAAATGATGAATAACCAAAATATATCCATGTTTCTATGGAGAAGCAGTTATGACAGTCGTATATATTCAGAATAGAAGTCTTTTCAATGTAGAACCTTCCAACTTTGGAGAAGCATTCAAGAAGAAAGAATGGAAGGAAGATATGATGGAAGAATGTCAATCCATGATGATGTATGGGAAATTCTACCTAGACCTAAAGGAAATTCTGTAAAGTATCGATAAATACAAGGAAAGATTCATGGCTAGAGGGTTCTCCCAGCATGAGGGAGAAGAATATGATGAGACGTTTTCTACAATTTCTAGATACACCTCTATTAGATCCATCATATCTCTTGTAGCATCCATGGGTTGGATTTTACATCAGATGGATGAAAAGACTATTTTTCTCAGGGGAGAAATTGAGGAAGATGTATACATAGAGAAACCTCAAGGCTTTGAGGTACACCCGAGAGAAAACCCATGTGTGCAGATTAAATAAGATCTTGTATGGACTCAAGCAAGCTCCAAGAGCTTGGCGCAAAACCTCTCATTATTTAGTGTAAGAGGGAGATAGCCTCTGAATTCGATATGAAGGATCTTGGTCTCATGCATTATTATTTGGGACTAGAAGTATGGCAGAAGCACGAGGAAATATTCCTGGGGCAAGAGAAGTATGTTGTAAAGATCCTTTAGAAGTTTGGGATGATGGATTGCAAATCCATGGAAAACTCCCATGGTGACACATCTAAGGAAGTTGAGAGGCTTTGATTCTAATCCAGTAGACTCATCCATGTACCATCAGTTTATTGGCTCATTGATGTATTTGGTAAATACCAGGTTAGACATTTTCTTTGTTGTGAGAATATTGAGCCAGTTCCAAGTGGAACCCAGACATGAGCATTGGATAACTGCAAAGCATATCTTGAGATATCTTCATGGGACAATAACCTATGGTTTGAGATATGCCTCAAATAGTGAAGTACAGTTGCATGGATTTACTTATTCAGATTGGGCAGGGAATGTAGATGATGGAAAGAGTACTTCTGGTATGTGTTTCAATTTGGGATCTACTATGATATCATGGGATAGCAGGAAACAAAATTCTTTTGTACTCAGTACTGCAAAAGCAGAGTATATTGCAGTTTTGATGCTTGTACAGAAGGAGTGTGGCTACGCAAGCTGGTTTCTGGACTGTTTGATCAGGTGTTGGATTTGACTATGATATATTGTGATAACCAAAGTTGTGTGAAAATCTCAAAGAACCTGGTGTTCCATGGCAGGTCGAAGCACAATGGGATCAAGTACTATTTTCTTTGTGAGGGGAGAAGTGGTTCTCCAATATATCTCCACTGATGAGAAGACAACAAATATTTTGACTAAGCCTTTGTCCAAGATAAAGTGTGCATACTTGAGGGACAATTTTTGGCTTGTGGAGATTGCTTCCTTGGTTTAAAGGGAGGAGATGACTTCCTCAATTGGGAGGGAGCTCTAATATGTGGCATCATGGATAGTCAGTGAGTTGCATATATGTATCATGCTATTACAACTTAGATATGGTCATACAACTTAGAGATAATGCTTGCATCATGCTAGTTATGATCATGCTAGTACAACTTAGATATGATACAGATGGTTGGAGTTGTGGATGATATAGTGGCCTGAGGTGCATCATGCTAGTACAACTTAGAGGTGGACATGCAACTTAGATATGATGTATTAACATCATGATAGTTATGTTCATGCTAGTACAAATTAGATAAGATGTTGGTGAGTTGCATCACGCTAGATATTGCCATGCTAGTACAACTTAGAGATGGACATACAACTTAGATATGATGTATTGACATCATGCTAGATATGTTCATATTCGTACAACTTAGAGATGACCATACAACTTAGAGGTGATACGAATGGCTTGTGTCATGCTAGTACATATTAGATATGACATACAACTTAGATATAATGCATTGGCATCATGCTATATATGTCATGCTAGTACAATTTATAGATGATCATACAACTTAGAGATGACACAGTGAGGCACTGATCTACATCATGCAAGTATAATTAGATAAGGCATGCAACTTAGATATGATGCATTGACATCATGCTAGATATGTCATGCTAGTAAGACTTAGAGATGATGTAGATGATACTCCAGATCACACCGGTACAACTTAGATATTATGCATTCACGTCACGCTAGTATGGATTAGAGGTGATGTAGATGAAGACATTTTTTATGCAGGATGATATCAAATGATATGATTTGATTGTTGTGGAGACTGTATGTCTCTGAACAGTAGTTGTATGCTACTCTGGTGGATGTGCTCCACCAGTAGTCATTGTGTGTCACTGGTTAGTAGTTGTGTGCTACTAGGAGTGGTTGTGTACCACTGGACATTAGTTGTGTACTACTATGGATCGACATTGTTGTGATCTATTGGATGTAAATTTAGTAACTGTGTACTACTACTGGATTTTCATGGAGATTACCAGTAGTGTTGAAGGTGTTTCCTAGGTTGGTGTGCCAACCAGTAATGTTGGAGGTGATTTCCATCTAGTTGTATAGTGATATGATGCAGAGGCATTGATCTACTTCATGTGAGTACAACTTAGAATGGTGCATTAACACCATGCTAGTATGGATTATAGATTATGTAGATGGTACTCCACATCATGTTAGATATGATGCAGAGCATCATGCTAGTACAACTTAGATATGATCATACAACTTACAGATGATGCAGTGGAGAGGATGGTTCTTGGAGCCATTGAGAACATTCAACATTTGTTGGGACAATCATTCTTCTAGGATGTATGTCTGGATTAGAATAATGGTCCTTGTATCACTTTGTTGAGTGAGTGACTTATTCAACATCATGCTTGATTACTCAAATGGAGTATGGACTCAAGAGATGATGCAGTTGATGCTATCATATGATATTGATAGTGGTGATGTAGCTTGTGAGATGATCTATGTGATCATGAGATATATTGTGTGGATATGACGATGCTACTTGTTAATATCTCCATATCTAGGAGGGAGTGTTGATATTATGGTAGTTGCGGGAGGTATTAACTTCCATGTGTATCCTTTGGCTAAAATAAAATATTCTGGAAGAAAGAGAAACCCTACACAAATGTGTAGAAACCCTAGAAGACAAGTCATCTCAGTAAAATAATTAATATTAAAGTATTATATTCTAAAAGGACAAGTCGACCCGGAAAAGTGACAAGAACCACTATAAATAAGAGATGATCTAGCTCATTTGTACACATACACTTCACACGCTCTCTCAGTCAAGTCTGGTGCAAGTTTGGAGCTGCAGCTGCAAGGATGGAAGGTGGATCTTCTGGGATGGTTCTTGGTCTCTCTCTCTACCACTATCTAGCCTAAGATGTGTTCCTTGTCCTCTAGTATCTCTTGGTGGTGTTCTTGGTGATATTTCTTGGTGGTATTATTGGTAAGTGAAAATGCAACTGCAGCTACTGCAACTAATGCATTTGTTGCAACTACTATAGCTGAGTATTGTTCTTGTTCTATGGATTTAGGACTTTCTGTTTGGTGAGCTATAATTGGAGAAATATAATATCTCTTGGTTATCTGTTGGTTCTAATGCTTCTTCCGGAATCATTCTATCTAGAAAAGGTTATGGTGCTCGGGGGTGGCTGTGTGCCTATGGTTGGTTGAAAATAGTGATATTGTCTATGGTAAAATGAGCACACCTATTATTTTAACAGTTCCTTATTCAAAAGGTTCCTTGTGGTACCTGAGGAAGACTTCGTATCACACTTTCAATACCCCTGGAGGGTGACTTCGCGAAAGCAAGGTTACTTGCACTGGGTAGGGCTGGAAGTGGAGGTTGGGGTAATTTCTTTTTATATCTTCATTGATATCCTCATCTCCCGTATTCAGAAGATCCCTACTTCCTTTGTTTGTTTGCACTTATATTTTAGGGACTTTGGTAGTGTGTGTTGTTTGATTTAGGATACTTTTAAGTGATTCTAAGTCTATGGTGTCAATTCCGAGATCTACCAACCAAGGAAACCCTTTTCCTGGGGAACCTTTTGTTTTTACTTATTTTGGGAACATTGGCCCACCTTATATTGCTACTTTGACTTTACCTGGTCTCACTATAGGCTTACCTGTACGATTTTTATCCACTCCAACTTTTCCCAATGTGCCCAATGTATCAATTGTAACTCCCCCATCCAAAGATTTTCAACCTCATGTTGACACCAACAAGACATCTAATCATGCACCTCGTAAGCCCAAATATCCTTGCAGGATTTGCAAGGGTGAGCACCGTCTTCGATATTTCCCTGGCATCCCCACGGTTCTAGGAGTGTGGTCCTAGGATTCCCTTCAACCTATGTCATCAGCCTCTGGTCATCATGCTGGTGACAAACCTTCATCTAGTGATAGTAATGTTGAGGAAAATAAAAGTAGAGTCAAGATTCCTTGTAGGTTATGTCAAGGTGGTCATCAAACTCAGATTTTCCCTCATATGGATGAAGCCTCGAAATTGTTATCGGACCTTGCTATTTCTCAGCAAAATATGTTTCCTCATTATCGCAAGCTTTCTCCCAACCCTCCATTAGTTGATAAATTGGTCGATATGACTTCATCATATGTCGATCCCACTCCTACTTTGAAGAGTGAAACCAAAGTTCTCGATCTAACTCTGTCATCGGTCGATCCCATTTTTTGCTTGATGTGTTTCCCTCATAACGAAAACATGGTGACCATAAACCATCTTTCATTCATTACCCCTCATATGAAAACCAACCATCTGACTTCACTAAATATTACTTATATTCAAGTGGTGTCATCCCCGTCATAGGTCAATTATGTGGCAACCTATCCCATACATTCAACTCTGAATGAGAAAGAATCTCTCCCTTATTTTGATTTAGATCTGGTATTTGACATGGTGATCTCTTTGATAGGGATATTAAAACCTAATCTCCCTACCCCTATCGCAACCCTCGACATGTATTTCTTCAAGAGTGTAGTTTTTCCATCTAGCGAAGGCCTCTTGAAAGTCATGATCGAGGATTGTCCCTTGACATGTATTCCTTCCAAAGCATTGTCCTCTTGGAATCCATGATCAAGTAGATGTCTATGATCATAGTTATTTTCTTGTGTCAAGATCGTTAAAAAATGAAACTGAGGTCTTAGAATCAGACCCAGAGGTTATGAGCATAGTTTTATTCATGTGTCAAGCTCATTAAAAAATGAAACAACCACCTCTCCCATTAAGTCGATTCATTCATTAGATCTTGTACTTGAACCTTCCTTTCTCTCTCCTTGGACAATTAATCGTGTTTCTTCCTCCCTCTATGGTGAACATTTTCCTATTCGTAGCCAGGAGTTCTATTGGATATAGAAATTGGCGACAAAAGAAGAGTTGGCAGATTAAACAAAGCTTGGGGGGCATGTCTCTAGCCCCTGGGCATCATGTTGGAGTTAAGCCCCTAACTTCTTAAGTTGGGGGGGAAATACCAACCACCCATGGGTATCTCTTAAAACCTTTGGACTTCACGTTGGGAAGTTATGAGCATAGTTTATATTCTAGTTTCAAGCTCGCAAAAAATGAAACCTACCCAAGCACAATTTTACTTTGTTTCAAGCTTGTGTAAAAATGAAACTAATGAACGAGCTTAGTATTTTTTCTTTCTCGTGCTCATTAATACATGAGAATAAATTACCGAGATCAGTATTTTTTCGTTCTCGTTCTCGTCAATACATGAGAATAGGTTACCGAGTATACTTTTATCTCTTTTATGGACTCGTAAAAACTATACCAAAAAGGAACTTTTTGGAGTTTCCTTTAATCTCTTTTCAGACTCTCTAAACATGAAAAGATTTTCAAATGATCTTGTTTCCTTTCAAACTCGTTAAAAGGATTAGAACAGGCATATTTCGAGTGGTATTTTACCCCTTTTTTGACCTTATTAGACTAATTATGAAAAATAGATACTCTATTCAAACATGATTAGAAGAGTTCTCCTAGGTATTGTTTTATAATTTTTTGGACCATGGAGACTAATTTCATGAAAAATTCCATTTGGAGTCTTCTTTATCAAATCTTTTCAGACTCTCAAAATATTGAAAGACCATCGAGTTTTCTTTCCTTGGACTCATAAAATATACACAAGGAAGGACCCATTTGGGACCGAACCCTTCCTTCTTCAGGCTTGTTAAACATGTAAAGATGGGAATAATCAAAGATGAGTTAACTGAGCATTATTTATCCTCCTCGGGCTCGCTAAAACACACAGAGGTACTCTCCTATCTGGGTGGGGGGGAATTTTGAGAAGTGGGTCAAGTATTTCATTCATGGGAGCTTGATGTCACCCTTGGACATGGAACGTATTTGAATCATGTGTGTTGTCATACTCCTTTGACTCCTTCAAAAGAGAACCCTTGGTTGTTGTCCCATTCCATGCGTCGTCATACTCTTTCGACTCCTTCAAAGAGATCCATTGGTTGTCATCACATCATCATACTTGGTCTTCATGCTCTGTTGAATCAATGCTACCAAGTCATTCATTGTGCCACCATATGTTCAAGGGAAGTCAACCTCTACATTTTCACCCCTGTGTTTGTTCACTATAATTTTATCCATCATTATTCATCACTATCCTTATTTGTTTCATGTCGATAATGGTGGATACATCATGGACCTCCTTCGATGAGTCTCTTTTCATCGACATCAACACATTATCTGGGAATTAGACTTAGAAACTAAGTACCTTGGATCCTACATGCCTCAATGGCAAGTTTCCTCACTTTTGATAGTGTGATTACATCATTGACCCCTGATTGATTGATTCCATGAGTGTTCGAATTTAGATCATCTATTCACATTCGATGGAATGTAATCAAATTACCTTGGGAATAATTTTCATCATTGGTGATTTCCCTCGCATTTGTTAATTATTTACATCATTGATCGGTAATCAAGTGGGTTCTACCATGTTCAACGTCAAGACCTTTATTCACATGGCTAAACTCGTACTATTCAGGACTGGGATTGAAGACCCTCGGAGACTATCTAGTAAACACTCATTTTTGTTATCTTCTTTCCCCAGGATGTGATGGGGATTATGAAGTTTTGATATATACCGAGACATAGATCCACATTGTATTGGTGTGTGGCTATGTTGTTTTATCATGTTGTAGATCCACTATGTACAATCTCGTGGCTACATTATGATTGAGTCATGGAGATATAGATCCACATTGTATATTTGGTGGCCATATCCTTAGTCAATACTCTCATGGATCAGCAATGTATTGGTCGATGACCATGCTTTGATACATATTATTTTGAGTATGGGTATGCCTACCTCTGGAATGTTATATGTATATTGATGGGTGTTTTCTTGCTTCTCCGACAGGTCTTTTGACTTCAATCCCTTGATTCCACATTATTACAAATTATTTTGGTCATCATTTCTATCCTCTGATCTCACACTTTGGGGGGAATATGTTATACGCCAATTTGTCACACCTAGCTAACTATCGCATTCCACTTTGCTAAGTGTCATACTGCTGGCATCTCACCTTAAGTGTCATGGTTGCAATGGAATAATGTCATGCAATAAGTTTCGCACTTTCCTGGTATTTAAACCTTGTTACGATGTAAAAATCACATGTCATGATCCCTTGTGAAGTTGGAGGAAGGAAGGCATCATTTGAGGGTCGAAATCTCACTTTCCCCCTTGTTTTTATAGACCTTTTTGACCATGGTCACCCCCTTCCTCACTCTAGGGGAGCGACCATCCCCTTGAAAAAGTGTTAGGGAGGCATATTGTTCACTCTGTCCACCTCTCTAGAGGAGAGACCATGCATATTTTCTCAAAACCCATGAATGTAGGGGTATCTTTCAAGGACTTTCTAGATGCTTCTTGGTTTGTTTTCATCAAGATATGATTCGAGTCTCCTTCTATCCTATATTGGGAGAAAGAATAACCATGAAGATAACTAATCCTTTACCAAGATCCATTATTTTCTCAGCTAAGTCCCTAATTTACCCTAGGTGATTGGGCTCCTATGAATCTATATAACTAGGCCATTTTATAGTGAGGGGGGGTGGAAGGAAAGCATACCAAATTTATGATCTTGTCAGGAGTGAAAAACCTTAGTTGTGTGAAGAAGATTGAATTGGATTCATGTTCAAGGGATAAATAAAGGAGCTTGAAGGATTGTAGCAACATCATCTGGTTGTAAGCTTCATGCTTTCATTAATATAAGAACTTGGACTATTTCTCTTATACTCTCTCATTTATTTCTTTTCTATGTGATCGTATTTTCTAAGTTATCAATAGGTAGGGTTTCTATTATTCAATCATAGATAGTAGTAGGAGAAGGTTTCTCTTGTTCTTATAGGTTTGACTACGCAAGGAGGGTTGCTTGGATTGGAGATCAACTACTAGATCAGCGAGGAAAAACATCATAAACCAGGTACACACACCTCTTATCCTTCTTTCTCAACCCTCCCACAAGAAAATATAATGGTTTGTTAGGAGGATGTTAGTGTCCATTTGTTAGAGGTTGATGCAAACCCCCTTCTCTCCTAAGGGTTGCTCGACCTCTCGGTCAAGGATCTTCGATTCTCGGAGTTGAATCGGATCTCTGAAACCTTAATGGTCCCACTTGTAATTAAACGCAGGCCCTTTCAGTCTTCTGGTACAATTTCTATGGCACCCGCAACCTCTTGCTTCACGCTACTGAACTCTCAAGTTTCAGGCGCAAGCTCCTCTCTCCTTATCCCCCTCTCATATGTGGCCTTGAGCTATGTCCTCATGTAAAAACACGGTTGCAGGCGCGGTTGAGAGTGGTTTCGTATCAACCCTAATTTCTCGGTGCAATTCACTACCAATCAGCACACGTCCCTTTTTCAATACCGTGGTTTTGATTGTGACCCGCTCTCAAATTTTTAAAGTCTGAGCACTTTCTATCCCCGCAATCCTATGTGACCGTCAATCTCACGATCTCTGATGGAGCCTCTCGATCAATGGTTCATATATGCCTCATTTCCTTCCTTCTCTCTAGATCACGCCCTCCTAAATCTCCATGATCTGTTGACACGTGCCCCTTTCAAATCAACGGTCATGATTGACTTCACCTTTCGGGCTTTGGGAGTTTCAACTCTCAACGCCTTCTTTCTCTGCAATGGCTATCTTCCGAAATGGAATATCTGCTGACACTTGTCCTTAAACCGATGACCCTAGCCACTTTGGGACTTCAGACTTCAGAAATCTCAACTCTCAAAATTTTCAAAATGATCTTCTCCAAAGCTCGCGATCTAATGACACATGTCTTCTGTAGATCGACAACTGCAATTACTTCGGATCTTCAGACTTCAAAAAACTCAAATTTCAACTTTCATTTTCCCTCAAAGTGCATGGATTTCTATCATGTGTCCTCTTGAATCAGACGGCTATAATTTACTTCGGGTCTTCGAGTTTCGGAGATCTCAACTCATAACTTCTCTAGAGTGATTTTATCTGAAGTTCGTGATCTATCACCACTCATCACTCTGGATCTAACGGTCCAGATTCACTTCGAAATTCAGGTTTCGAGAGTTTCAATTCTCAACTGAAATCCTCGAAGTGATTTTTCCCGAAGCCTCAGATCTATTGACATGTAATCCACCTAGCGATCGACGGCTGGAATCTATTTCAACTCTTCGATTATTTCTCTTCCTATGTGCACACAAAGGCTAAAGCTCGTGTAATTTGCCCAAATCCAGTGGTCTGGAATGATCTCGCTCCCTCCTAGATGGATCTTAGTCGGTGACTCGTGAAAACTTCAGAGCTTCACTCCCCTGAAGATTTATCCCACTATCTCTTCAAAGATTTTTCCTTTGAACCCTTTGACTCCTTAGAGGGTTACTTTGACACTTAGTCAAATTTCGGATATGTTCACTCCTTGCAACAAACTCTTATGCAAGATTTAGCTTCTTGCGGGCGATTGTGCACACCTTGCAGAAGTCCCTTTGCACTGCTTGCAAATGGAAACTTTACACTATCTCTTCTGAGCTTATGAGTCGAAACAGACTCAGTCCCTCCTTACAATATATTGTCATGCAAGACTTAAGTTCTTGTGGATGACTATGCACACCTTGCAACAGTCACTTTGCACTCCTTGCAAAGGGAAAGTTTCACGCTATCTCTTCTGAGATTTCTGATTCGAAACAGACTCTGTCAATGCACTCCTTACAGGTTGTATGCATACCTTGCATGAACTCAACGAAGAGAACAATTCAAACTTATCTAAACACTTCATAGTTTCATATACTCTATAACATAACTCATTCATTCATGAAAACAACAATAATAGGGAATTATAAATTGTAGCTACACTATGCATTGGATCAATTTTCCTCTGTTATATTCATTCAAAAGTAAATGGCTACATCTATGATAAAACAACAACAAAATTCAACAATAACTACATCACAACAAACTCCTACAAACTTGCAGTAGCCCCATTCGAGCGTACAAACTTCTATTTATCTTTGAGGGTTCTTAGGGTTCCCTCCGACTACTCGTCTACTCGAAAACAAAAACCTATCTTCAACTTAATTTTCATTACATCCAAGACTAGGAGTGAAACTTTATATCCTTCATGATCACCCGGCTCCCAAGCATTTGATCTTCTTCAGTTTTCAATCTTTTCAAAAATATTTGCAGGAAACACCAACGGTTAAGATTCTAAAATGATTCAAAGGCACGCTAAGGTGTTGAGTTGTCTCTCCATGTGTGCTTGCTGACGATGCTTCTGCATCATACTCCCCTGGATGAAAATTCATGGAATCTTATCCATGAGCTCCTGCACTGACTTTCCATGCTTATGGATATCAACTTCATTTTCCCAACTGGAATCTTCTATCGAGTGTCCCTTCCACTTGACCAAATATTCAAAATAGGTTTTCCTCCTAGTCTTCTTACCAATCCTCTGATCAACGATCTTCTCCATCTATGGTTTTTCTGCTACAGGCATCTGCTTCTCCAACTGAATCTTCTCCTTATCTTCGGATCTCTCTGTGTCATCTTTCCCATAAGGATACAAGTATGATATGTTGAATATGGGTGATATGCCCACATCATTTGGAAGCTCAATCTCATAGGCATTGGCATCAAACATCCTTAAGATTTTACATGGTCCTATCTTCTTTATCTTCAACTTGTTATATGTTCCCCTTGGGAACCTTTATTTCCTAAGATGTTCCAGAACCTGATCTCCTACTTCAAATTGAATCTCTTTGTGATGTTGATCAACTTTGTGCTTGTACTCTTGGCTAGAGTTCTGCAACTACTCTCTGATCTGGCTATGGAGCTTCTGCATTTCTGCAGCAAAATATTATGCTCCGGTGCTTCTGATCTCACTCTATTCCAAGTCTCTCAACTCAACTACTCCTCTTGGTTTCATTCCATACAATATTTGGAATGGGCTCTTTCCAGTGCTCCTGTTTGGTGAGTCATTGTATGCAAATTCTACTTGTGGCAGAATCTAATCCCACTGATTATGATGCTCAGTAACCAGACTCCTCAATAAGTTTCCTAAACTTTTGTTCACCACCTTGGTCTGTCCATATGTCTGAGGGTGAGAAGTTGAGCTAAATGACAAATCTGTCCCCAACTTTTTCCAAAGTGTTCTCCAGAAATGACCAATGAATTTAATATCTCTGTCTGAGATAATAATTTTGGGTAATCCATGAAGTCGAACAACTTCCTTGAAAAATAAATTTGCAACATGTGTCACATCATTGGTCTTCTGGCATGGGATAAAGTGTGCCATTTTTTAAAATCTATTCACCACCACAAATATGGAATCACATCCTCTTTGTGTTCTTGGAAGTCCCAACACAAAATCCATGTTTATTGCATCCCAAGGCCTCTCTGGTATTGGAAATGGATGATACAATCCATTGTTCTATCTTTTACCTTTTGCATGTTGGCATATTTTACATATGTTCACAAAATTTATCGCTTATGTTCTCAAACCTAGCCAGTAATATGCACCTCTCAATTGTGCAAATGTTTTATCATGGCCTAAATGTCTAGGCAATCCTCCACTATGATTTTCCTTCAAAAGGTTATCCCTCATTGAGCATTTTGGTATGCACAATTGCTTGCCCTTGACAAAAAATCCCTCTTGAATTGTATACTCTGTCCATTGGATCATGTCTCTTAGCACAGGATTTATACATGCTTCGTATGCTTCCTTGAAATCTAGATCATCACTATACATTTCCTTAAGGTGTTCAAACCCTAAAGTCTTCACCTGAAACTCCTGCAGAATCAAACATCTCCCGCTCAATGCATCAACAACTTTGTTATCATTTCTAGAAATATGTTTTATGACAAAATTAAAATTCTGGATAAACTCAATCCACTTTTCATGCCTCTGATTCATATTTTCCCATCTAGTTATGAATTGTAAATCTTGGTTATCGCTATACAAGACAAATTCCTTTGGAACAAGGTAGTGCCTCCATTTCTTCAAGGCTTGAATTATAGGATAAAATTCCTTATCATATGTGGAGTACTTTCTCTTAGTCTCATTCAACTTCTCACTAAAATATGCAACCATTTTATTATCCTGGCTCAAGATTGCTCCATTGCAACTCCACTTGCATCACATCTCTCTTGAAATGTCTTTCAAAAATTTGGTAAGACCAAAATTGGTTGTTATGTTATCTTCTCCTTCAATATATTGAAGCTCCTCTCATCCTCCTCTATCCATTTAAAAGACTTGTGCCTCTTCTTCACTATATCCATCATTGGTGCACAAATTTCACTGAAATCCCTTATGAACTTCCTATAGAAACTTGTTAATCCATGGAATCTCCTCACTTCAAACATACTCCTTGGGGATGTCCATTCTTTGATTGCTTTCACCTTCTCTAGATCCATCTTCAATTCATTTGACTAGATCACAAAACCCAAGTAAATGAGTTATGTCCTCATAAAAGAGGACTTCTTCATATTTATCAACACCTTCTCCTGTTGTAGTCTCCTCATCACTAGTGTCAGATGTCTCAAATGCTCCTCTTTCGTCTTGCTAAACACCAGTATATCATTCATATATACAACCACAAATTTTCCAATGAAATCTTTTAGTATTTCATTCATCAATCTCATAAAAGTACTAGGGGAATTTGTTAAGCAAAATGGCATAACAAGCCACTCATACAACCCTTCATTTATTTTAAAGGTTGTTTTCCATTCATCACCTTCCCTCATTCTTATCTGGTGATATCCACTTTTCAAATCTATCTTAGAAAACAAATTTGCTCCACTTAAACAATCCATTAAGTCATTCATTCTTGGCAAATGAAATCTGTACCTGATGGTGATCTTGTTAATGGCTCTCGAGTCTATACACATTCTCCATCCTCCATCCTTCTTTGGGCTCAACATATTTGGTACTGCACATGGACTCAAGCTTTCTTTAACCAAACCCTTGTCTAACAAATCCTGGACTTGGTTCTTTACCTCTTCATTCTCTTGAGGTGTCAATCTGTATGCTGATTTTTTTGACAGGCTTTCTCCTGGTATCAAATCAATATGATGGTCAATACTTCTGATGGGTGGTAATGAGTTAGGCAACTCATCCACTACTATGTCAACAAAATTCTCCAACAGCTCCAGAACTTCTTCAGGAAAATCATCCATTGAAGTACTTGTAAGGAAAACTCTGGGTTTCCTCACTACAACAAATTGTATCTCATGTTCCTTCTTGACTTCTTTTAGGAGTTCATTCCCACTCATGAGAAGCATGCTTGTGTTGGATTCTTCTTTTACTTTCTTCTCCTCTATTGGCACCAACATGTGTGTCCTACCATTCTTCTCCAAGGTGTATGTATTTTTCCTCCCATCATGAATGACATTTCTGTCAAACTTCCATGGTCTTCCCAACAAGACATGACATGCATCCATGGGAATCACATCACACAAAATTTCATCTCTTTATCCTCCTATCTTAAATTCAACGAGGCATTGTTTAATGACCATTACCCGGTGTCCTTTCTGAAACCATGATACTTTATATGGATTTGGATGTGCAGTTGTCTCCAGCTCAAACTTCTCCACCATCTCTGTGGATACTAAGTTATCAAAGCTCCCACTGTCAATTATTACCTTGCATACTCTGTCTTTAGTCTTGCAAGTTGTCCTGAATAGACTGTTCCTCTACACCGGTTTTTCAATTTTCGACTCTGGTTTTAAGATAACCTCCCTCAGCATCAGGGATGTTCCATCCTATGTACCTTCTGCTTCAACATTCCTTTTTTGTGCTTCTGAAATGTGAGCTTCACTTCCTCCTTCTTTATTTCTCTTGGGACATTCCCAAGACATGTGTCATGTTTTTGCACATGCATAACATCTTACTTCTCCTCCTCTACTTCTTCCTCTTCCTCTAAAATAATTTCTTCCACGACCTTGTCTTCCTCCTCTCTCTGAGTGACTGTGTGGTTTCTCAGTCCCATATTTGGATTTTTGTGTCTTATCATGGGAAACCCCCTTACCTTTTCTTGGGCTTCCCATATTTGGATTTTTGTGTCTTATCATGGGAAACCCCCTTACCTTTGCTTGGGCTTCTTCCTTTGTTTTGTTGACTCTGTTTCCTGGCCAACTTCTCCTCTGCCTTCAGATAAATCTAATAAGCATCCTCTACTATCCTTACTGACATCATGTTGATCTCATCCTGGATTTCATATCTCAGGCCATTTATGTACCTGGAAAATTTTTCCTCATCCTTCTCTCACTGTCCAGTCCTGATATTTATCTTGTAGAACTCCTCTATGTACTCTTTTATGGTCATACCATTTTGTCTCGGGTTCTACAACTTCCTGAAAAGATTTATTTGATAGTCTTTGGGCATGAATTTATCCTTTAGCTTGGCTACCATTCCATCCCAATTCTTTATCTTCTGTTTTCCTTTGCTTCTCCTCTCAACCTGCAATTCATCCCACCACAGTAATGCATTCCCTTTGAGTCTGGTGACATCATGTCTCACCTTTTTCTCCTCATCGACATATTCATAGTCAAAATATTTCTCCAAGGATCTTATCCAATCCAACAATTCTTCATCATTGAGGTTGCCTTCATACATTGGGATGTCTACCTTATCTATATCTCCCAATTTAATAACCGTTTCAAGAGCATTCTCCCCTGCAGCTTCTTCGACTTCTACTTCTTCACTTTACGCATCACTAATGTCCCTAGCATCAGGTGCCCTCCTCTGTGCTGCCTCCATTGCCTCTAATATTGCACGAAGCTCTCGCATTTCTCTTTCTACAACGTGATTGGCTAAAGGTAGCTCCACGTGTCTCCTCAGTGGCATTGTGTTGACTGTCTCTCACCCACAAAGTACACCTTTGAGATCTTCTTCATTTACTGAAAACAATTTCAAGATCTGATACCACTTGATGGTATCAGACTATATCCTTTGTCTCCTTCACCTAAAATCTACAGACGAAATCAGGCTATGATACCACTTGATGCAGACCCCCTTCTATCCTAAGGGTTTATCGACCTCATGGTCAAGGATCTTCGATTCTCGGAGACAAATTGGCTCTCTTAAACCTTAATGGTCCCACTTGTAATTAAACACATGCCCTTTCAGTTCTCTGGTATATGTTATATGGCATGCGCGACCTCTTCGTTTATGCTGCTGAACTCTCAAGTTTCAGGTGCAAGCTCCTCTCTCCTTAGCCCCCTCCTATATGTGGCCTCGAGATATGTCCTCACGTAAACACACGATTGTGGGTGCAGTCGGGAGTGGTTTGGGATCAACCCTCTTTTCTCCTTGCAATTCACTACCAATCGTCGTGCGTCCCTTTTTCAATACTGTGGTTTTGATTGCGACCCGCTCTAAAATTTTTAAAGTTAGAGCACTTTTTGTCCCTGCAATATTGCATGATGGTTGATCTCGGGTGGATCCTCTCGATCAATGGTTTAGATCTGCCTCCTTTTTCCTTCTCTCCTGATCACACCCTCCTAGATCTTCGCGATCTATTGACACATGCCCCTTTCAAATCAACGGTTGTGATTGACTTCGCCTTTTAGGCTTTGGGAGTTTCGAATCTCAACTCCTGCTTTCTCCGCAGTGGATATCTTCCAAAATGGAAGATTTGCTGACACCTATCCTCCTCAAATCAAAGGCCCTAGCTGCTTCGAGACTTCAGACTTTAGAAATCTCAACTCTCAACTTTTTCGAAATGCTTTTATCCAAAGCTTGCGATCTAATGACACATGTCTCTATAGATCAATGGATGAAATTACTTCGGATCTTCGGACTTCAAAAAAATAAAATTTCAACTTTCACTTTCCCTCGAAGTGCGCATATTTTTGTCGCATGTCCTTTTGAATCAGACAGATATAATTTACTTCGGGTCTTTGGTTTTCAGAGATCTCAACTCTCAACTTCTCCATAGTGATTTTATTCGAAGTTCATGATATGTCGCCACACTTCCCTCTGGATATGACGGTCCAGATTCACTTCGGACTTTGGGTTTCGAGAGTTTCAATTCTCAACTGAAATCCTCGAAGTGATTTTTCCCGAAGCCTTAGATCTATTGACACATAATCCACCTGGCTATCGACGGTCGGAATCTATTTCGAATCTTCGACTATTTATCCTCCTATGTGCACACAGAGGCTAAAGCTGGTGCACTTTGTCCAGATCCAGCGGTCTGGAATGATCTCGCTCCCTCCTAGATGGCTCTTAGTCGGTGACTCATGAAACCTTCAGAGCTTCACTCCCTTGAATATTTATCCTGCTATCTCTCTTGATATTTCTCCTTCGAACCCTTTAACTCCTTAGAGGGTTACTTTGACACTTAGTCGAATTTCGGATCTGTGCACTCCTTGCAACAGAATCTTATGCAATATTTATCTTATTGCGGACGAATGTGCACACCTTGCAGTAGTCCCTTTGCACTCCTTGCAAATGGAAACTTTACGCTATCTCTTCTAAGATTATGAGTTGAAACAGACTCAGTCCTTCGTTACAGTAGATTCTCACGCAAGACTTAAGTTATTACGGATGACTATGCACACCTTGTAGTAGTCACTTTTCACTCCTTACAAAGGGAAAGTTTCACGCTATCTCTTATGAGCTTTCTGAGTCGAAACAAACTCTGTCAACGTACTCCTTGCGGATTGTATGCACACCTTGCATGAACTCAATGAAGAGAACAATTGAAACTTATCTGAACATTTCATAGTTTCATATACTCAATAACATAACTCACTCATTCATGAAAACAACAATAACATGGAATTATAAATTGTAGCAACACTGTGCATTGGATCAATTTTCCTTTGTTATATTCATTCAAAAGTAAATGGCTACAACTATGATAAAACAACAACAAAATTCAGCAATAACTACATCAAAGAAAACTCCTACTAACTTGCATTAGCCCCATTCGGGCGTACAAACTTCTATTTATCTCTAAGGGTTCTTAGGGTTCCCTCCCACTACTCGTCTACAAGAAAAAAAAAACCTAACTACTACTTAATTTCTGTTACATCCAAGACTAGGATTGAAACTCCTAGATCCTTCATGATCACTCGGCTCCCAAGCATTTGATCTTCTTCAGTTTTCGATCACTTCAAAAATATTTGCGGGAAACGCCAGTGGTTAAGATTCTGAAATGATTCAAAGGCGCGCTAAGGCGCAAAGTTGTCTCTCCACGTGTGCTTGTTGACGATGCTCCTACATCAGAGGTTGCATCACTTATACAAAACCCAAGTGAGGGGAACTCAACCTGTCTATAGGGGGAGAATTCTCACCACACTATCATTGACAATAACCTTCAGAAATCGATGCAATTTATAAATATTTTTGCAAAAAACCATTTGCAATTTTCTTTGTTGAGTCAGTTTTTCTTACTGCCATGAAATTTGCATATTTGGTTAATCTGTCAACCACAACAAAGATTTTATTCTTCTTGTCATACATGGGTAGCCCTTCAATGAAGTCCATTGATATCTCTTCCCAATTTTGGTCAGGAATATGTAGGGGATGAAGTAATCCTGGAGTCATAACATTTTCATCTTTATTCCTTTGACATATTTCACATTCAACAACAAATTTTTGAATATCCTTATTAATTCCTTTCCAATAGAATGATTGTCGTGCATTATAGTAGGTTTTGAGAAAACCTACATGACCTGTTGTTGGGGAGTTGTATGACTTCTTTAAGACTTTGATTTTAAATTTTGAAGCTTGAATTAGATATATTATGTCCTTGTACCATAAAATGTCGTTTTTTCCATTTAAATTTTGGGTTTTGGTCCAAATTATTGATTATGGAATTAGATTTAGGATCTTTGGCATACTCAACTCAGATCTCATCTAACCAATCATTAATCAATATTGTTGTTTCATATGCTCTTAATTCCTCATCTTTTCATGATAGTGCATCAACAGCTACATTGTCCTTCCTTTTTTTTGTATTATTTTTATGTCAAAGGTGGAAAGTTTTTCCATCCACTTTTGTTGTTCGGTGGACAATGTTTTTTGCCTTAGCAGGCATTGAATACTATTGTGATCAATACATATCAATAATATTCTTCCTAATATATGTTTTCACCACTTGGCTAATGCATTCATAATAGCTTGCATTTCCTTATTATAAGCACACTTTAACTCTTCCCTTTTGTTGAGCTTTTGATTTTCAAATGCTATTGGATGGCCATATTGCATTAACACTGCTCCTATTCCAATTCTCGATGCACCACACCCTACTACAAAGGGTTTTGTAAAATTTAGTGTTGCTAACACATGTTTATATGACATAAACCTTTTTAACGTTTCAAAACATTCTTTTGCATTGTTATCCCATTTGAAGGAATTTTTCTTTAATAGGTTTGACAATGGTGTTGTCAACTGAGTGTAGTTCTTGATAAATCTTCGATAATAAACTGTTAATCCAAGGAATCCCATTACTTTTGATATGTTTTTTGGTTTGGGCCATTTTGTGATTTCCTTGATTTTATTGGGGTCCACCTTGACTCCTTCTCGGGATATGATATGACCAAGGTATTCTACTTCCTCTTTCCAAACAAACATTTTGATAGTTTTGCATAAAACTAATTTTTTTCTAAGAGAGAAACTACCTATTCTAAATGCTTCATATGTTCCTTACAAGTCTTAATGTAAATAAGAATATCCTAAAAAAAGACTAGTATGAACCTTCTTAAGTAGGGTTGAAAGAGATGATTCATAGTGGCTTGGAATGTAGTTGGTTTTGATGATTACAACTGCGCGAAACATCCTCCAGGACACAGACCTGAGAGAGAGCCCATGAGTTGGGTGTGCCCATGAGATGGGTGTGTGGTTCCTATCTGAGATAGAAATGGAAAGTTATGTTGTCCTCCTCTGTGCAGAGAGTTGAGATGATACTCCATATGGTTCTCTCATGTAATGCAGTGAGAAAGAAGATCTGTTGAGTTGGACGTGAATGTGGCTGAGGACAGGTGAACGTGTGGAAAATCCCATGAGTTGGGTGCATCGTTATGAGACAGAGATGAAGCAATGTATTAGCCTCCTCTGAGAAAAGAGTTGAGATGATGTGATACTCCATATGATTCTCCTGTGTAACGCAATGAGAAAGAATATCTGTTGAGTTGGGCGTGCCTCTGGCTGAGCATAGGCGAATGTGATCCTAGTGGTTGAGAACTAGTGAGTGTGGTTCTCCTATGAGACGCAGTGATATAGAGTTGTGGACATCCCTGTGGTTGAGAACAGATGGATGTTCCCCTAGTGGTTGAGAACTAGTGGGTGTATGAGATTCCTTGCTATATTTTTCAAGATTCATACTTACCTGTAATCGTATTTGTGATTTAAAGGGTACAGGTCGGCCCCACCATAAAGTGAAAAATAATTAATGTAAAAGATAATTAATATGGTAATTATTAATTATATTGTGAGTTATTGAGGTCAGACCTATTGTGCCAATAGAAACCATTGTTGATAGGTTTATTCTAATATAATTAAAGGTGCATTCCCCATTGAGGAATTATATCACAAGTGTGAGTTTTAAAATTTCAGCAAGTACTTACTTATTGGGAAAAGTGCATACCTCTCTTGGGCGCTAGTATTCTAGGGTTTGTGAGCACCCTTGTGTGTGCTAGTATTTTATAGTGGTGGAGGTATTTCTCTTGAATAATATAGCAAAGGATTGGTTGGGTTTTCTTCCCTTGTTGAGAAGGGTTTCACAGGATACTTCTTGTGTACTTGTGCATGGTGTTTCTTCTTGTGATCTTGGTTGTTGCAACAAATTGTCTATGGTTTAAGTAAAATGCTAAAAATGGAATGAACTTCATGCTTAAGCCTAGATTATTGAAAAATAAACATGATATTAGAGCATAGGTCTTGAAGAACCCATTTCACAAGTAATTTTCATCCATCTTCTCTCTCTTGCAAAACCGTACGACCCTCCTAGGGTTTCCAACAATTATGTACGGACTACCTTTCTGAGAAGTTTTAGCACTTGGAAATTGGATGTTGGGGATAAAAAGAGCATAGGGGTGTACAGACTCCTTCAGCAGACCTCCAACAAGCTTCAGATTTCATTTCCGAGCATTTTGACTTTTTGGCCCTAGGGTTTCTAGGGTTTCGCTAATTTCTGTAGAAAATTTAGAATTAGGGTTTCTACAACACTTTGAAGGATCTCTTCAGCTCACCAATGTTCTCGTATCTTTCAAATGCTTATTTTTGGCAGTCATAAGTCCAAAAAAACCTAAAAGTGTTAGCCTTACATGATCGTTAGGTTTTCTAGCCCAATTGACAAGGGTTTGTGAAGAATCTAAAATTATGATGAACATAATCATGATGGAAGACAAGCTTGATGGATCAAGAAAACTCAATTCATGTAAGCCAATACTTCAAGGAGATGAAGACATCGACATCTCATCACTCGCAGGTATGGTCCCTACCAATGATAATACTTGGTTAATTGATAATGGTGCCTCCAAGCACATGACCGGTTTTAGAGATCACCTAAAAAAAATTGTTGAGAAAGAGACACATCTACATGTTGTCCTTGGAGATGATGCTAGATATAATGTGAAAGGGGTTGGAAATTCTAACTTCCAACTAGATTCATATATGCATCTTCAACTAAGAGAAGTATTATATCTACCTAGAATGAATAAGAACCTTGTCTCCATTTCTGCCTTGGAAGACAAAGGCTACAAGGTTACCTTCTCAGAAGGAAGAGTTCTTGCATGGAAGAAAGACTCACATATAAATTTTTCCAAGGTAATTGGTGTCCGAGAAAACAACTTGTACAGACTAACCATCAGACCAGTCTAGGCCCTGCTACACGACACTATCAGCTTGAGTGATCTATGGCATAGAAGACTTGCTCACATTCATTATAGAGCTCTCCCAGCTCTAGGGAAAATGGTAGCAGGTCTTCCGTAGATATAGATTTAGCATAAAAGTGTTTGCAAAGGTTGTTCTCTTGGAAAGAATGTTAAAGGATCCTTCTTGAGAAATGACAATAGATCCAAGGAAATCTTGGACTTGATACATTCAGATGTGTGTGGGCCAATGAATGTTGCATCTTTGAATGGGTACTTTTACTATGTATTGTTCATATATGATCACTCTCAGAAAATTTGGATTTACTTCCTGAAGAACAAAGATGGAGTCCTTGCAAAATTTCAAGAATTCAAAGCTCAGGTTGAGAACCTGACCAGAAGAAATATCAAGATACAAAGATTAGATAATGGAGGAGAATACACCTCCAAAGATTTCAACAATTTTTGTATTAAAGCAGGGATCAAGAGGGAGTTCACAATCCATTACAACCCTCAGCAAAATGGCATTGCAGAGAAGAAAAATAGAACTATCATCGAGGCAACTAAAGAAATGATACATGATCAGAGTCTACCTATGACTCTATGGGAAGAAGCATGCATGCCAACAGTGTATGTTGAAAACAGGAGTCCTCATCAGATCTTAAAGAACATTACTCTAGAAGAAGCATTCACGGAGTAAAGCCTGAGATTGAACACTTCAGAATATTTGGGTGTCAAGTATATTTTCCTGTACCCAAGGAGAAGAGATACAAGCTAGACCCTTCAAGGAGAAAGGGCACATTTGTAGGATACAGTGAATCCTCAAAGGCATATCGAATCTACATTCCTGGTCAAAGACAGATTCAAATAAGAAGAGATGTTACTTTTGAAGAAGAGATAGCCTTCCAAAGATCCAGAGAATCTCAGATGGAAATTCATAGTGAGACAATGCCTTCTCCCCCTTCAACAGTTCAAAGGGAGACATACATTATTCTAGTTGATCCAGTTGATCCATTTTTTCCAGCTTATCCAATTTTTCCAATTGACATGCCCAGAGATATTACAGTTGGACATAAAAGGTATGCTTGGGAATGACAAACTCTACAGGAAACAGAGGGACATAAATCCCCTCAAGGGACAACCAGAGAGAGAAAGAGACCAAAGATATTCTCAAGATACCTTTTAGCCATGAGCTATATCAATGACTCTGAGCCTTCTTGTCATGCAAAAGCTTCAGGTGAACAAGTATGGAAAGATGCCATGACAGAAGAATATTGGTCTATATTGAAAAATGATGTATGGGATATTGTTCCACGACCAGAAGGAAAGTTTGTAGTGACTTCCAAATGGATTTATAAAATCAAGAATGCAGTTGATGGAAGCATCGAGAAATACAAAGTGAGATTTGTAGCTAGAGGTTTCTCGCAATAGAGGGAGTTGACTATGATGAGACTTTTGCTCCAGTAGCCCAATACACTTCCATCAGTTCTATCATTGCACTAGTTGCTTCCAAGGGTTGGAAGCTACATCAGATCAATGTAAAGAAAACCTTTCTCAATGGTGAAATTGAGGAAGAATTTTATATCGAGTAGCTAGAAGGATTCATTATACACAATGAAAAATCTCATGTGTGCAGGTTGAAGAAAGCCTTGTTTGGACTAAAGCAAGCACCACATGCTTGGTAAGAGAAAATGGATGGATTCCTGATGAGTTTGGGCTTCAGCAAGAGTGTTACTGATCCAAACCTATATTATCACATTGATGGCAATGAGTGTTTGATCTTGGTCTTATATGTGGATGACCTTTTCCTCATAGGTTCAAAGAGACTCATTGTTGAATGCAAAAAAACATTGACTGCTAAATTTGAGATGAAGTATTTAGGCTTGATGCATTAGTTCTTGGGAATAGAAGTATGGCAGAGGACAAATGAGATTTTCCTGAGTCAAGGAAAATATACTGTGGAGATATTGAAAAAGTTCAGTATGACAGAATGAAAATCCATTCCTACACCAATGGTGATGGATTTGAAGAATATGAGTGATGTTAATTCAGGAGAGATTGATCCACTATTGTACAGACAATTGATTGGATCACTGATGTATCTGGTTAACACTAGACCAGATATATGTTATGCAGTGAATGTTCTTAGACAATTCATGAGCCAACTGAGACAGACTCACTGGATAGTAGCAAAACATGTATTGAGATACCTATAAGGCACAGTTGGTTATGGCCTAAGATATTCCTCCAGTGTAGACTTGAGCCTATAGGGATATGTCGATGCAGATTGGGCAGGGAGCATAGTGGACCAAAAGAGAACCTTCGACTATTGCTTTACTTTATGGTATGCCATGGTTTTCTAGTGTAGCAGGAAACAGAGCTCTATGGCACTGAGTACCACAGAAGAAGAATACATTGCATTGAGTGTGGAAATCTGTGAAGCAATGTGGCTTCGTAAAATTCTGACTGATTTATTTGATCATGAGATGGATCCTACTACTATTCATTGTGATAACCAAAGTTGTGTGAAGCTCTCTGAGAACCCCGTGTTTCATGATAGATAGAAACACATCGAGATAAAATATCACTATATCATAGACATGGTGCAAAGCAAGACAATACACGTGCAATACCTTCCTACCCATAAGAAAATCACAATTATCTTCACCAAAAAACTTGCCAAGATGAAGTTCGAGTACTTCCGTGAGAGACTTGGCATGGTGGAGAATCATCCCTAGATGAGAGGGATTATTGATGATTATAGCTGCATGAGACATCCTCCAGGACACAGACCTAAGAGAGATCCCATGAGTTGGGTGTGCCCATGAGATGGGTGTGTGGTTCCTATCTGAGACAGAACTGGAACGTTATGTTGGCCTCCTTTGTGAAAAGAGTTGAGATGATACGCCAGATGATTCTCCCATGTAATGCAGTGAGAAAGAAGATCTGTTGAGTTGGATGTGCATGTGGCTAAGCACAGGTCAACGTGTGGAAAATCCCATGAGTTGGGTGCATCATTCTGAGACAGAGATGAAGCGATGTATTATACTCCTCTGAGAAGAGAGTTGAGATGATGTGATACTCCAGATGATTCTCCCATGTAACGCAGTGAGAAAGAAGATCTGTTGAGTTGGACGTGCCTATGGCTGAGCACAGGTGAACATGATCCTAGTGTTTGAGCACTAGTGAGTGTGGTTCTCCTGTGAGACACAGTGAAATAGAGAGGTGGACATCCATGTGGCTAAGAACAGATGGATGTGCCCCTACTGGCTTAGCACTAGTGGGTGTATGATATCCCTTTCTATATTGTCCAAGAGTCAAACTTACCTATAACCCTATTTGTGATGTAAAGGGTACAAGTCAGCCCCACCATAAAGTGAAAGATAATCAATATGGTAATTATTAATTATATTGTGAGTTATTGAGGTCGGCCCTATTGTGCCAATAGACACCATTGTTGATAGGTTTATTCTAATATAAGTAAAGGTAAATTCCCCATTGAGAAATTATATCATGAGTATGAGTTTGGAAATTTCAGCAAGTACTTGCTTCTTGGGAAAAGTGTGCACCTCCTTTGAGCACTAGTCTTCTAGGGTTTGTGAGCACCCTTTTGTGTGCTAGTATTTTATAGTGGTGGAGTTATTTCTCTTGAAGAATATAGCAAAGGATTGGTTGGGTTTTATTCCCTTGTTGAGAAGGGTTTCCCAAGATACTTCTTGTGTACTTGTGCATGGTGTTTCTTCTTGTGATCTTGGTTGTTGCAAAAAATTGTCTATGGTTTAAGTAAAATGCTAAAAATGGAATGAACTTCATGCTTAAGCCTAGCTTATTGAAAAATCAACAATTGGGGGATTTGTTAACTCAAAGGGAATCACCTTGAATTCATAGTGACCTTCGTGTGTTTGAAAGGTAGTTTTTGGCACATCCTCTAATCTTACTCGGATATGGTAGTACCCCGAACTTAAATCCAATTTTAAAAATAATTTTTCTCCATGGATTTGATCCAACAACTCATCTATGAAGGGTATGGGGAATTTTGTTTTTATAGTTATTTTATTTAACCCTTGACAGTCTATACATAGTCTGAAAGATCCATCCTTTTTTCGAACCAAGATTACTGGGGTTGTGTATGTGCTTCTACTTGTTGTAATAACCCCACATTTCAATAGGTCTTGAATTATCCCTTCTATCTCTTTTTTATGTTGGTGAGGGTATCGGTAGGGTTTGATATTGATTGGTGTTGAATATGGTTTAACTCAATTATATGCTCTATGTTTCTTTCAAGTGGAAGATTCATCGGTAAGTCTTGGAATACCTTGTATTATTTTTGGATTAATGCTTGAATCTCTTGGTGTTGATATTTGACCATTTCTACTGCTAATATCTCCATTTGATGACACTGTTCCACATAAGTTGGTGCTCCTTTTCGAATTATTTTCTCCATTTGTCATGAAGATATAATTTGGGTGGGAGGTGGTTGGAATCCATATAATTTATATCTTCTTCCTTCCCATTTGAATCTTATAAATTGTTTCTGGTGATTTGCAGAATAGGTCCCCAATGTTTGCGACCATTGAATTCCCATGACATTGTCTACTCCCTCCAAGGGCATTGTGTAAAATCTAGATTCCAATTCATAATATTCTATTTGAAGCTTGACCTTGTGACATTTTCCCACTCCAATTTTTTTTCCTTCTTCCACCATTACTCTTATATCTGCGGCTAGATACACAAATAGGTTTAATCTATTTGCAACATTTATTTCTATAAAATTATGGGTGCTCCCTGTATCTACTAAAATGGTGACATTCTCCTTTTTTACGTGCCCCTTTAGTTTTAATGTTTGTGGTTGACTTATTATTGTTATTGTTGCCAAACATATCTTGGGCATGACCTATTTTGGTTATGTATTGGGGGCATCACTTTCTTCTTTACTTTCGTTATCTAGGTCACTGTCAGATTTGTCTGATTCTTTCTCTGCTTCACAAGTATACATTTTTTTATTGTTGCATTTGTGCCCAGGTGACCATTTGTCTCCATAATATCGACATTTGTTTTCCCATTTCTTATTTGGGTCTTGATACCGGCCTTCACCTTCCCTCAAATGAGGTGGTACATACTTGTTAGACCTATCTACAGAGTATTTATTTGTTCTATCATCTAAATATTTATTTAACTTTTCTGTACTTGTGAATGATGGCTTATTGAACTTGTTTTTTTGTTTAATTATCCTTGTTGTGTGTCTAGCATCCTCGATAGTTTTAAGATTCCATAGTTTAATTTCAATATCGATGTAGTCCTTCAACCCACAAATATACATTTTTAACAATTGTTCCTTCATGAATCCACTTTTCCTTGTTTCCAACACCTCCCATTCATGTGTATAGTCATTTACGCTTCCCTTTTGCTTAAGATGCATGAACTTGTTATATAGGTCATCATCCTCTTCATCATGGAATATTTTTAGTAGGGTAGCTCTGAATTTTTTCCATTGGAAGGAACGAGCATCACATTTTCGGGACCACCATAGGTACCAATCATAAGCTTCTCCTGTAACATCCCCACTATAATCCCCAGTTTAATTAAAATTTATGTATATATAATGTGTGGCTACAACCAAAGCGATGTAATATTTGAATTGTATTTCTGTGTTTTATTAATAAATGTGATTCCAACTGCTAAGGGGACATATACAAGAGATGGGGGTTGAATTAATCCACAATAGGGAAGTGTGTATAAGATAATGGCCAAGAGGGGTTCAAGGGGGGAAATACCCATGTATATTTATTTAATCAATTTTCCTAAATTTGATAATTGTGTATGAACCTTCCCATTTCTGATTGAGTGTTCCCAAAGCCAATCATTGAATACATGTAACAGGGTGGGTGTGAGTGGTCACATCCCAAAGTTATTGGGCACATGGGGATTGAGTACAATCATCTTGGGGAAGAGTGTGAGTCAATAAAGGCAAGCCAAAGAGAGGAAATTTGTATGGGTTGGGACAACAATTTTTAGGCAGTCAAGTTTTATACATGAGAAGTAAGTAGAGAGAAAGAAATAGAGCTTGAAGTTGATGCAGCCATGGAGGGATAATTCTAGAGCATGCTGGAGCATATTTGGAGCGAATTGGAGTTGGAAAAATGAAGATCCATGTTTTCAGGTCTGAAGAGTGAACTCTTGTGTGAGTTGCACTAAAACAACAAGTGTTTGTTGTTGGTGTTGACAGTTTTCCTAGAAACAAATTCCCTTGAGTTCCCAACTGAGAGATTCCTAGCTACATGTGCTAGAGAGGCCCTAATAAACGAATGGGATGCCCAAGGGACTGAGATTAGTAAAGGCGTACATTCCTTGGGTTGGACAAGTCAAGAGGAAGAGAGCTAGTGGAAAACTGAGATGATTGTAGGAGAATGTTAGTTGGGTTGAGAGTTTTATGAGATGTGAGTGGATTGTGAGAGACCACCCTCTTTTGTAGATTGTTAGCCTCAACTCAGGGGTGACTGGTTGTTGAGATTTGGAACATTCAGTCTATGGTTGGGTTGAAATTGCATCCCAAGCAATTGGTTTCACAACTCTTGTTTAAAGATACGTGTTTTATCTTGTTGTTGAGTTATTTAAATGTGTTATTGTTGTGCATGAACTCTGTGTAAATGAGAACGATTTGTATGTTGTTGTAATGAGTTGTTTAGCTGCATTTCATGTTGATTATTATCATGTTGTAGATTCATCTATTTTCTGGTTATAGGTAGTAGATAAATCTGTTTTAATTCGTAGTTGTAAGCTACATGAAATGTGTTAACTATAAATGAATTAAATTAGTTAGCAGAAAATTATGTTTTTATGTTTATTTTGCACCATAATGTCCCTTGGTTGGACTGGGGGACTTTACATTATGGTATCAAAGCTTTTGGTTCAAACATCGGGCTTGTATGGACCAATATGGCTGCAAATTCATGAAATTTGGCGTTGCAGACTTTGTCTGTGACAAGTTTGGGGAAAAAAAGGAGATTTTAGAGAGAAATCCCCAATTTTGTGAATCAAATTTGAGTTTTAATGACTTCAGATAGTTTGAGATGGTTAATGGAAAATATTGGTGAAGTTGCAGATCGAAACCTGACATGGAATGGTCAAAATTTGAGTTTTAATGGCCGCATGTAGAGTTACAGGCAATTTGTAGAAATCAACAGTTGAGATCATGTTTGATCTCGTGAATGACGGTCGAGATTCACTGTGATAAATTTAAAAAATTATAAGGATTCAACCATTTGAAAGGTTGATGGGATCAACGACCAGGATTAAATCAGGGGTTATGAAAGGGAGCAAATCAAAGGTCTAGATCAATCAAAGAAAAGTCAAAAATTTTCTAAGTGTTAAAGTTCACCAAGAGAAATCGTTGACATTCGATGGACGGATCGGCCGAAATGGCGAAGATTTTGGTTCGACCATAAGACATCTATAACCATCGATGGCCAATGGTAGGGGGTTGGACGAATCTACCGAATTGTTTTCAATCGTTGATGGTCGATGGGTCGATATTTGGATGTCAACTGATTCAGTGAAGTGTCTCAAATAAGAAACAAAAGTTGTCGATGGTCAAAGATCGGTCGAATTTGGTAGAGTGTTCGAACCAAGCAAGATAAGTCATCAAGGGTCAATTCATAGATGGTTTTGCGTCAATCAAAGTCGGTGAGTTATCTATGTTGTCCAAGAAAATCAGTCAATGGTCAATGGGGGAAAGAGGATGATGACATCATCATCAACGTGTCATGCCATGTCAACATCCATGTGTCATGCCACATCACCCAAGTTGACACCTCAGTATGATGTGTCATACGATGTCAGCAGCTACCACATCACCCAACAAAAGTGATCGATGGTCAAGTCGACTGATTTGGGAGAGCGTTCGATAGTCATCAGGGATCGTCGATCACCAATGGGCTAGTGGTCGGGCATCGACAATTTCAACGGAGAGTTTTTCATTTACCATCAAATATTGTCAATGACCAATTTAAGAGTTGTTTGAAAATTGGGTGTTGGGGAATTGGACCGACAATCGACGATTGGATCGGTAGTTTTGGAAAAACGTTTTGCGTATCCAAAGGATGATACTAATCATCGATGGCCGAAAAGGTCAGATCAATGGTTGTTGTGCATCATTATTTGAGATCAGCGATTAATATTTAAAGAACTGTTCCAGTAATAAAACAATGAATTTTGTGTGAAATTTTCATATTTTTGAAGGTCATTAACTTTCAGGGCATTTTTTAGGCCCTAAACGACATTTTTAGCAAGTCAAAACCCACAAGAACAGAGTGTACCAAGACACACTTTGTCTCTGTAGCTCAAATAAAAGAAATCAAAGAGAGATATCCAATGAGCTAAATGGTTTGTGAAATAGAGCTTATATGAGAAAGTTACAACCAAAACAATGATGGTAAAATTTTGGCACCAATATTACTTCCAAAGGGCATAACTCTATGCTCAGAAGTTTGTTTGGGGAAAAGGAATAGTCGATGGAAAATTTATGACCTATAGAAGCTATTGGTGGAGTCATATTTTGGTTATGGGTACTTGAAAATGTGCAGGAAAAGAAATAAGACACGTGTAGCATACATGCGTAAATTGAGTAAAATAACCTAAACTTCTCTGGACCATAACTTTCAGCTTGGACATCGGATTTGAGAAAACAAATAGTCGTTGGGAATGTATTGAGTAGAAGACATATTCCAACCCATAATTTTGATTTTGGCAATTAAATTTCTTGAAAATTAATAAATAGATTTCTATAGCAGTAAAAAGAGTGGAATTGCAGCATGTAGTTGTTGTAACTTTTCACATAGAAATCATAATGAGGCATGAGTCCAATCATTAGGAAGATGTTTATGGGAGGAATGCATCAAGAAAATCAAAATTTGAATTGGTGAAATGTGTCCTGTTACCTCCAACCTAGAGGTAACTAAGGATATTATCTCTCAAGGCCTGTAGACATGGAGTGTCGAGAGCCAGATGGACAAAGCATAGCCCTGGAGGGGCCCTTCTTTTCATTGGTCCATCCTACACATCACCAATAGTAGAATCCACCACAATGAACTGGTTCCTACAAGGCAGTGGGTCTTTCTCCATGAGGTAACAATTATGGGTATCATGGTACATATCACTATGATATTTAAATCATTTGAACATGTTTCAAAGGATCTTTCTTTATTTTCAAAACATTTTCTTGGAATTTATGCTCTTTGCCTTATTTAAACCTGAGAGGGGTGTCATTGTGTCCTAGTAAGTTGGTTACCCTTTGGAATAGGTTTATACCAGGTGGTTCTTTGAAAATTCATCGTCCGCTCCTTGCCATACTTGTCACTTTCCATACCTTTTTCCCCTCCATCTCCCCATACTTTTGGGATCTTTGGGTGTATTGACCCAAGAAGGGAGTGTACCTTACCTCGTGGGAAGAAGGGGTTGAAGTCCCAGAGGGTAAAAGTAGTTGGAAAAGATAAAATCCAATCATAAAACCTTTGAGATGCTTCACCTAGGGATCCCCGAGAAAGCAATGAAATGCTTCTCTGTAATAATAGAGGACCCACAAAATGAATGATAATGAATACTCAAGGTATTAGTTAGGGATAGGAGGTCTCATCATGAGCTGAACTATCATTATCAGAAGTATTTAGCAGTATGAAATTACCATCATCTGGTCACCAAGCCAAGGTAGTGGCTCTTAGTTACATGATTGAGGGAAAGGGAGTCTCATCATGAGCCAAACATCTCATTTCCGCGAGGTATTTGTGAATGAAACTGACGTATCTGGACACCAAGCTAGGAAAATGGCCTTCAATTAATTCCTTGAAACATGAAAGAAACATGAAAGAAAAATCTAAGAAGAAGAATGGAAAAAAAATGGGCTTGGAAAAAATTGCATTGAGGACAAGGTGCAGCTCACCCTCCTCAAAGGCACCCATAGGTACCCTTGTATGCCATGAACCCTGTGCCCAAAAGTTTACCCCACACAATATCACATACACACATGATTAGGATAGGTTCCACTTGGGAAACACCCTAGACCTGGGAGTCATTAACCCAATAAGGCATCTTGAGACCCTTCCCAAACCTAAATTTGGCAAGTCGTATAATGTCCTTGAGCATTTTTTTAGTTTAGGGGGGGTTTGATGCACATGTTCAGGTGCTTTGATTATTAGATGTGATTTACTTTATATGATACTTGTGACTCATGGATCCCTAGAGAGCGTACCTATTGTCTTTGTAGGACTTTTCTCGGTGGATAGGTATTCATGAGGAGATTATCAGTTTGGACCTTCGTGAGGGATTGAAGCCCACGTATGGATGCAGAGACCCCATGCTTAGGGAAATACAGTGATGGAAAACTTGCATGATGAAGGAAGAGTTCATTTCCTTTGGAGTCACTTTAGCAGACCTAGATGAATGGTTCTCAGCTCCTCCCACCTGGAAGTTATCCCTTGGAGGCCTTAAACATCACCCTAGTAACCCTAGATGTCACCCAAGGATAGGGTTTGATATTTCAAGGACATTGATGAGGTTTTGGCATGTGTGGGCATAAATTAGGGCCTTTGGAGGCCTAGAGTTGAAAATTACTTGCCCAATGTCCCACCTATGGGGATTAATGTCACCCTAGAGGTGAATGACGTCATCCTTAAGAAGATTTTTTATGTAATTTTGTGTAAATTTATTTGTTGAAGTCAATGTTCAGGGTCAGCCCTGATTTTTTGACCTAAAGTAATTAAAGGTCAAATTTGGTATAAATAAATAAAAAGTGACATTCATTTTGATGATAACTCTCATTGTGGAAGACAAGAGGACTGGAATTTTCACCCTCTAGAGGATTACTTGGTTGATTAGAACCTAGGAGGACTAAAGTTATTACTCCTCCTAACCCTCTTTTCCCTTCTTAGGTCTACATTATCATTATGTTATCAGTCCTAAAGAGAGTTGCCATCCTTAACTCCATTACCCTCTTGAAGGCACTAGTTTCCAAATCCCATCTCCTTGACAAAACTATCAACCTTAAAACTTGAACTTCCACTTGTTATGTTGCTAACCTAACCTACCAACCTAGCCTAGAACTACTAACTTTTAAACTGTTGTTGTTATAATCACTGCCACAACCATCCTAAAGAAACAAATTGTTTGTGTAATCTACATTAAATGCTATCTAAACACTTCTAAAGTTGCTTATGACATTTGATTATCATTCTTCCTAGTAAATGATATCTTTTCATTGTCTTTTCAAGCAATCTTGAGGAATATTTCTTGCATTTGTTACAAAATACCTCTTGTTGTTGTAAACTTTCATTTTGCTGCAATTTTATATCAGCTAGCATATATTTCATTGGTTTATTTTCTGGTCTAAGAATTAATATCATTTTTAGTACTTAAAACTACTATATATATTTTCCATATTGTTATCTTGTTAAGGGAAGGTACATTTCACTTATGCATTTGCTTCATTTTTTAAGACATAAACCCAACAATACCACTTGACTTGAGTGACCAGTGAGAAGGGGGGACAATATTTACATCTTTGTTTCATTTCACCATCCCCTTAGGTCACTAGGGACGTCTCCTTCGGGTAATTTTATCTTACTCCTAAACAGAAAGGGGTTTCCTATTAAGGTGACAGTGATAGGTCACCCCCTTGTTACACCAATCTAGATTTACTTGCCTTGGGCTTTGGGCAAGTACTAATTGTGCGATAACATGTCCTTCATAAATTGATGAATAAATAACCTATATTCTATATGATGAAATTTTTTATGCTATACATATTTCTAACAGTTATTATTACTTGCACCTTTCTTGCAAAATTAAAGGTACAGAAAGAAACTTTAGTTCTTATATGAGGATTGGAGGCATGAAATATGCTCAAGGATCTTACAACCATGAGGAAAAGATCATAGGTTTGCATTTCAGCATGGGGAATGTTGAGACAAATTCAAATGGAAGAAGATATAGGTAAGATCTTGTCACTATGAGAAGCCTACGTAGGGAAGTGTAGAGCTACAGAGCTGATAATGAAAGGATTATGAAGGCCCAGGAAGAGATACTTCAGAGCTTGAATATGTTTCATAAGAAAGTTAACAAATATTATGGAACCAAGCAAGAAACTAGTGCTAGACAAGTATTAGCATCTAGATCCCATAGAAAAAGGGATGATCATGGAAATGATAGGAAGCCAAGAAGCATGAGCAGGCACCATCATTATCCAAGGTAATCCACTAGAAGAACGCATGCAAGTTCAGGACCAGGAATAAACCCAAGTGTGTATCTTATTCGAAGGAAAAGAAGAAGGCCTGAGGAAAACATATTGCAAGGTGAACTCAGGAAAATCAAGCCACCTACTTTCAATGGTGAAAATAGGAAAGGAGAAGAGGCAAAGGCCTAGCTGTTGGAAATGAATAAATATTTCCATCTACATGATTACCCCTCTCGGGTAGAAGGCAGAAGTTCCACCTACCACTTGCAAGGAAAGGCAACCATGTGGTGGGATCAACTTAAGAAATCCAAGAACCTTGAAGAGAAGAGGATCTAATGGAGGCATTTCAAGGGATATTTCCAAGATAATATTTGTCTGAGCATTATTATGAAATAAAGATGAAAGAGTTCTTTGAACGCAAGATGGGAACCATGGAAATGGAGGAATATGAGAAGAGGTTCATTGAATTATTGAACTATGTTAACTTCATAAATTATGAGAAGGTTAAAATCAATCCAAATGTTTCTAATTGGGTCACCCTCCTTCTATAGTGACAAGACACAATATGATAATCCCAAGACTTTGGAGGAAACCATAAGGAGAGCAAGGTACCTTAATGAGCAAAGCAAAGGAAGGCTAATTTTCCAAAAGCTTGGGATGACAAGATGAAAGGGAAAAGGGATCAAAGGAAGAACGGTTTTAAGCCACCATTTTCTGAAATAACTACCAAGCAAATCAGCAAGTCCATACTACCCAAAATTATCAAAAGAATGCAGATTCATTTGGGAAAAGGACAAGGCAGCAACATGTTCAATGTTGGGGATGTGAGGGAAATCACTTATATAGGGTATTCCCTCATAAAGGAGAAAGAATGAGGATTGTATAAAATATTCAAGAGGATGAAACAGTGGAAGACATGGGAGGAAGCATGCCAAGGATTTATGTAGCCTTGGACAATAAGCATGCAGAGTATCAATCCCCCGTGATCGAAGTGGAAGGTAAGATTGATAACCAGCCCATAGCAATTTTAATTGATTCTGGAGCTATCCATAGTTACATAAATGCTAACATTGTTGAAATACTTCACTTGAAAATAAGTAAGCATAATAAATATTGGTTAGTTCAGTTATCCACAAGGGCTAAGAGGAAAATCAATGAGTTGGTTAAACATTATCAAATAGACATGAATGGACTCAACACGAAGGTAGATGTAAACATCATACCATTGGGTTCATATGATTGTCTAATTGGCATGGATTGGTTGGAAAAACATCATGTTGTCCTAGACTTTTACAACAATACCATTACATGTCTTAATGAGAAAGGGAAGTAAGAAAAAATTCAAGGCATTCCAATAGTTGTAGTTGTTAGAGAAATTGCAACTACATATTTGAAGAAGATCTTCAGGAAGGGATGTCATATGTTTCCAGCCCATGTAGAGGAGGAAACCAAAGAAAAAGTGGCAAGCATTGAATACCATCTGGTCTTGAGGGATTTTGAAGATGTTTTTAGAGCAATTCCAGGATTGCCACAAAAGAGAGACATTGATTTCTCTATTTATTTGGTGCCAAGAGTTTCCCCAGTGTCTAAGACACCTTAAAAAATGGGCACACCATAATTGAAGGAGTTGCGGATGCAGCTTGAACAAATTTTGAAGAAGGGGTATATACGACCAAGTGTGTTTCCTTGGGGAGCCCCAATAATTTTTTTTAAGAAGAAGCATGGAACCTTAAGGTTGTGTATTGATTTCAAGAAGCTTAATAAGGTTACCATAAACAATAAGTATCCCTTGCCAAGAATTGATGATTTGTTTGATCATCTGAAAGGTGTGAGAATATTTTCAAAGATTGACTTGAGATCAGGCTATCATCAAGTAAAGATAAAGGAATAAGACATCAACAAGACATCATTCAGAACAAGATATGGGCATTATGAATTCACGGTGGGGCCATTTGGACTATCAAATTCCCCAGCATCCTTTATGTGTTTGATGAATGGAGTGTTCAAGGAGTACCTGGACAAGTTTGTAATTGTGTTCCTTGATGATATCCTCATCTACTCTAAATCAGAAGAGTAACATGAGAATCATTTAAGAATGGTATTGCAAGTGTTAAGAGAGAATAAATTGTATGCTAAGCTAAGTAAGTGCATCTTTTATCAAAATAAGATTCACTACTTGGGGCATATAATATTAGCAACAAGGATAGAAGTTGATCCTGAGAAGATAGAGGCCATTAGAGGATGGTCAGTGCCAAAGAATGTGACATAGGTTAGATAATTCATGGCTCTTTCCGGTTATTACCGAAGATTCATAAAAGGATTCTCAAAGATTGCAATTCCAATAACTTCTTTGCAAAAGAAGGGAGTGAAGTTTGAATGGACTTCCAAGTGTGAAGAGAGTTTTCAACAGTTGAAGGGAATATTGACAAGTGCACCAATATTGAATATTGCATATCCAAATGAATATTTTTTTGTTTGCATCGATGCATGCAAGGAAGGACTCGATGGAGTTCTCAGTCAAAAGGATCAAGTGGTATGCTATGCATCCAAAAAATTAAAAAAGCATGAGAGTAATTATGTTACACATGACTTGGAGTTAGAAATGATTGTACATGCATTGAAAATATGGAGGTATTACCTTATGGGTAGAAAATTCGAGCTAAGGATAGACCAATGTGGTTTGAGGCATTTGTTTGGACAACCAACACTAAATGCCAGAAAAACTAGATGGTTGGAATTTCAAAGTGAATATGACTTCGAAATTAAACACATAAAGGGAAAGGAAACTAAAGTGGCCGATGCACTCAATAGGAGAGCTCATGAAGTGCATATTGCAGCTATCAGCATGTACAAGACATATCTGAAAGAAAAAATTATTGTAGCAGCAAATTCATATCAACACTATGTGAAAATAAAAGAGAAATTACAACAAGGTAATTTTCAGTTGAAATTTAATTATTATGAGTTGAAGGAAGATGGAATTCTCATGTACAAAGGTAAGGTGTATGTGTCTAATTCCAATGAGCTGAAAAATGCAATGTTGAAGGAGACGCATAATGTGCCATATGTCGAGCACCCAGGATATTAGAAGACAATTGCATAAATAAGACGCCAATACTTTTGGCCAGGAATGAAGAAAGAAGTGGCTAATTACATAGCTAGATGTCTAGAATGTCAAAAAGTGAAGATTGAACATAAAAACCCAGTAGGTTTTCTATAGCCATTGCCCATTCCGAAATGGAAGTGGGAAGTTGTCATGGTTGATTTTATTACTAAGATGGAAAGGAAAGTGAAGCAACATGATTCCATCATGGTGGTGGTGGAAAAATTGACTAAAACAACACATTTTATTCTAGTAAATACTACACACAAGCCAACAAATATTGTAGAAATTTATATGGAGTTGCTAGGTTACATGGAGTGCCTAAGGAAATAGTTTCAGATAGATATCCAAAGTTTACTTCCAATTTTTGGAAGGGTTTGTTCAAGGGATTTGGAACAAATTTAAACATTAGTACAACATATCATCCAAAGTCAGATGGGAAAACAAAAAGAACTAACAGGATAATTGAGGACATGCTTAGAATGTATGTGTTGGATCATCCATCAAAGTGGGAAGATTATATTCATTTAGTTGAATTTTCCTACAAAAATGGGTATCAGGACTCATTGAAAATGACTCTGTTTGAAGCATTGTATGACAGAAAATATAACACACTAGTAAGTTGGGATAATCCATCAGACAGAAAAGTCATTGGACCAGAATCGTTAAAGGAAATGGAAGAGAAGATGGAAAAGATAAAGCGGAATTTAAAAGCTACCCAAGATAGGAAGAAACGTTATGCAGACAAGAACAGAGTTTTCAAATATTTTAAAATTGGAGAACATGTGTTCTTAAAATAGAAGGCAAAGAGAAGTACTTTGATAAGATTAGGAAATTCCCTGAAGTTGGCAGCAAGATATTGTGGAACTTTTGAAATATTAGAGAAGATAGGGCCAGTTGCATAGATGTTAGCATTTTTTGCATCCATGAGAGTGCATAATGTATTTAATGTATCATTGTTAAAAAAATATGTGTCTAATCCTAACCACATAATTTATTGGAATGTGATCCAAGTGGAGCACGAAGGGGATTTCCGGGTGGAACCAGTACGCATCCTGGATCGGAAATTCAAACTGCTCAGTAATAAATCCATAGGGATGGTAAAGGTTCAATGGACCTGCTACAGTACTAAATATGCTACATAGGAGCATGAAGAAAAAATGCACGTGAAATACCCACAAATGTTTTACAATTTCGAAGAAAACATAATGCAAGACTCCATTTTGAGGAGCTAAAATTCAGGAACCACATCTCCAAGTCCTAACCAACTATGTTGGGGACCTTGATAAAAGAATGGATCATTCCTTGGGTTATCCTTGATAAATGGATGGTACATCCCTTGGGTTATCCTTGATAAATGAATGGTTCACTCCTTGGGTCGGCAAGTTGAGAGGAACATGAGATTATGGTCAGAGCTGTTGTTGGAGTTGTTAAATTGTTAAATGTTTATTTCTAAGTATTTTGATGTAAATTTGTGTATATGTATATTGGCATAGAGTGCACCGAGGATGGCACAAAATTGTAGGGGAGGGGGAATGTACCATCCCCACTACAATCCCCAATTTAATTAATGCTTATGTATATATAATGTGTGGATACAACTAAACTGATGCAATATGTGAATTATATTTCCTTGTTTTATTAATAAAATGTGATGCCAGCTGCTAAGGGGACATGGACAAGAGATGGGGGTTGAATTAATCCACAAGAGGGGGGAGTGTCTAAGATAATTTCCAAGAGGGGTCCAAGGGGGGAAATACCCATGTATATTAATTTAACTCATTTTCCTAAATTTGCTTAATTGTATATGAACCTTCCCATTTTTTATTCAGTGTTCCCAAAGTCAATCATTGAATACATGTAAGAGGGTGGGTGTGAGTGGTCACATCCCAAAGTTATTGGGCACATGGGGGTTGAGTACATTCATCTTGGGGAAGAGTGTGAGTCAGGAAAGGCAAGACAAAGAGAGAAAATTCGTATGGGTAGGGACAACGGTTTTTAGGGAATCAAGTTTTGTGCATAAGAAGAAAGTACAGAGTAAGAAACAGAGCTTGAAGTTGATGCAACCATGGAGGGAAAATTCTAGAGCATGATGGAGTGTATTATAAGCGAATTGAAGCTATAAAAATGAAGAGCCGGGTTATCAGGCCTAAAGAGTGAACTCACGTGTGAGTTGCACTAAAACAACACATGTTTTCTATTGGTGATTATAGTTTTCCTACCAACAATTTCGCTTGAGTTCCTAGCTGAGATATTCCTAGCTACATGTGTGAGAGAGGCCCTGATAAATGAACGGGACACCCGAGGAACTGAGATCAGTGAAGGGGTACATTCCTTGGGTTGGACAGGTCAAGAGGAAGAGAGCCGGTGGAAAATTCGAATAGTTGTGGGAGAATATCAGTTGGGTTAAGAGTTTTATGAGTTGTGAGTGGACTATGAGAGACCACCCTCTTTTGCGGATTTCTATCCTCAGTTCGAGGGTGACTGGCTGTTGATATTTGGAACAGTCAGTCTATGGTTGGGTGGAACGTCCGTCCCAAGCGGTTTCACAACTCTTGTTTAAAGATAAGTGTTTTAACTTGTTGTTGACTTATTTACATGTGGTATTGTTGTGCATGAACTCTGTGTAAATGAGAATGATTTATATGTTGTCGTAATGAGTTGTTTAGTTGCATTTCATGTTGATTATTATCATGTTTTAGATGCATTTATTTTATGGTTATAGGCAATAGTAAATCTATTTTAATTCGTAATTGTAAGCTACATGAAATGTGTTAACTATAAATGAATTAAATTAGTTAGCAGAAAATTTGTTTTTATGTTTATTCTGCACCGTAATGTCCCTTGGTTGGACCGGGGGACATTATATCTCCTTCTAAATTGTTGGAG
>ML804185.1:25578-36391 GCA_009831015.1 Picea engelmannii | reverse complement strand
GTTAAAATCCATCCAGGAGGAGCCGAACCATTTCAGACCGTTAGATTCAGAAGGGTACGTGTCGGCGGGTCGTGAAATCTAGAGGAAGGAAAAGGTGAAAGGTTGAAACATCTGAAGCCCGAATAGCCGAAGAGCCGAGAGCCATTGATCTGCAAGGGAACACTTGTCAACAGATCATGAGCTTTGGGTAAAGTGTAGCGGGGTTTCATTTGAGACCTGATATTGTCGAACCTCAAAGATCCGAATTAAATCTAGACCGCCAGATCTAGAGAAGACGTGGCGTGAATCCATGGACTCCGGGTAAAGTCCCAAAGTTATTTGTAGCCATCGGATCTAATATAGATGTGGCATAAATCCATGCACTCCAGGTAAAGACCCAAAGTAATCCTCGATCATCATATCAGCAAGACACACGTCAGTGGATTATAGCCTTCGGATAAAAATAAATTGGGAAGAAGGGTGAAGTTTGAGATTTGAGGTCTCAGAAGTCCGAAGACCTGGAGGAGATTTCGACCGTTGATCGAGAAGAGGGTCGCAGGACCGTTGATCCGAGTTAAAGGGTCAAACACCCAAAGTGAAGGCAAGACCATTGATTGGAGGACAGGTGTCCATAGATCGTTAACTCCTAAATATTGACGTACGGAGGAAAGCAAAGTTTGATATTTCAAAAGTCCTAAGTCTGGAATTGGGAAGGAGATCACAGTCATTGATTTAAGAGGGACAGATCTGGTCTACAGATTTGAAAGGCACAGATATGAACCGTCATTTCATACAGTACTATCAAGATCGGGAGATCGATGGTCCTGTAACATTGCGGGGACAGGAAGTGCACGGACTTTAAAACATTGAGGGCAGGCCGCAATCCATACTGTGGTTTCTCCAAGAGGACACGTGGAGGTTCGAGGAGAATTGTGGGTTAAAAAGATGTTTGATCCCAAACCTCTATTGGTCATGCCCACAATCGTGTGGTCACGAGAGGCCACCACCCAACGTCATATCAATAGGGGGCTTATCAGAAAAAGAGCTAACACTCAGTACTTTGATATTTCGCAGAAGAGTGAAAGGGAAGGTCGCAGGAGTTATCAGACCTACACCAAGGCGTCGAAAGGGCCTGTGTTTAGATACAGAAGGGAACCATTAAGGTTCCAGAGAGTCACTTGACTCAAGAATTGGAGATCCTAGACCGAGAGGTCACTTAGCCCTTTGGGGAGAAGGGGGGGCCTGCACCATTACCCCTCATTCTTAAATAACTATTCCATCACCTCCAACATGTTTATTAATGTGTCAATTATGTCTTGTTTTTGTAATAAGTTATTGATTTTTTCCAATAGTTCATTTTTCCCTTCATTGAATTCCTCCTAATTTTTTTCGAATTTATAGAGACGATATTTAATATTGTTTATTTCACTTTTACGATTAATTTCTTCTTTTATCTCCTCATTCTTTTTCCTACTTCCTTCCATATTTTATTTTTTTTAATTTAATTCTCCAAGAAAAATAAAACGAATGATAAGTCTTATATAAGGTGTTTTGTTTTATAATATAAGTTACTTTATAATAAAGTGACTTTATTAAAACAAGTAACCTTATTAAAATAAAGTGACTTATTAAGATATGATATCACCTCTTTTCCTCGATGCATTCTACATATCACCAACAACAGTGTCCACCACACTAGCATGGTCCCAAAATACAATGGGTCTTTCTCAGGTAATGAGTCCAAGTTTCATGGAATGTATCACTCCAATATTTGAATCACTTGAATATGTTGTAATGAATCTTTCTTGATTTTAAAAAATTTTCTTGGAATTTATGCTCCTTGTCTTGTTTAAACCTGGGGAGGGTGGCATGGTGCCCTAGTAAGTTTGTTTCTCTTAGGAATAGGTTTCCACTATATGGTTCCTTGAACATTCATTGTTTGTCCCTCACCATACTTGTCACTTTACATGCTCTATCCTTTTCACCTCCTCACCTTTTTTGACTTTTGGGTGCACTGACCCAAGAAGGGATTGTACCTTACCTCATGGGAAGAAGGGGATAAAGGACCAGAGGGTAAAAGTAGCAGGGAAAAGAAAAAATCATATCATTCACCTTTGAGTCACTTTGTCCAAGGATCCCCAAGAAAGCAGTGAAACGCTTCTCCACAATAAACAGGGAACCTGCAAAAATAATCACTAAGGGTGTCAGTTGGGGGATAGGAGGTCTCATCACGAACCGGCCTATCATGATCATGGGTTCTTAGCAGTCTGGCATTACCATCATTTGGTCACCAAACTAGGGTAGTGGTTCTCAGTTGCATGACTGGGGGAAAGGGGGTGTCATCATGATCCATCCTTCTCATTTCCACAAAGTATTTGTGAATGGCATTGTCATACCTGGACACCAAGCCATGAGAGTGGCCTCCACCTAGTTCCTTGAAACATAAAAGAATAAAAAATAAAAAGATTAAGAAAATGGAAATAAGTGGGCTTGGAAAGATTTGCATCATGGACAAAGGACTTCTCACCCTATACAAGGGCACCCATAGGTAAGACAATGTAAACCCTTGTATGTCATGGACGTCATGCCCAAGAGTTTACCCCACATCATATCACATGCACACATGACTAGGATTGGTTCCACCAAGGAAACACCCTAAACCTAGGGGTTATTTACCCAATAGGACATCTTGAGACCCTTTCCAAACCTAAATTTGGAAATTTTTATAATGTCTTTGAGAATTTGTTTGGGTTAGGGTGGTTTGATGCACGAGTTAGAGAGATTTGGTTATTAGATGTGATTTACTTGTCATGATACTTGTGACTTATGAACCCCTGGAGGGCATACTTGTTTTCTTTACAAGGCTTTACCCGATGGACATTTACTCATGAGGAGATGACCAGTTCAGACCTTCATGAGGGCCTAAATCCCATGGATGAACGTTGAAACCCCAAGCCTAGGGAATGGCATGGGTGGCTGACTTTCACATTGAAGAAGGAAGTTGTTTCCTTTGGAGGCACTATGCCAGGCCTAGACAGACAAGTTCCACCTCTCTTCACTTGGACGATGGCCTTGGGAGGCCTAGAGACCAACCACCTAGCCCATGAAGTCATCATTTGGGGGCTAGGTTTCCATGGAGATGATGTTCTGGTGAAAGAAGGGTGCTTGGCACAATGTTTGGCAGTTGATGGTAATTATCAATCCTCCAAATCCCTAAAGTGTTAGAACTTTGGAGGTATTGATTAATTTTGGTTTCTTATAAATTTAATTCTTTTAAAGAACTCTAAGAAGAAGAAGCTTTTAGGGCCTAGAAGATCCTACACCCTAGTTATCCCTCTTCTCAAAGCTTGGATCCTAGGAAGACTTAAGGTGCTACTCTTCCTAGGACCATTCTCTCTTAGATTTAGCGATATCATTATTATTATCAGCCTCAAGTATAAAACACCACCTTTTGACTCCATTAGTCCCCACAAAGAAACTAATCCTCAAGCTCCATCTCCTTGAGAAATCAACCAAACCCTTATCTTAAAGCTTTCAACTCCTAGAAAACTAACTTTATCGTTGTTGTTATAATTGTTTGCTACAACCATAGTAGAGAAGCAAATTTTATGCATATTTAATGCTTATTGCTAGCTAAGCACTTCAGATTTTGTTAATGATGAGATATTATCATTCTAAGTGATAAATGTTAAATTTTCGTTGTCTTTAAAATCATTTTTTGAGGAGTATTCTTGAAATTGATACATATTTCTCATTGTTGTTGTAAAATTATTAATTTATGCACTTGCATATCAACTAGCATATATTTCACTAGTTTACTCTCTTATTGAATCATTAATATCATATTTGTACTTATAACTGCCACATTCTTTCAATTGTTGTCTTGTTAAGGGCAGGTACACCTTATTTATGCATTTTCTTCATCCCTTAAAGACATAAACCTTGTGACACTTTTTAACTTCAGTTACCAGTGAGAGGGGGGTAAATTATATATTTGCTTCATTCCACTAGCCCTTTAGGTCACTAGGGATGTCTCCCTTGGGGTAGTCTTATCTTAATCCTAAACATAAAGTGGTTTCTTATTAATGTGATAGTGATAGTGTTGAAATTTTAAATTTTCTAGTTACATAATTACAATACTTAATTCAATAGCAACTGTAGTAGGATCATTGAAAGATAGACAATCACATATACAATCGAACAAAAAGATTATCCTGGAAAACCCTCGTGGGGGAGAAAATCCAGCAATGAAAATCCTCAATATAGATTCCTTAGACTAGTACAATGATGCACTATAGCTCTCCAAGAAATACCAAGATGAAAACACCAAAAGAACCAGTCTCCAAGACTTGTGCCATGGACCTTCTTATGCGCTCCAATATGCACAAGAGAAGCGTGTGAGTGTGTGTTTGAATGAGAGGAACCTATCCTCTATTTATACACAACAATTTCTCATGAAGAGACATGACTCTTAACCTAACTAACCCATAATAAGTAAAATACCAATAATATAATAATTTATGTTGAGTGGCTTGTACAATATAATTATAATAACACTTTAAAGGTTTGACTAAAACAAATATACAAGAGTATCTTTTGTAGTTACACCAAAAATATTAACACTCCCTCTTAACTAGGAAGGTATTATTTCCATACACAGACTCCAAGTCTAATACCACATGAGCTCACATGCATTGATTGTTGAACATGTGAATCTATACATCCTCAGATATCCATACTGAAACATGACTTCACCCCATGCAACCAAGGTCTATGGGTATCTCTCAATAGCTAAAACATGTCCCCAGGACATCCACTCCCTGCAATGCATTAGTACCTGATCATGTGCACTCATGTCTCAGTGCCAACCCTTTTTCATATTGGATGAGACCCTCCAGACTCAGTGCCAACCCTTTTTCGTGCTGGATGAGATTTTTCCATACTCAGTGCTAGCCCTTTTTCATGTTGGATGAGTTCCACCTGACAGTCCCTCTGAAGAGGGACCAAACCAAGCTTGTCCCCGAAGTACTCTAATTTCATCCTTGACAACGCCTTACTGAACACATCAGCAACCTGATCCTCGGTAGTCATGAACTGGAGCCTCACTTCTCCCCTATGTACCATATCCCCAATATAGTATTATTTGATCTCAATATTCTTCGACCTGTCATGGAACATCGGGTTCTCTGACAACTTTGTGCAACTCTGGTTGTCACACCAAATGCAGGTCGCCTCCAATACGAGAACAAATAACTTATGAATCCATACTTCTTCTCTGCTCGTTGCACATGTTTCCACATACTCATCTTTAGTCGTGCTGAATGCCATACATGATTGCTTTCTACTACTCCACGAGACCATACTGGAGCCAAGACTGAAAAAGTATCAAGAAGTGCCCTTCTGGTCAAGAATACTTCTAGCCCAATCTGAATCTGAGTATCCATACAATACAAACTCATGGTCAAATCTATACCAGATACCATGATCTAGAGTACCCTTATGGTACCTCAACACATGTTTTCCTGCAACCAAGTGAACCTATTTGGGATACTCCAAATGTTGACTCAAGGTTGTCACAACAAAACATATATCTGGCCTTGTATTCGTCAAATACATCAACGAGCCCACTATCTACCTGTACAAGGTAGAATCCACAATCTCTGAATTTGTATCCTGCAACAACTTAAGATTTGATACCATTGGGGTAACCATGGACTTACATTCCAACATCTTGAACCTCTTCAATATTTCCACAACATACTTTCCTTGATTTAGGAAAATCCCATCTAATCTCTACCAAACTTCTAGTCCCAAGAAGTAGTACATCATTCTTAAATATTTCATCTCGAATTCTACAGCCAATTTTCTCTTTCATTTAGTGATTATATTTTTCTCACCTGTTAGAAATAGGTCATCTACATACAGTAGTAGAATCACCGGTTCACCATCCTCAACCTTAAAGTAAAGGTTAGGATCTGCACTACTCTTGGAAAACCCCAAGCTCATCAAAAAACTATCAATCCTACCATACCATGCTTTGGGTTCCTTCTTCAATCCATATAAATCCTTCTTTAATCTGTACACATGAATCTCCATGTCATGTGTCTCGAATCCAAGTGGTTTCTCCACATAAACTTCCTCTTTTATTTCACCATTCAAGAAGGTTGTCTTTACATCCATCTGGTGCACCTTCCATTTCATCATAGCGGTGAATGAAACTATAGTCCTGATCGAGGTATATCTTGCTACAGGAGAAAAATTTTCTTCATAGTCAATCCCTTCCTTCTGAGAGAAAACCCGGGCCACAAATCTTGCCTTAAATTTTTCAATATTTCCATCAACTGTGTGTTTCGTCTTGTAGATCCATTTCGAACTCACCACACATTTTTCCTTTGGTCTGGGAACCACATCCCATACATCATTCTTCATAATGGACTGGTATTCCTCTACCATGGCATCTTTCCATACTTGATTTTCTGCAGCCTCTTCATAACTAGAAGGTTTTGCATCCATTATGTCACACAAGCATGCCACATAGCTTCAATACAACTTCGACTTCTTACTTTCCCTGAAATATTTCTCTGGGGCACCAATTCTTTCTGCATATCTGATAATCTCTTATGCCCAAGTTGGTATTCTCTTGCGCGAAGGTATCTCAGCTGGTTTCGAAGGTTCTACCATGTCATGATCCTCTCGAATGACTTCCTCTGGTTCAACTGCATCTGGAACTTTAGGAACTTCATTCTCTTCTTCATGTGCCTCTTCTGCATAGATCTGTTTAGATTTACAGAAAGTTTCATTCTCATCGAAGGTTGCATCTCGGTTGATCTCCACTTTCTGGTGACCGAGAATGTATATCCTATAAGCCTTCGATGTGTCACTGTAACCAAAAAATATTCCCTTCCGTCTGGAAGGGTCCAACTTTGTCATCTTTTCCTTGGGGACATGAAAAAATACAGGACAGCCAAATGTTATGAAATGGTTGACTTTTGTCTTCTCTCCTAAAAACATTTCCTCTGGTGTCTTGTTTTCAAGCACCTTGTGGGTACTTTTATTTTGCATGTACACTTTCGTTTTCGCTACTTCTACCCACATATGCATAGGAATATATTGATCATGGATCATGGCTTTTACTGCTTCCATGATTTTTCGGTTCTTCCTTTCAGCTATTCCATTTTGTTGTGGGTTATAGGGAGTATAAAGCTCCCTCTTAATCCCAGCTTCCTTGCAATACTCCTTGAATTATTCTGAGGTGAATTCACCTCCACTATATGATCGCAAGGTCTTTATCTTCCGCTCTGTCAATTTTTCTACTAGAGCGTTGAACTCTTTGAACTTGCCAAAAACTTCATTCTTTGCTTTTAACAAATAAATCCAAGTTTTATGTGAGTAATCATCAATGAAAGATACATAATATACATACCCACTTAGTGACGTTGTCGACATCGATACACATACGTCTGAATGCACAATGTCCAAAACTACTTTGGCTCTATTATCGCTATTGGGAAAGGAGTGCTTCATGTTCTTGCCTTGTGCACATCCTTTGCACACACCATATGGTTCTGTTTGGATTTTTGGAAGACCTGTCACCATTTTTCTCACAACCGGAAGAGATTTGTATTGTAGGTGAGAAAATCTCCTATGCCATAGTTCAATGGGATTCACAATATCATGAACCATTACAGAGTTTGAATGTCCTTTTAATTTGTAAAGTCCTCCTTCTTCAACTCCAATCATTAATGCATCATCAAGGTTCTTCCCTCTAGGCGACATAAGTACTTGACCATCAATAAATGCTACTTTAAATCCTTTCTTGTCCAATGATTAAATTGAGAGAAGATTCTTTTTTAAACATGGAACACAGAGAACTTCCTTCATCTTCATTGGCTTTCCTGAGTTTAACTTGTAGGAATCTTCTCCAACACCTTTGATTGGATATTGATAGTCATCACCCAATTTCACCTTGTGAGGTGAATCTTTATGAATAATTTTAGATAAGGAGTCTTCTTAGCTTGTCAAGTACTTAGAAGAACCATTATCTATCAACCACGTGTCACTTCCATGAGTAACAGTACCTGTGAGGGATGATATAAGAACATAATCTTCAACACTTGATTCATATTGCTTTGCAACCTTCTTGGGAGGCTCATCATCGTCAGATGTGTGAGGTTGATGCCTCTTACTTCCTTTATTATTCTTAATTTCCATAATGAGGGGGAAATCCCTAACAAAGTGTCCCAATTCCTGACAACAATAACATCTAATCTTTGATTTGTCTCTTTGACCCATCTTAAACTTCTTAGGTAAATAATGCTCCTTCTTGTTCTTTCCTTTCCTGGTGTGGGAAGCTAGGGCTTGATCTTCATCTACCATATTTTATTCTCTTGTATTTGTCCTAGCTTCTTCCTGGTTACAATCTTCCCAAATCCTACTGAACTTTGGAAGCTTCTTTCTTGAACAAATTCCTTGGATGAATGCATCCCATGACCTTGGGAGGCCATACAAGGTAGTCATCACCGTCTCTTCTCCTTCTACTGAGTCGCCAATGGATTCTATATTATCCTTGATTTGATTCACTCTTGAGAAGTACAAGTGAATGGTTTTTGAGTTCTTCATTTTCACATTCTTCAACTGAGATCTCAGAGTCATTTTTCGATTTATGTTGCTTCCCTCAAACAGAAGAGTTAAGGTGTCCATAATTTTCTTTGGAGAAGATAATGATGATATATGATGGATAAGGTGGTCCTTAATGGAGTCTGTAATAATCCTTTTTTCTCTCACCATGTCCTTCTTATATTTTTCCTTACCTTCATCTCCTTGAGGTTCTTGAACCTCTTCTATAATGAACTTATCCAGTTCATGTTCTTCAAGAAGGAGGGTTACTCTGTACTTCCAGGACCTGAAGTTATCAACTCCATCTAGATTCTCATTGATATTTGTTCTAGTAGTCATCCTGCCTTCTGATGGTCTTGGTTTGTCTGACAACTATCTCTAGATTGGAAATGACTCCCTTTTAGAATTCTAGATCTGCAACTGGCTTCTATTCAGGCATGTTTTGATACCATGTTGAAATTTTAAATTTTCTAGATACACAATTACAATTACTTAATCCAATAGAAACTGTAGTAGGATCACTGAAAGATAGACAATCATAGATACACTAGAACACAAATATTATCCCTGGAAACCCTCGTGGGGGATAAAACCCAACAACCAAAATACTCAATATAGATTCCTTCAACCAGTACAATGATGCGTTATAGCTCTCCAAGAAATACCAAGACCAAAACACCAAAAGAACCAGTCTCCAATACTTGTGCCCTAAACCTTCTTATGTGCTCCAAGATGCATAAGAGAAGTGTGTGAGTGTGTGTCCAAACGAGAGGAACATATCCTCTATTTATACACAACATTGTCTCATGAAGAGACATGACTCTTGACCTAACTAACCCCTAATAAGTAAAATACCAATAATATAATAATTTATATTGAGCTGAATTGTTCAATATAATTAAAATAACCTTTTAAAGGTTTGACTAAAACAAATATAAAATAATATCTTCTGTAGTTAACCAAAAATATTAACAGATAGGTAACCCCCTTGTTACACCAATCTTATCTCACTTTCCTTTAGCTTTGGGAAAGTAAAGATTGTGTGATAGCAGACGGATAGCATACAGATTAATGGTACAACAAACATGTACGTTCTATAATCAACTTCTTGGATGTATGAAAGTCGAATTTAACCCAAGTTGCCAAGGAGTTTCTTTGATACCACTCTAACAATCTAGTTGTTATTCAATGAAGAAAAAATATTTATGAATATAATATTTGATTGATAATTGATAAAAAAAAATGACGATTTACAAAAACCCTCATGACGATTTACTATATAGCATTGATTGGTGAGGAGGTACATGCCTCTCGATTTATTTTAATTAAAGTATTATTATTATTATTTTATTATCATTATTACTATTACTATTATTATGTTCTTAACATACATTACCTTTGATGAGGAGGTGTGACCTTTCACCGTGCTTTGCACCTTTTGATGATGATACACAGCCTTTGGAGGCTCTTGCACCCTTCTAGACCATGAAATCACCCTTGTTGGAGCATATTGCACTCACACTTGTGATATTTGAGGGGAAATGTTGGTGTATTAGTATGTCTTATTATTATTTGAAGTTATTTTTGGGGTTTACCATTACCTATCCACCTTGGATCATGGACATTTTATGTTTTTAGGGATTTTTTAGGGATACGATGTTAGGGTTACCTCATATAAAGAGGATAGTGCTCCATCCTTGTAAATCATAACATACTCTTGTGGGGAATCATCATTATTTGTCTTATTTTCTCTCTCTTCATCATGGAGTACTGATGCGCACTTTTGGAAGGATGATCTAGTGGATGTTTTTTCTTGTTTTGGTGGATGTCTCATGAAATTAGGGTTTCCTCATGCATAGTGATTTGTCTTAGTAAGTGTTCTATTCAAAATTTAAGTGTTTTTTCATGGTATATTTAGTGTATGTTATATTAGATGGGTAATTTTTTATCTTGTATCTTGAATAATTTTGTAGAAACCCTAAGGAAGGATTAAGATTGTTTATCCCCTTCCCTTGCTCATTTATTTGAATTTGTTGAAGAATATAGAGGTCAATCTAGGGATTATAATTACATATCCCCTTAGACTTGATTATGAAGTTAAATTCTAGGGTTTATAAGGGCATAAAATCTAAGGTTTGACCTAGTTCCACTGGATTTTGTTGCCAGACACTAGAGAAGAAGAAAACGACACCTCATATTTATAAGGGTATAATCCCTC
>ML804185.1:10369-25129 GCA_009831015.1 Picea engelmannii | reverse complement strand
TGGATTTGCATTTCCATATTCATTCTTTTGCATTCATAACCTAAAATCTTGAATTTTTTCCTTGGAATCATCTCTAACATACTCATTGCTGCAATAATTTCACTTTCAGACATAATTAACATAGTTTCATGCACTTTATTTCAGGAAATCATTGGTGAATTCTTTACAAGTATTTTAATGGTTATTTGTGATATCCTCATTCACTTACTTGTTGATTTTAGAGCTGATATATTTTTTTTGTTGTAAACTTGTTGCATGCTTAAATATCTAGTTTTTCTCTACAAGTTTATTTCATCCTTATTCTCTCTTTTGATAGCTAGTGTTTCAGGGAATTTAATTCATATTCTTATCTTAGATAACATCATAAATGGTTGTGATAACACCTTACCCACTCACATACCTAATTATGTTTCCTTAATTACTCAACCTTTCCCTTCACTCGACCCTCGCTAATCAAGCAATCAGTATAGGGGGGGGTGTATACTTTCCTTTATCTTGCCATAGGATCCCTCTAGATTGCTAGGGAAGCCTCCCTTGTGTTGTGTATTCATCCTTCACTAAAACGAGGGAAGCAGTTTCTTAGGTGGCAATGGAAATTACTTCCATACATTACACTAGTTTAGCATCTCATGAAGGATTTTCACAAGTGGTAGATCTTGTGATAATATATACCACAAGGGAGAAATTTGTAATCTGAGGGATTCTTCGATAGACTCTCTAAATCAGAGTAATTATTTACTAGTAAATTTTCTCACTATTGAGTTCTTAGGAACAAAAATAACTCTTGGGTGACCCATATGTCTGCCCACATAGAATAAGGAGAGAAATCCCTTCTTTTCTCCAAAATCCCTCAAAATTCTCCCCCTCCAGTGCTCTTTAGTGTGTGCCCAATAAGGTCCTAGCTGCAATCATAACTCCAACAATTTATCCCAGTTTCGTTATCTTCTCAAGGTTCTAAACGCTTGCTTCCATGGTTGTTCTTCCTCACACACTATGGTTAATCTCTTTCTCTACATCCACTCTTATTTTCCCTCTCCCTCTTTCCCCAAACTCAGTCCTCCCTTCTACTCGAATTTTCTCTCCCTTTTTCCCATGCATGTTTGACTCTCATGCTTCCCCAAATTGATTGTACTCATCCCATACCTTTAGGACATGGTGAGTTGACTCTCTCACCCAAATATTACATGCATTCAATGCTACCATTCCCATCATAAGGGTATCGTTCCCATGCTCTCATAACTAGGGAGGTGACTTTTTCTTCCACCAACCCCTTACATGCATTAAATGATTGGTTTTGGATAATTCAAAGAGAAAAAGGGAAAAATAGATGGTTAATCACAAAAATAATTTAACAAGGTGGCTTGGGATTTTTGACATGTAGAGCCCCATTTTGACCCCCTCACTTTTCTCCACTGATGGTATGATAGCCCCTATATGTTCTCATGCTCAACCAACTATTTAGTTTCTTTATTAACCGAAAAATTCAATCATATACAATGTTCAATTTGTCTATATCACCATGGCATGGTAATAAAACATCCATGTCTAAATAAAACCAACAATAAATGGAATTAATTACAAATTAATTAGGGGATCAAAATTGGGATATTATATTATTCTCACTTATGACTTTGATGATTAAGAAAAGAGAGAGATGAACTAGGTTACTTATGGATACTTTGAGTAGAATTGGAGATGGACTTGGCCAAGGTGATAGATCCATAGAATTTTTCCAAGCCTTCTAAAAAGGTGATTGTTGATAAACTCCTTTGAGTTAAGAAGAACATATTTAGGGTCTTCCTTGGGAAGAGTGGAAGAACATTTGTAAGGACATAGGTGCACCACAATGAACATCGATTGAAATGGATGTTTTACTTGGCCACACATTCTTCCTTCTCGAATTTGATCTTATTGTTGACATTTACTTGCTTTGCTTTGTTAGTAAGTTGTGCATTTTTTCAATGACATATAGAGTAGAGGATAAAAGGAATGTATGTTGATATTTAGATACATACATTATAATATTATACATTGGCATAGGCTTAGTGTTATATTTTTTAACTCTTTTTAATGAGGCATCACTAAAATATGGTCAAGTGAAAGCCTCTGAAATTATATAGAAATATTGGTCATAAGTAGGTTACTTAGATAGCTTTAAATTCTCAACAAATTTGGAGAGGTTTGTGGAGATAGACATGAAAACATATAGAATTATGTCCCACTCCAACCTAGGAAAGTCCTTGGAGAGTCGCCCCTTGTTGGAGTCCCAAAATGGGCATGGAAGTCAACAACACACCACAACAGCTCAACAAGTTCGTGTTTGAAATGAAAAAAGTCATGCTCTCCATCACAATAGAATCATTTAGATTTAGAGCTTTGATATCAAGTATTTAAACTATTTTTCTAGCTCGTCTAACCTACTAAACTTTGATATAGTCATACCAACCTTGGAATTGAATTGATATTCTCATTGGGATTTACCAAGTACATTTTTATTATTGATCTTGTAGGTTTGTCTCATGATTTCGGGGAGAGACAAAGGTTCTTTTTCATTCCAAGGGATCATAGGATTTCATGCTCTCATCCTAACAAATTAACTATGTCTAGTTATTAGAAGGCCACTAGTTCAAGAAAAAAATGATTAGAACATGAAAGCATGATGGTTTTGAGATTTCAGCTTGTTGTCCCTTGACTAAGTTTTGAGGATCCTTGGTCATTTTGCACCATTTTGGGACTTCGACAAGTTGTCAAAGGCAGAGCGCAAGTCGAAGCGAATATCACGGGATCTCGGCCCCTTTTTAGGACCTTTTTGAGATTTGGGATAATGTAACGGGTATGGGGATGTCGGCCCATGGGGTTACCCATGTTTAGGCCCTTTTTGTAATGTATAAATAGAAAGCTAGGCGATGTAAGTAACGGGTGTATGTGATGCTAAGTGCAAAGGTGCAAGTGTGTGATGCTAAGTTCTAAGTGCAAGTAATAGTTGTAAATGATTTGTGCATACTGTGCGAGACTTGCAAGGCTAAGTGCAAGTGACTATAGGAGACTGTGTAAAGGCTTTGTGCTATGACCTAGCTCAGGGAAGGAGGATCTGGCAGAGTGCGTGCAGATATCATGTCCTATGCGAAGTAGGATTTTGAGGCTCTGTGCATGTAGTTTATTGGTAGAAGATAATAAAAGAGAAGAAGAGTTGGTGGATGTAGCCCCAGGCTGGGGGTAAACCATGTATATCCTGTGTTGTTGTGCTTTGTGCGATGTATTGATGTGTTTATGCGTTGACTTGCTTAAGTGCTTTGATATAGATGAATGATAGATAAATATGATGTCGTTCTGGGCTTAATAATGAGAGTGAATGCTAGATCTGACCTATGTGAATGTTCTTAGTGCTTGAATTTGCTAGATCTGATATGTTTCATTATGATAAGTGTTGCTAGATGCTAGAGCGGGTTGAATACTACGCAGATATCCTGTTAGGGTTTAGCTGTGTTGTGAACTAAGGTTGAATATTAATGAACTGTAATAACTAAATTCTCTATTAAGGTGTTACAATCACATATATGTGTCCCAGCTAAGGTTGTAGACACTGGAGTCCTGTAACCACCCCTGCCTCTACCTCGGGTGAGACTTCATCTGCTTCGCAGGTGTTGCTGAAAGGGCCGGTAGTTAGGGTTTTGTTGGTGTGTTGTTGTAGCATTGAACCCTGGGTTTGCCCCTGTGCCAACAAATGGTTATGTTGTCAAGATCTGAAACTGTGATTGTTGGGAACTGAGGAAGAAGAATCTTTGTGTGAAGATCAGACATGAAACTGTGATTGTTGGGAACTAAGGAAGAAGAAGCTCTGTGTGAAGATATGACCTGAAACTGTGAAAGCTCTGTGCATAGATCTATTGCCCTAGTGCGCAGTACTCTACTTGGATTGTGAAGCTCTGTGATAAGAAAAGAAGCTTGATCTGAAGAAAAGAGGTAAAATCTTGAAGCTTTGTGCTCTAAGAAAGGTAAGAATAGTGAAAAATTTTAGATCTGAAAGCTTTGTGCTCTGATAAAGGTAAGAATAGTGGAATTTTTAATTGAAAAAGTAAGATAAGTGGAAATTTTAATTTCAATAATATGGATCTAGGTATGTTTGATAAATTTTGTCCTAGCCTGAAAACTAGGGCACAACTAGAAGAAAGAAGATTCGATATGAGTAGATCTGATAAGAATAGTGAAAGATATGTTATTCCTATGCATGGAAAGAATGTCTGGACTAACAAATGGATGCAGGATCCTAGAAAGAATTTTTTGCAGGTTAGTTATCATGATCTTGGTGTGCAGTACAAGAAAGGATGGGGATCATTTAAGAGAAAGAGATGATTAACTCTTTGTTATAGTTGCAGAAGACCAGGACATCTTGCTAAGAAATGCCCTAGTAGAAGACCCGGTTGTCTTTGTTGTAAAGCTATGGATCATGAAGTTTTAGATTGCCCTAGAATGATTTCTAAACTTGAAAGAGTGAATATGAGACAGGAAGACCATGAGAAAGGTCAAGACCCTAAGACCATGGCAGAACCCCAGAAAAAATCAGAGGATGTATTGCTACAAATGAAAGAAACCTTGAATGATCACTGAAATATCATCTTATCGGAGATATTCAAAGAAAAAGAGTGCATAGAAGCAAGAATATGAGACTTCGACATTGACTGTGTTATGGATGAAGAAACACATGTGAACATCATGAAAGAAAGAACTTGGGAAATTTTAGGAAAGCCTGCTATGATTCCTTCATTGGGAGGAATAGGATTATTTAGAGGAAAGTTGATAACCCTATGTGGAAGACTTACCTAGATATCTATAAGTGCTCATGGAACTTCGACAGAGGAAGAATTTGAGGTTATTAAATTTATTGAGAACAACGCCCCATTTTCTATATTATTAGGAAAACCTTGGATTGAAAAGGATCAAGCCAAAAGAAAAGAAGAAGAAGTCTTAGAGCAGAAGAAGCAAAAATTAAAAGATTTCATGACTAGGAGGATAGCACACTTGATTGAAGAACAGGAGAACAGAACAAAGCTATTCAGAACCAGACACTTGGATGTCAAGGATGGAAGACTGCAAGCATACTCACAGACGAGTAGAGTGCCTACCCCAGAGAGAAAAGAAGTATTTCCCTTGAATCCTATGAAAGAATCTCAACAACGCGAAGTTATTATGCCAAAAGAAGACAAGAATCGGAATGGAAAGAGGAATACCGAGATGCAGATCATCGGAAGGAAGGCTAGAAAACTAAGTAAGAAGAGAGCAAAGATCGAAAAGTTACAGAAAGTTTCGGAGGGAACTTCGCAGAAGGAAGGATTCCAAAATCTGAACTACGTCGAGATATTAGAACAACGCCACATGGCACTTCATCATGGCGAAGTAATATAGTCGTTGGAAACAGTATAATTGTTAGACTGACACCTCGAACGGGTAGAATGACATTTATGGTTAGAAATCTCACCATCAGACCATTGGGACTGCGTCGTAACGGACAAAACTGAATTAATGAAGGCTTCTCACCCATTGGAGAGATTTGTTACCTAGTTATCTACTTATTCCATCGAGCATTGCACCGAGAACACTTTTTCCAATCATGATTATCTGAGCCAGCAGATTAGTTGATTTTTTGTAGTGATCATCGAGCTATCACCATTCATCTCGTTGCATTGGGTAGCTTCCCTTCAAACTTGAGATATTCAACCACGAGTGCGTATGTCCGAATAACTTAGCACAATCGAAGATTCTTTGAAGGAGGTACTCATAGAACTCATGAATGAAAGAGTAATGTTTGTGGGTGTACAAGCATCATCAACGAGAGGAGTGCAGGCCTCTTCGTCGACCACTCATGGAACCGGACCATCTCGAGTCGCAGCAAAAAATATAACCAAGCACAGAGATGACCTAGAAAATGCAAAGCTAATCCTGACCATCCTACCCGACTACATCCCACCTCTAGCCAGTGTGGTGAGTTGTTATAGTGTGCCAAGAGATTTTGATTACACCATGGTTACTATGTACCTCCTGAATGGGATACGCGTAGTTACAGCGGAACAAGACAAGATCGCAATGTTGAAGTTCAACGACTTCAACCTAGGAGACCGCAAGAACCATAGTATGCTTGCCCCATATAAATACTTGACCAGGACAAAGGGGAAGAACTCAAAAATAATCCCCCAGCCATGGACGATGAACCTTGCGCAGCCCACCCTGTTGAATGTAATGAATATCCCACACTTTGGAAGGCACTAGGAGGTTAACACCTATGTTAATATCATGCTCTCATGTTACCATGGCAGCTACTTATGGCTAGACCGACGTATCATAGTCGATCTGATGTTGATCCATAGGATCATCGGATTAAGTATGCAAGGACCCGACCCACAGGACTTCTATCCAAGGAAAGCCACAGATTGCGCATTAATACAGAAGATCAAGGATACCTACGGCGATGTTGAGAAGGGGACACAAGACTACAAGGTAGATTCCATCCAGGAATGGCGCAGTGCTCCTAGCATACCAATTAATTGCAGAAAATCTAGTAAGGAAGAACATACCCATGCAGGTCACAGGGTTTGTCGTTGACCTCACTGGGAAATGCATGGAAGGCCTACAGATGAACTGGGTGAAGTACCTATTTAACCAGCCAGAATTAGACTTTCATGAAGCACAGGATTAGGGCTATGAGTTCCACTTTAGCTAGCTCCTGATCCTCATCACGTTTATTGCTTGGGAGATGCCAGAAGGTGCAACCTTCCTGGACATTGATTCGTTCAAGCCGCTTTCTTTGAAGTTCACCACGCTCTGGTACTCGAGCGATATGGGAAAATAGTGGAAGTCGAACACGATATTTCATACATATTATCTCCAATTGAAGAGGAATATCGAAGTTGAACCTCACATGACACCAAACACCCTAGAGTGGTTCTGACCCCTCATGAAGTTCCACACAGATAGGCACTTCATCTATATCACAACGCGAGAAGATGAGCATAATTAGGAGCTTCAGTTGTACTACAAGCTCACAGAGGAGGACCTCGAGGAGATAACTAAGGACTGGTCAACATACCTCCTTCTCCCTGCTGACCCTGCAGAGATCTTTGATACTGAACTTGACAGCTTGGAGGTCGCTCACAAAGAACATGACACACATGGAACTGGAAGAAGGAAGAATACCAAAGAATTCCAAGACTTGAGAAGCACATCAGAAGAGACTGCTTCAATATCACCTGGTCGAGGAGGTGATGATGAAGTAGAAGATACAAACAACAAAGAAGACCAGTAGAAGAAAGGAGAAGCAAAATCGCTCAGGGATCCTACTAATGAGGCTGATCCCTTGAAGAAAAGGATGGTTTCTCCCACAAAACCCTCTTCCTGAAAGAAATCTAGAGCCACCATGACTAAGATGCAGATTGTCCTCACTATTGATGACTTTGACTTCATAATCGCAGATGTGAATGACGCCTCACAGGAAATCTTCCAGAAACATGAAGCCAAGCAGAAGGAGATGTATGACAGAGTCGAGGTTGAACTCGGAGGGGTACAATGGGCCCTTCAATCCAGTCACGCAGTGTCCACTGTGCCCCTGTCGTCGGAAGAACCAGAGTTGAGAGATGAGCCAGCCCAACTCCACAAACTAGATGATGCGACTCAAGATCGCCTTCATCGCGCATAGGAAGAAACAGAACAAGCCACACAAGCCTTGAATCAAGTGCAAGAAGTAGTTGTATAACAACGTCGAGTTGCGGAGCAGGAGAAGGTTTCTCTCCAGACAAAGTTTGAACAGGAGAAAGTGAAGATCCAACAAGAAAAAGAATAGTTGCTCGTAGAGCAACTCGAAGTGAAAGAAGCAGTAAACAGAGCACTTCACTCTATGACAGGCTTAGAGCCAAAGGCGGAAGACCGAGTCGAACATCAAGTAGAGTAGCTCGCAGAAGCTATCCAGCAACTACAACAAATAATAGCATACTTAGAGCTCCACATAGTACCCGACACCCCACAGGATGTGAGGGATCAAAGAGATGCAACTGCTTGAAGCGCAGTTGAGAGAATAAAGGCCCTTGCAATGGAATGTAAACAACTAAGTGATCATAGTGCAAAAACTTATGAGAGACTCACTAAGGATCCAAAACTGAAGGCACTGGAGTCATAGCTCCAGGAAGCGAAGCGGCAAGCAGAAACAATACAAGTGCAGTTGAAGCCCCTATCAGTTGTTGAAAGGATGAAGTGATCCCAAGAGTAGCGCATTTCTCAACAGAAGGTCCACACCATTCAGAGAAAAGTTATGGAAGTGACTCAGAGGCTCCAACTTATACAGGATGAGGCTTCCCAATTGTTCTCAGAGATCAAAGGCAGAGGAGCAAAACCGAATCAAGTCGTCAATGTAGCTAAACAACGCTTAGAGGGACCTATCAACGAAGTTGTTATCCAAGAGTTCATTGAACAAAAGGTCATAGCACAGCAACAGGTCGAAGAAGCTCAATCCAAGATCGAAGATTTTGAAGCAGAGTTACCCATATCAGAGTGACTCGGGACGAGTCACAAGTGAGTGTTGGGGGCATGTTGGCCCTTGACCAAGTTTTGAGGATCCTTGGTCATTTTTCACCATTTTGGGACTTCGACAGGCTGTCGAAGGTGCAGTGCAAGTCGAAGTGGAGATCGCGGGATCCCAGCCCCTTTTTAAGACGTTTTTTGGATTTGGGATAATGTAACAGGTATGAGGATGTCGGCCCATGGGGTTACCCATGTTTAGGCCCTTTTGTAATGTATAAATAGAAAGCTAGGCAATGTAAGTAACGGGTGTATGTGATGCTAAGTGCAAAGGCGCAAGTGTGTGATGCTAAGTGCTAAGTGCAAGTAATAGTTGTAAATGCTTTGTGCATACTCTGTGAGACTTGCAAGGCTAAGTGCAAGTGACTATAGGAGACTTTGTAAAGGATTTTTTCTATGACCTAACTTGGGGAAGGAGGATCTAGCGGAGTGCACGTAGATCTCTTGTTCTATGCGAAGTAGGATTTTGAGGCTCTGTGCATGTAGCTGATTGGCAGAAGATAATAAAAGAGAAGAAGAGTTGGTGGACGTAGCCCCAGGTCGGGGGTGAACCACGTATATCCTGTGTTGTTGTGCTTTGTGAGATATATTGATGTGTTTATGTGTTGCCTTGCTTAAGTGCTTTTATATAAATGAATGATAGATAAATCTGATGTTGCTTTGTGCATAATAATGAGAGTGAATTCTAGATCTGACCTGTGTGAATGTGCTTAGTGCTTGAATCTGCTAGATCTGATTTGTTTCATTATGCTAAGTGCTGCTAGATGCTAGATCTGGTTGAATACTGCGCAGATATCTTGTTAGGGTTTAGTTGTGATGTGAACTAAGGTTGAATATTAAAAAACTGTAATAACTAAGTGCTTTGTTAAGTTGTTACATTCACATATATGTGTCCCGGCTAACATTGCAGACACTGGAGTCCTGCAACCACCCCTGCCTCTACCTTAGGTGAGACTTCATCTGCTTCGCAGGTGTTGCCGAAAGGGGCGGTAGTTAGCATTGTGTTGGTGCGTTGTTGTAGCGTTGAACCCTGGGTCTGCCCCTGTGCCAACACAACTCTTCCACAACCTAGGTAGTTTATCCAATCATCTGTTATTTTTCTCCCACCTATTTAATAAAAATAATGATAAATTCAAAATGCAAATATATCACCTCATTCAACTTTGCTACAAAAATTAGTTTTATTGTGAAACTTCTCAATATTTCATGTCAATACATTAAATACCTTATAGATGTGTGTAATTTCCCCATATTTGGATTATCCTGCTTTACATTGGAGGAAACCTTATGGGTTTATGTTATCTTGGCCAAAGGAGTAAATGGTGGTTAACAAGGGGCTCAGGCGAATTGGAGGGTTATATGAGGCCTAGCCTAGTCCATTTACCTTATTTCACCAACAAGATCTCTTATGCACAGTTCATTCTTGGTTTTGTGGCATTCCTACGATTCCCATAAATTAAGGGTATTATCGAGTATAAGTTAATTAAATGCACTAAAGCTATTATTTGGGTCAAATTGTTGGAGGGAACACCTTTGTGTAATAGCTCATTGGAATCATGACAAAAATATCTAAAGGTTGGGATGATGAGAAAGGAACTTCTGGCATCCAGGAATGAATTCAAAGCTAATTAATCACTTTCTGAGATTAAAAAGAGTTATAAAGTGATTTGAAATGGAAATAATGGTCATGTTTGATTTGGTAAAAGGGGAAAGTTCTAGAAGGCATGGAAGACGAATAAAAGGAGGGGGTAGCTCTTCACTTGGACATTATGATTTTATCTATCTTTTTGGAGTGCTCTTGGATCCATTTTTTTGTTAGGGTTTAGAAAAACCCTTCCACCATTACAGTTTAGTTTTAGTGGTGCAATATTCACCCTAGCTAGGCAAGAGGGGAATCCATCCACGATTTCCATTGGAGCTTCAATTTGGGGTTGGTATTTGGTTGGAGGTATATCAACTCACACGGGAGATTGTGAAACTTTCTAAAGGAGGCCAATCCCAAGTTTTGTAATGTCCCCATCTTTAGATTCTCCTGCTTTATAGATAAGGGGGCAACCTTATGGGTTTATGTCAGCCTGTCCAGAGGAGTAAATGGTGGTTAAAATGGGGACTCAGGTGAATTGGAGGAGTTATACGAGGTTGAACCTAGTCTATTTACCTTATTTCATCACCAGGATCACTTTTTCACAATTCGTTCTTGGTTTTGTAGCATTCTGACGATTCCCATAATTAGGGGTATTATTGAGTATAGATTAATTAAATGCACTAAACGTGTTATTTGGGTCAAATTTTTGGAGAGAACACCTTCATGTAATAGCTCATTGGAATCAAGATGAAAATATATAAAGGTTGGGATGATGAGAAAGGCACTTCCGACATCCGAGAATGACTTTAATGCCAACTAATCACTTGTTGGGGTTTAAAAGGGTTATAAAATGATTTTTAAGGGAAATAATGGCCATGTTTGATTTGGTCAAAAGGGAAAGTTCTAGAAGGAATGGAAGAAGAATAAAAGGAGGGGGTAGCTCTTCACTTGGACATTATGATTTGATCTCTCATTTTGGAGTGCTCTTGGAGCCATTGTTTCGTTAGGGTTTAGCAAAACCCTTCCACCATTGCAATTTAGTTTTGGTGGTGCAATATCCACCCTAGTTAGACAAGAGGGGAATCCATCTAGGAATTCCATTGGAGCTTCAATTTGGGGTTTGGTTTTTAGTTGGAGGTATTGACTTGTGCAAGAGACTTGTGTGGATTTTAACCTTGTACAATATTTTACTACAAATAGATTTTCAATAAAATAACATAAAATATACAATGGAAAATACACACATTACACATAGATTTTTCCCCTGGAAACCCAAACTAAGAAAATCAACATATTCTATATTCATTCATAGTGATACATTGTTTACAATACAATATACATATAGAATCCATCGACATTCAAAACCCTAACCCAATGACTTGGATTATTCAACAACCCTAATTCCTTAACCGAAAATAGAAAACCATCGGAAAAAACCATGTGCCAAAAAACTGCCCAACAATGGACACGAAAATCAAGGTGACACAAAAAAACGAGGTAAAAATACGACACATTTCCCGAGGAAAAAATGTTTCTCAGGGGTGCTACCCCCGAACCCTCGTGCAGGGGGGATATCTCCCCCATGCAATCCCCAAAGGGGGGGCCTAGCGCCCCCCTCAAACCCCCATGTGTGTCCAATGCAACATAGCAGACACTAGAGTTAGTCGTGTAAAGAATATAACACATACCCAACATTATCCCACTTGTTGTTTTCTTTTCATATAGGGGGCTACAAGGTTACATAGTCAACAATCTAGGGCATCAATGCCCATGGATCCTCTACACCAGGAGAACTTCCCAATGCTCACAGATTTTGTTAATGAATCTACAACATTCTTCAAAGTGTCAACCTTCATCAGCAACACTTTCTTTTCTTCAACCATGTCTCTCACAAAGTGATATTGAATATCAATATGCTTTTTCTTTGAATGATAAGTCGGGTTCTTCTCCAGAAAAATTGCACTCTGACTGTCACAATATATCCTTACAACTTGTTGTACCAACCCAATACTTGAACACAATATTTGTAACCATATTGCTTCCTTACTTGCATGAGTGGTTGCCATGTATTCAACTTTTGTAGTTGAAAGTGCCAATACAGTCTATCTTTTTCTCATTAAATTGATTGCTCCTCCAAATAGGTTAAACACATACCCACTTGTAGATCTCATACAATCCATATCTTCATCCCAATTTGCATCCACAAATCCATGTATGTCCAACACTCTGTCCAATCCTGATATTCCTTAGTAGCACAATCCATAGCTACCATTGCAGCGCAAATACCTGAAAACCCTTTTTATTGTTGTTCAATGTTCCTTCCCTGGTTTTGACATATACCTGCTCAAAACTCCTACTGCATGTGCAATGTTTGGTCTAGTACAAACCATTGAATACATCAAACTGCCAATTGCACTCGCATATGGAACACGAGACATGTACTCCTCCTCTTCCTTTGTATTGGGACACTGATACACAAATAACTTTACACCAACAAGAATAGGGACCTCAACCGGTTTACATTCTTGCATATTAAACCTCTACAATATTGTCTCGACATATTTTCTCTGATTTAACCAAAGTTTCCTCTTTTTCCGATCTCTTTTAATTTCCATGCCCAAAATGAAATTTGAAGCACCAAGATCCTTCATGTCAAATTTAGAGGACAACTGAGTTTTCACATCCTAGATAATCTCCTTGGTGTTTCCTAACAACAACATGTCATCCACATATAATACCAAATAAATCAAATGATCACCAATTAATTTAAAATACACACAGTGATCCTCTTTGCTTCTTTTGAAGCCAAGTCCCAACATATGAGTATCATATTTTTGATACCACATCCTTCGTGATTGTTTTAAACCATACAGGGACTTTTTCAGCTTGCATATCAGTTCCTTCTTTCCCTTCACAAAAAATCCTTTTGGCTGCTCCATATAGATTTCTTCTTCTAGATCCCCATGTAGGAATGTTTTCTTCACATCCATCTGTTCTACTTCAAAATCAAATGCAGCAACAACAGATAACATAAATCTTATAGAATTTAACTTGACAACATGAGAAAAAATATCACCAAAATCAATTCCCTCAACCTGGGAATAACCCTTTGCTACTAACCGAGCTTTGTATTTATCCACTTTTCCTTATGCATTCAGCTTCTTTTTAAATACCCATTTGCTTCCAATGGGATTTATTCCAATCAACACCTCCACTAGATCCCAAGCCTCATTCTTATCCAAGGATGTCATTTCTTCATACATGGCCTTTTTACAGAGCTTTCCATCCTCTAAATACACTACCTCCCTGACAGTTCTAGGATCATCATCAGTAATAGACAAAGCAAATTTTGAACAAAAATTAGATAGAGTATACCTTTCGGGTAGCCTTCTTTCTCGAACTGATCTCCTCAATATTGGAGTATGAGGATCTTCTTCTTTTGATTCATGTTCTTCTGTAGAGTCTGATTCATCATCCTTTAAATCAAACTCTGTTTTCTTTGGTTCTTCCTTACTTGGTAGGACTTCCTGTTTAACAACATCCTTCATTTCTCTAAATACCACATCTCGGCTATACACAACCTTCTTAGTTTATGGGTCCCAAAGCTTATAACCTTTGAGACCATATTTATACCCAATAAAGATACACTTTCCAGCCTTCTTATCTAGCTTACTCTTGTTTTCCTTTGGAACATGAACATAGGCCTCACAGCCAAATACCTTGAGATGTGTGAGAGAAGGTTTCTTAACATTCCATACCTCTTGTGGATTCTTTTCATCCAACGCTGATGAGGGTGATATGTTGACCAGGTAACATGCAATACCCACTACCTCTGCCCATAATTATTTCCCTAACCCGACACCACTGAGCATGAACCTTGCTTTTTCCATCAACGTCATGTTCATCCTTTCTGCAACTCCATTCTGCTAAGGTGTATATGGAGTAGTATTTTTCCTTGCTATACCACACGTCTTACATAATTCTTCAAATTCATTTCCGCAGAACTCTCCGCCATTATCTGTCCTCAAAACCTTAATTCTTTTCTCTGTTTGATTCTCAACAAGAGCCTTAAACTCTTTAAACATGTCAAAGACTTTAGATTTCTTCTTGAGGAAATATATCCAAGTATTCCTCGAGAAGTCATATATAAATGATACATAGTACACAGATTTTCCCAATGATCGAATCGACACAGGTCCAAACACATCATTGTGAACTGGCTGTAAAATTCCTTCTGCCCTCATTACACCAGAGGGGAATCTTACCCAATTCTACCTCCCATGTGCACAATGTTCACAAAAATCAAAATCCAGAGAGAATTTAGACATACCTTCAACCATGCCTTTATCGTGTAGTAGTCGAAGAACCTTCTCTTCAATATGCCCCAGTCTTTGATGACACATCATAACCTTTTCTCCAGAGACTGTAGGAGTTCTTTCTTCTTCAACTCCAATATCAGGAACAATGGAACTATTACACCCATCACTAATAGTTCTTCCTTGCAGCTTATACGGAGTTCCAAACTAAACTCCCTTCAACAACACCATTGCTCCTCTAACCATCCTACAGGTTTCCTTTTCAAATATTGTGTTTACCCTTGCATCGCCCATTTT
>ML804184.1:56230-134703 GCA_009831015.1 Picea engelmannii | reverse complement strand
GGACGTTTTATGAGGACATACACCTGGAAGTTTTGGAGCAGGTGTACCACTCTATTTTTGAAAAATGTTATGTTCAGAGCTCTTGGATTCTAGTTTTTCTGCAGTAAATATGTATTGAGGACATTCGGTAAAGCCACAGCCATTTTGTTCATTAATATAAATGCCCATTGCTGTTTAAAAAATATATATTTTGGTAGTCTAATCTGTTCTCTAGTGCTTCAACTTGATGAGCAATTGGGATAAGGCTCATAATGTGCTTATGTGAGATGATTTTAAGACCAACATATTTTTTGATTTTGACAATTCATTATATCTGTAATATTTTTAGCAGATTTTTTATTCTTAGTGAACATGCTGTTGAGCTTTAGTGCCATTCCCAACTTCCAAGTAGGAGATGTATGCAGTTTTTTCGGTTTCCAACTTCAAGATTCCCACAATTGGAGTTCCATTAAAACTTTGTACATTAGAAGCTGGGATATTTGAGATCCTGCTTGAAATTAGATTTGGCAAAATGAAAAAGTGGAGGAAAGATGTGACTGCCAACTCTTAGAAGTTAATTAACATGGACTCTCTCTCTCTCTATATATATTATAAATTAGTTCTAATGTCAGAAATATAAGCTAAATCTAGTAGCGATTTACATGCATAGAAGGCCTTTAGATTATGAATAAAAGGGTAGCATTTTGCTTTTATGCATATTCCAAAGGACCCTGGACTGTTGACAAGTTACGCAGTTTTACTAGAGTAGAGCTTGAGTTGTCTTCAAGATTATACCAAGGCCTGAATGGATATTCCAGAGCTGAAACAATTATTTTTCTCCCTGTCAATTTGATGGAGAAGTTAAGATTTTTCTATTGTGAAAGAAGAGCATGATTGTTTCAGGTATTAATCATATAATGCTCTAGACCTGAAATACAGGAAGGTACCTTGTGCACTAGGGAATTATTAGTTCTTATCCCATGATGCCTATTTATGTTGAATGTGATAGTAAATTTTTAAAAACTTTTGTCAATTGGGTCTAGCTTCGGTGATTAAGATGAGAAGTTGTTGTCCTCACCCAGGTTTATATCCTGCTTGTGACATGTTTGCCTCTCGTGTGTTGATTGGGGTTGGCAAGGTACCAGCATTCTAACTCTCATGAGATTTTCCTTGGAATCTTTTTTTTTTAAACTTGAGTTGGTTAGAACACTTGTAATAAATTATTTGAAATTTTGCTCAAAAAAAGGAATTAATCTATTTTAAGTATTTATTCTTTTTATCATGTTGAAAATGTTTTTAAGGCTTTTCTATAATGGCAAAGATGTAGCTATGAATCTTTGTATTTATATTGGTGGATCCAACAATCCAATGTCTGTTTTCATTTGTAGTAGACACTGATTTTTATTTGACAGACATTTTTGTATGCCTAATATGGCATTTTCTTGGCACATATGCAGAATGTGGAACATTCAAGAATCCAAGGATGTAGATAGACTTAATGGAGAGAAGACAGATCAATTTAACCTTGTTTCTGAAGGATGTAATCCCAAATCAGTAAGTCTTGTCTTGGTTTCCATTGGACTCATAGGTTTGTAAGTGCATAAAATAACTCTACATAAGAGTAAATTTATATCAATGTAGGAACTGAGAGTATTTGAATGGAAAATCAACCTCGTCTCTTAGAGTGCATATTAACTGTCTTTTATCTGAACTGGAGGTAAGTTGGATTTTCATGATCTCATGTAACATGTTCCTTTTTCAAAAGAAACAGGTAAAACGGGGATCTAAGGATTTATTGGGTGAGGTTTCAAAGACACATGATGCTATCCAGTAAGTAGTAGTCAGCTGTATTTGTTCTATTATGTTTCTCACACCAGAGCACTGTCTTTTTTCTTATTGGACTGCAAGAAAGTACCTTATTTTCTAGTTCTCTGTTATTCTGTATTTATTTTCTCATATTGTTTAGTTTTGGTGTAGTAATTGCTAGTTTGAATTGGAAATAATACTGTCAATTGGTTAAATTACAGGACACTGGATAAAACAATCTCAAACTTGGAGATGGAGCTAGCAGCAGCAAGGGCTGCACATGATTCTTTATTGAGTGGTTCTCCTATTCTAGAAAACCCTGTTGCTGTAAAATCAACTGCCCGGCCAAAAGTTTTTATGGTCATTGGAATCAACACTGCTTTTAGTAGCCGAAAGCGCAGGGATTCTGTCCGCGAAACGTGGATGCCACGAGGTATTTTGAAATTTTGTGCAACGAAACCGAACAAGAGTATATTTGTGTTGTGGAAATGGATGCCAATCATATCAGATTTTGATTGCTTTGCAATTTCCAATCAAGAGCAGGTGAAAAGCGAAAGAGGATGGAGGAGGAGAAGGGCATTATTGTTCGATTTGTGATCGGTCACAGGTGGGTATCTGTATTTCATTTCTGCCTACTCTTGGAGTTGTGCCTCTGAATATATGGGAGTATTTTAGATTAAGAATATTTTTTCCTGCTTTATATGCTCTTTATTTCTGTCTTATCCTTTTCTAATCTCTCTTTTCCATGAAGGTAATAATTTATTGAAAGATTGGACATCTAATATTTTCAAGGATAAACATTATAGAGTTTAATCAAATTCAGATATTGCACCGGGTGTTGGATAAATAAACAGTGTATTATTGGCTATTTTGTCATGTTCGTGATATTTGTGATATCATATCCATTAGGTTTCATAGATTTTAATTAGAGGGTAGGAATCTGCTCACTTTTCAGTTTTCTATCAGTCTATTCAACAGTTCCTTTGATTAACTGATACGATGGCATGCATACAATAGCGTTACATCAGGTGGTATTTTGGATCGAGCAATTAATGCTGAAGACTCACAACATGGGGACTTCATGAGGCTGGTAATATATGCATCTATCCATGGCAATCCATGCTTTTCTTCTAAAGATAATGCGGGCAATTGAGGGTAATATATACTGCAGTTTATAAACTTATAATTTACTATGGCAGGAACATGTTGAAGGATACCATGAATTGTCAGCTAAAACAAAGATATACTTTACCACTGCTGTTTCAAAATGGGATGCTGATTTCTATATAAAGGTTGATGATGACGTTCATGTAAATCTAGGTGAGGATTTTGTTAAATCGGCATTAGCAAAATGAATAGAAGTGAAACTTTTCTGTTTCTAATTTATATGGTTGATATAATTTCAGCGACACTTGGAGCAACACTGGCAGGGCATCGGTCTAAGCCTCGTGTCTATATAGGATGCATGAAATCTGGTCCAGTTCTTTCACAATGGTCAGTTGCAGATGAACTGAATGAAATGATTTGAATTGTTACATGAAAAAAAAATCCAGTATATGAGATTGTTTCGTAATTAGTATATAAGATTCCAAGTTTAGAAAAAGTGAGTTTCAACTTTTGTGCTGGTCAGTGAACTTTGATGTTTCCTCAAATATGAGTAATATCATTGAGCTGGAGTCCAAGGGGTTAGCTCAATTGGTTAGCAGATGTTGTTGGACAATTGCCTAGCACCCTGTCAGTGGGGTGTCTAATTCTAATTCCCTAGGTGACACACACTATTTTAAGTTGATGGGTTTACTAGGAATGCCATCCACAAAGTGCCTAATTCTAATCTCCTAAATGACACTATTTTAAGTTGATGGGTTTACTAGGAATACCATCCACAAATGTGGGGAAGCATATTCTATATTTTCATAAAAAAAAATTCATGAGAAAAAATTATATCATTGCGCTAGATTTTACAACAGTTTTCATCTATATGACAGGGGAGTGAGGTACCAGGAACCTGAGTACTGGAAATTTGGCGAGAATGGAAACAAGTACTTTAGGCATGCTACTGGTCAGCTGTATGCAATCTCGAAGGATCTGGCAACATATATATCAATAAATGAGTAAGTCTTCCATTCTTTTTAAGGTTATGAATAGCATACTAAATTTTTAGCTCAGGCGGCCAATCTCATATGAAGGCAACCCTACCAACAGACAAATACTCCATAAATTTGCAAATGAGGATGTTTCCTTGGGATCTTGGTTTATTGGATTGGACGTGGAACATATTGATGATCGCCGACTATGCTGTGGAACCCCTCCAGGTGATTAAACTGAACCTTGTTTTCTATGAAGGATAGGGATTGAGCAATTTAAATCTACTGTGGTACAAGGGAGCTTAAACATCAGATTAGTGCACTCACATGGTTCCATGTCGTACAGATTGTGAATGGAAAGCCCAGGCAGGGAACATTTGTGTTGCCTCATTTGATTGGAGCTGCAGCGGTATTTGCAATTCTGCGGATAGAATCAAAGAAGTGCATCAACGATGTGGTGAAGGTGAAAATGCCATATGGAACGTGAATTTTTAGTAAAATATATCGATTTTTCTGCCCTGGTTGGCATGATATGGTCAGATATATAATGCATATGTGGTTCAAAGAAGAGGAGTTGTACTGTAAAATTCTTGACCAAGGCTGATGCTGAGATGTACTTGACACCTAGTGTTCTCTTGTTTGGCTAATTCAATCCTTTGCATATCTGCTTTATGAAAAGAAGAAAATACAACAGCCATCATGAGGCAAAGCTTGTATACTTCATTGCAGATCATTAGGTACAAGTCACCGTCTGTACGACGTAAGAGATGGTGACCCTCCTATTTTTTTCAGCTTTTGAAGCAATGAGACCGTCATAATACTAAATTGTATTTTTTCCTCGTGTATTTTGGTCTTATAATGATATCTTTTAGGATTTATATAACTTATTCCCTCTCACCACATTGGTACGTAACTCTACGGATTTATAACCATCATTATATTTTGCCGTTTATTCAATAGGACAGGCTCGATCGATTATCTTCACAAATGGCTGATGACTCTTTCCAGCGCACAAAAGTGTGAAGCTGTCTTTCGGCTCTGCCTCAGTTCAACTTCTTCCTCCGTTTTCTGTTAGCTACCTTTCCGACCTTAAACATGGATTTTGGCAACTGTTGTAGGTTAATCAGACCATCTGAAATACCAGAGGGCGCAACGCTTCTGCCTGGTTTCCGGTCTATGCCATTATGGTTTATGATTGAGGACAAAGTGACATTCAAGAATCACAATAGATGGAAGAATGGTGCCGAGGAAGTCACCGATCATTTGGAAAAATAATTCTTAGACTGTTTCTGGGAGAGATGCATATAAGATATATAAGATTGTTTGAACAATGGTAGTAACAAGAGGAATGATTCTTAAATAATTTATTTTAGAATGGCTGAATTATTATATATTTGATTCTAGAATTAGTGTAAATCCATTTTAATTTGGTGTCTGTCTATTGTGTATAGAGAATGATCAAATCTTTTGAGGTGTGAATTTTTTTCAATCTAAAAAAAATTCACCTAGAACAATTTGATTTCTCCCAGCATAAGGCATGATAGATCTAAAGTGATAATGGGTGTCTGTCTATCATGTATAGAGAATGATCAAATCTTTTGAGGTGCTAATTTTTCCTCAAATTTTTTCAATCTAAAAAAAAGTTCACCTATAACGACTTGATCTCTCTCAGCTTAAGGCATGATAGATCTAAAGTTATAATGGATTTACCCTAATTCATATATATATATATATATATATATATATATATTCAAAGAGCCACATATAAGATAGTTTGAACAATGGTACAATGGTAGTAATAAGAGGAATGATTCTTAAATAATTTATTTTTGAATCGCAGAATTATTACATATTTGAAATCCGGCTTAACTCTTTGTGTGTCTATCATGTATCAAGAAGGATCGAATCTTTTCAAAGAAAAAATCCATAATTTCCCGCATCCATTTTCAAAGAAAAAATCCATAATTTTCTTTATAGTAAACAAAAATACATGTTCATATGGCACATGGCAGTGAAAAAGGTGCTCATACAGTAAAAACTATCTACTTACTTGCCTTTCTTTTACTTTAACAAGTTGGTTCTTGTCTCAAACTATTACATAAAAAATTACATATATGAGCGTTCTAATTTTTTTTCTCAAAAACTTACAAAAACAGTTACATCATTAAAAATAAAGTTGTGGTCAATTCTGAGGCATGATAATTGTTAAATTATGACAACAAATTAAAAGAAATTGTAGATACTAAAATTTACCTATGTAAATATTTTGTGGTGTTGGTTTACAAACCCATGGAAGTTTGTATAACTAGTGGTAGTTATGGTGTAGCACCACTTTTCGGTTATCAAGGCTTAATCGCTCTTAAAAGAAAACTATAACACCCCTCTATAACACCCCTTTGTACATAACTCATACATGCATTATATAATCCACATGTGTTTAAGCAAAGAAATACATTTAAGCTCAGAGTAAACATATTATTTACTGCTATAATAACAATCAATAACATTAACATTAAATTGATATGCACAACATAATACATGATGATTATAATACACAGAGATACATAAACATAATTAAAGCATCATTTGGTACTTATCTTTGAAGAGTGGTAGTTCCACCAACCAAGTGCAGGCCTTCCACGAACCTCCCAGCCTTAGACCACACTGCTCATCAACTCAGCAGTGGGTCACCCCCGAGCTGGGACTAAGCTCCACCCCCAAGGCAGGGAATCCTAGGCTAGGCTGAGGTTACAGGGAATACACACAATTACAAGGAAGGAATTCTCTCCCATGAACCACTCATGCTCACTGCCCCAGACTTTCCTTCCCCACATGCATGTTCCACCCCAGGAGTATACACCTTCTCTGTCACTTAGACAGTCCTTTGGCTGCTAACCTCCCTTGCCTTGGGTTACAGCAACAGACCGGACCGGAAGTTTCCGAGCTCTGTGGCAGCTACAGGGTTCCTTCCAGGAGTTCTCTCCTTCCTCTGCGCACTCTCTCACCTGGAGAGAATCGCTCACAGGTCGACAACATGTTCTTCCAACCTCAATCACCTCTCTCACCTGGAGAGAGTGTTGTACAACTGGCCAACAAGCCCCCACGCAGTCCAGCATTGCGTGGCCACACAACCAACGGGGAAAACGGACACGGCTTTCCAACCGGTTCAACAATGGCGGATGGTCTCATGGATATGGCTTCGGACAAGGCTCCACGCTCAGACAGAGGATGTTTCGGCTTTTCAGAATCAACACACAGGCTATCCTCGAAATCAACACAGACTATTTATTTTTTTCCGATTTCAGAATTGCACCCAGTCTTTTTGCAGAGGTCGGATGGGATGTACGGTTCGGAAGATCGGGTAGAATGGAAGAGAACCCCCTCTCGCGGCTCATCTTGGCCGTTTTATTCGCATGCACCAGAGTTGACACTTGTCACCCTTGGAACTGCATGCGTTCATCAGCATGCATCCGCTTTGCACGTTTTCCCCTTGCCAGGAACTTAGGATAAAAAACATAAAATGCTCGTGCTTTTTTGGAATAATATTAAAATATTATTCCCAAGGCTGAAGCCCCCTAGGCTTAACACTTGGCCCCTTTTCCCACCTTCCAACCCGTAATCCCTTGCCTTCTCTGTAGAAGCTCAGTCCCCCTTCACTCATTCATCGTGGTCGGTCTGCACCTAGTGGTGTTTACAAATTTTTATTAATTGTTCTGTATGATTACATATACCACAACAGGCTCCTGGCCTTCCACACTTAGGCTCCCTGGCCTAACAAACACATAAGCCACCAGCTTATAAAAACTTGGCTCACCATCCTATAAAACATAATTACAATTCCTTTCAGAACATGATTTACGACAGGGCTTGGCCTTGGGGACACTACAATCCCCCTCCCCTTATTTCTGCACTGTCCTTAGTGCAACTTACACCGTCTCTGCAAGCCTTTCAAAATTTTCAAAAAGATGTGGGTACTCTGCCCACATAGCATCTGCATGCTCCCATGTCGCGTCCTCAGGACCGTACTAGGTCCACTGGACCTTTACAAGCTCTATAGCTCGATTTCGGAGCTGTTTGTTTTTCCTATCCAATATGCGCACATGATACACTTGCAGGACACCCTCTGGTTCTACCTGAATCACATTCCAATCGATAACATGATTAACATCAGGTACATATTTCTTAAGCAGTGAAACATGAAACACATTATGTACAGTCATAGATGCAGGTAATGCAAGCATGTATGCAACTGGCCCAATCCTTTCCAGGATCTCAAATGGCCCACAAAATCTTGTTGCCAATTTGGCGCAACTTCCCAACTTCAGGGAACTCCTGTTAGTCTTCACTTTCAGGAAAACATGGTCACCCACTTTGAATTCTCTATGGGTTTTGTTACTGTCAGCGTAATTTTTCTGCCTATCATGGGCAGCTTTGAGATTTCGTTTAATCCTTATCATTTGGTCTTCCATCTCTTTGAGCAGCTCAGGCCCAATCACTGCTATGTTAGCTGGATTATCCCAGCTTACTGGTGTGTTGCAATTTCTTCCATAAAGTGCTTTGAATGGGCTCATCTTCAACGATGTATGATACCCATTATTGTAGGCGAATTCTACTAAGTGCAGGTAGTCTTCCCACCTTGATGGTTTATCCATCACATACATTCTCAGTATGTCTTCTATTCTGTTTACCCTTTCTGTCTGACCATCAGACTCAAGATGATACACTGTACTAAAGTTCAGATTCGTTCTGAATCCCTTGAACAGTCATTTCCAGAAATACGAGGTAAATTTCGGGTCCCTATCAGACACAATTGTCTTAGGAATTCCGTGCAAGCGTGCAACTTCTTTTAAAAAGATATCAATAACATCAACTGCCCTGTGGGTGGTTTTTAGTGGAATAAAATGGGCAGCCTTAGTAAGCTTGTCCACCACCACCATGATTGAATCATGTTGCTTGCTTGTTCTAGGTAGTCCGGTGATAAAATCTATTGTTACCACGTCCCATTTCCATTCAGGAATGGGTAAAGGCTGCAGCAACCCTGCTGGGTGCCTGTGCTCAGCCTTAACCTTCTGACACTCCATACATCTGGCAATGTATTCAATGATTTCTTTCTTCATACCCAGCCAAAAATAATGGCTTTTGACTGCTGCCACAGTCTTTTGATATCTAGGATGTCCGGCATAAGCCACGTTATGTATTTGTTTTAGAATTGCCAGCTTTAATTCTTGGACATTGGGTACATACACTCTATTTTTATACAGAAGTAAGCCATCAATTCCCAAGGTGTAACTTTTCTTGGTCTGTGGTCTCTCACGCTGCTGTAGCTTTGCTACTAAACCTCTGTACTGCAAATCAACATTTATAGCTTCCAAAATTCTGTCTTTAATCTCAGTCATGTACATGCTAATGGTTGTAGCATGTAATTCGTGCACTTTTCTGCTGAGTGCATCAACCACCTTATTTTCTTTCCCTTTGATATGCTTGATATCAAAGTCATATTCGCACAGAAACTCCAGCCATCTGATTTGCCTGGCATTTAAAGTCGACTGATCAAATAAATACTTCAGACCGTTATGGTCTGTTCTCAACTCGAATCTTTTTCCCATGAGGTAATGTCTCCATTTCCTCAAGGCGTGGACGATTGCTGCTAGCTCTAAATCGTGAGTGGCATAATTCCTTTCATGCTCTTTCAGCTTTCGAGACTCATAACAAATTACAAATCCCTCTTGGCTGAGAACTCCTCCCAGCCCCTCCTTACACACATCGGTGCACACTACGTAATCCTTATTTGGATTTGCAATCTTCAGGATTGGAGCGTTGGTTAGCAGCTACTTCAATCGCTGGAAGCTGCTCTCACATTCTTCAGTCCACTGGAACTTCTTCTCCTTTCTTTGCAAGGAAGTGATAGAATGAGCTATCCTTGAGAATCCGACTATAAACCTTCTATAGTAGCCTACCAGACTCATAAAAGATCTAACTTCCACCACATTCCTTGGCACTGACCATTCTCGAATGGCCTCAACCTTTTCAGGATCCACAACGATCCCTTCCTTTGATATAATGTGCCCCAAGTAATGAAACTGCCTTTGATAAAATGAACACTTGCTCAGTTTTGCGTACAACTGGTGTTCTCTCAACACCTGCAACACTATTCTTAGGTGTTGCTCATGTTCTTCCTCTGTCTTGGAATACACCAAGATATCGTCCAGGAAGACTATGACAAACTTGTTCAAATAATCTCTGAACACTCCATTCATTAAGCACATGAAAACAGCAGGTGCATTTGTCAGTCCAAATGGCACCACTGTAAATTCATAATGACCGTACCTTGTTCTAAAGGCGGTCTTGCTAATGTCCTCATCATTTATTCTTACTTGGTGATATCCAGATCTGAGATATATTTTTGAAAATATTTTCGCATCCTTCAACTGATCAAAAAGATCATCGATCATTGGCAGAGGATACTTGTTCTTGACAGTTACCTTATTCAACTGTCAGAAATCAATGCACAACCTCAACGTCCCATCTTTCTTCTTCACGAATAGGACCGGGGCTCCCCAAGGTGACACGCTGGGGCGAATGTATCCCTTCTTTAGTATCTCTTCAAGCTGCAATTGCAACTCTTTCAGCTCTGGCGTACTCATTATATAAGGATCCTTCGAAACTGGAGCTGCTCCAAGCATCAAATTTATAGAAAAGTCGATGTCCCTCTTCGGAGGTAGTCCAGGTACCTCCTAAAATATGTCCTTGAACTCTTTGAGTACCTCGTGGTCTTCTAGATTCGAGACTACATCTCGGGATGCTTCTTCCACCTGAGCTGCAAATAATTGACAACCTTTTTGGTAACATTTCTTCAGCTGCATGGTTGAGATTTCCCTAACAGCCACGGCTCTGGGAATTTCTTGGACTGTTATCCGATTTCCCTCTTCGTTCAGGCAAGTAAACCTCTTGTTACGACAATCCAGAAGGGCATGGTGCTGGTCCAACTAGTCCATCCCAATTAAGAAATCGTATGAACCTAAAGTTAGAATTTTCAATTCAGCCTTAGTGCTCATTCCTTTCATGTCTACTGAATAGGACTTAACCAATTCAGTGACCTTCCTTTTGGTTCCTGTGGCCAACTTCACTAACCAAGACTTTTCATGTTTGCTTCTTGTTAAATGCAAACTTTCCACCACTCTAGGGTCTATATAACTATGGCTAGCCCCTAAATCAATTAAAATAACAAGTGGTCGGTTGTTGATCGTACCTTCCACTTCAATCATGTGCGATTGAAATTCTGCTTGCTTATTGTCCAGGGCTGCGTAGATCCTTGACATTCTGCTGCCCATATCCTCCACTGTTTCAGCTTGCTGAACCGTATGGAGAGTTCTCGCTTTATCTTTTCTGTGGGGGCAGTCTTTGTACCTATGATTCTCTTTACAGCCCCAACACTCCATAGGTGGCGGTCTTGGCATCTGCTCACTCCCTTCAACTTTCCTGGGCTCTCTAAAAGATGACTGTCCCCAAGGACTATTCCTGAAAAAGGGAGGCTTATTTCCCTTCTGCCTTTGTTCTTTCTTAAACCTCTTCTGGTCATCCCAAGCCTTCCGAAAGGTAGGCTTTTCTCTTTGTTGTTCGTATAAGCATTTTGCCCTTCTTATGGTTTCTTCTATGGTCTTAGGATCGTCATATTGAATCTTGTCACCAATGGAAGGTGGCAGTCCACTCAGATAACTCTGAATTTTGACAGCCTCATCTTTGATGAACGAAACATACTTCAGTAGTTCCAGAAAACTTCGTTCATACTCATCAATGGTCATGCTGCCCAACTTGAGTTCGAAGAACTCCTTCATCTTTCTGTCATAGTATCTTTTGGTCAGGTATTTCTTCTCGAAATACCTCTTAAACTCCTTCCACGTGACCTCTTTCTCTCTGATGTGTTGCACTTGCACCAACTGATCCCACCACATGGATGCTTTTCCTTTCAGCTGGTACATTGCAATTCTTCCTTCTACATGGGCAGAATAATTCTGCAGTTGGAAGTATTTCTTCATACCCAACAACCATGTTTCAGCATCTTCTTCCTTCTTATTTTCACCATCGAATGTAGGCGGTTTAATCTTGTTGATTTTCTCTTTCAATTCATTCCTTCCAGATTTTTGGTGTTTTCTGGTAGGGGACGGGCTTGAACTACTGTGTGTCTCCTTGCCAGAATGCTTCGGGAGAGACGGTAATGTCTGCTACCACTCCTCGATCTTCTTCTCCTCTCAGGGGTTCTGACACTTCTTGATCTGCTTGTGTCACTCTCTTTTTCCAATTTCTTTTCTATTCTTTCCAGGCTCTTCAACATATTTAAGTTGAATTCACCCTGTCGATCCCTAATTTTCATGAGCTTTCGGCTATTAGCTAGGCGAGCCTGGGCATCTTTCTGCAATCTTTCAATGAGTTTCATCATATGTTCTTCCTTATCCGTCTCTTTTCCATGCCCATTAGAGTTTGTTCCTTCGACTCCCAGGTTGACATTCCTTCCTACCCTTTCGTCCTTTGTTTCGGAAGCAATCTGCACCTCTTTCAATTCCATACTCGGTGTCAGTTTTCCGCTGTCCTGGCACTCATTGAACTCTGCACACACGACGTGCAGCCAATCGAAGTTTGTCAGGCCTTAACCCTTCAAGAAAACTTACAACATTCATAAGCCAACGTGAACAAGAAAAACGTTTTGATTTCACAAAGTTTTCTGAACTCTGTCCGACTCTGCAAATTTCGGGACTTCGGAACTTCGGAATCTCGGTCCACGAAGATCCAACAGTTAAATCTTCGTAACCAAAGTCACCCTTTCACAACTCGCGATCTCGTGAGTTCGTAATTTGAAGACCCTCGACTCATTTCCTCCAAACGCTGATACCCGAGATGCGATACGGGTATGGCTCCCTCCTCGCTAGCGCCTGCTACACATGACCGTAGGCTAGGGCTAAGTGCTAGCACTTCTTCGCCAACTCGTGACTTCGCGAGTTGGAGTGTTGAGCCTTCGTGCTCCTCCTTTGCGAATTCTGAAATAGTGAATTACTTTATTCTCCGGGCCCACAACACAACTGTCACCCTTCACCACCGTGACACGTGATACATTCAGGAGGGTCCACATCACCTTTGGTGATGTCTTCAGGTCCCACCACTCTCGCATGTCTTCTCGACTCACTGGCACGTGGTATACACGCGTGTGTCCACGTTCATTCCAAATGGAATCCAACGGTCAGATCTTTCTCAGATCTACGACGCAGATCCTTTCGGGGTTTCGGGCATCGAGAGTTCATGCACCTCACATCTCGAACTTCCATCTGCCAAAATCCTGAAATCACGGTTTACTCCTCCGCTGAATCGGACGGTCAACTACCTTCCTATGATCTACGGTGTAGATCGTTTCGGCGTTTCGGGTTTTAGAGGTGTTCACCTTCCTCACTTCCCATCTCCCGACTTTGCGAAATATGAAAGGTTTTCGCGACTAACTCGAGCGCGACTCTGCCAGATCTAAAGGTTGAGCCTTCCTCCCAGATCTACAACGTAGATCTTCTCGGGTTTTCGGGAGTTCGCGTATTGCGATTCCCACACTCCTGTGCAATTCAAAAGGGATTTTAATCCCTGTGCACATTTTCCAGATCCGATGGTCACGAGGCTCACCTTCCCTCCCGAACCGATCCTAAGGCTCCAGCACTGCTGGTGTGGAGTCCTCTCTCCCTATGGCCATATACCACACCAGCTGCGGTTTCACAACACCGCTATACCTCTTGAGCTTATAGGCATGGTCAAGTAACTCCTTAACACTCTGGACCATACCAGGGTCCGAAATTGGTCCTCCAGACACAATTTCTCCTCTCACCCTCGGTCTAAAGACCACTCAACTGGCCCATCTAGGCTCAATGTTGAAACCTTGGCTCTGATACCAAGTTGTAGCACCACTTTTCGGTTACCAAGGCTTAATCGCTCTTGAAAGAAAACTATAACACCCCTTTGTACATAACTCATACATGCATTATATAATCCACATGTGTTTAAGCAAATAAATACATTTAAGCTCAGAGTAAACATATTATTTACTGCTATAATAACAATCAATAACATTAACATTAAATTGATATGCACAACATAATACATGATGATTATAATACATAGAGATACAGAAACATAATTAAAGCATCATCTGGTACTTATCTTTGAACAATGGTAGTTCCACCAACCAAGTGTAGGCCTTCCACGAACCTCCCAGCCTTAGACCACGCTACTCATCAGCTCAGCAGTGGGTCACCCCCGAGCTGGGACTAAGCTCCACCCCCAAGGCAGGGAATCCTAGGCTAGGCTGAGGTTACAGGGAATACACACAATCACAAGGAAGGAATTCTCTCCCAGGAACCACTCATGCTCACTGCCCCAGACTCTCCTTCCCCACATGCCTGTTCCACCCCAAGAGTATACACCTTCTCTGTCACCTAGACAATCATTCGACTGCTAACCTCCCTTGCCTTGGGTTACAGCAATAAACCGGACCGGAAGTTTTCGAGCTCTGTGGCAGCTACAGGGTTCCTTCCAGGAGTTCTCTCCTTCCTCTACGCACTCTCTCACCTGGAGAGAATCGCTCACAGGCCAACAACTTGTTCTTACAACCTCAATCACCTCTCTCACCTGGAGAGAGTGTTGTACAACTGGCCAACAAGCCCCCACGCAGTCCAGCACTGCGTGGCCACACAACCAATGGGGAAAATGGACACGACTTTCCAACCGGTTCAAAAATGGCGGATGGTCTCACGGATATGGCTTCGGACAAGGCTCCACGCATAGGCTCGACGCTCAGACAAAGGATGTTTCGGCTTTTCAGAATCAACACACATGCTATCCTCGAAATCAACACAGACTATTTTTTTTTTCCCTTCCGGTTTCAGAATTGCACCCAGTCTTTTTACAGAGGTCGGATGGGATGTACGGTTCGGAAGATCGGGTAGAATGGAAGAGAACCCCCTCTCGCGGCTCATCTTGGTCGTTTTATTCGCATGCACTAAGGTTGACACTTGTCACCCTTGGAACTGCATGCGTTCATCAACATGCATCCGCTTTGCACCTTTTCCCCTTGCCAGGAACTTAGGATAAAAAATATAAAATGCTCATGCCTTTTTGGAATAATATTAAAATATTATTCCCAAGGCTGAAGCCCCCTAGGCTTAACACTTAGCCCCTAATCCCTTGCCTTCTCTATGGAAGCTCAGTCCCCTTTCACTCATTCATCGTGGTCGGTCTGCACCTGGCGATGTTTACAAATTTTTATTAATTGTTCTGCATGATTACATATTCCACAACAGGCTCCTAGCCTTCCACACTTAGGCTCCCTGTCCTAATAAACACATAAGCCACTAGCTTATAAAAACTTGGCTCACCAACCTATAAAACATAATTACAATTCCTTTCAAAACATGATTTACGACAGGGCTCGGCCTTGGGGACACTACATATGGTAACTATGTAATGGTTCCAAGATAGATATATATCTATGAAGCCCGAGAGATGTATTTTGGGTTGGGGGATGGGGGTAAGCCTAATTGTAAGCCTATCTTGAATAATAGAGATACTAATACCTTGCCCCGTGAATGTTTTCTTGACACATTGTCCAGTGGATGTTTCCTTAACACATTGTCAAGGTTTTACCACGTATATCTGGTGTGTTATTTGAGTGATTGTTTTGTCTCTATTGTCATATTTCTTTCATTTAATTATCATTTGAGGCTCTAAAACCCAACAAGTGGTATCAAAGCGAAGGTGAAGAAAATTCAATCCCGTGGAGGAAAGGTTGAGTCTGTTTGTGACACAGAGCACTATTCAAAGGAGGAGAAGCAAGGAGCGGTAGAGTAGAAACACTAGCTCTCGAGCATGGAGGAAACTGGAACTATCACGCAAAGCAGAAGACATGCATAGCAGAGTTTCCTTGTTCATTTTTTGGTGGAGAAGCATGTCTGCGTGCAGAAGAAAAACAAACCCGCCAGTAGAAGAGGAGAAATTGTTGAGGGTGGGTTTGCTTTGTTCGCACACAAGAGAAGGGAGAGTCTACCGGTGATGGGTGAATCTTGTCGAGAGATCCCGAGAAGAAGAAAATTTGGTCACTAGAAATTCATGCACAGACAAGGAAACCGTGAAGGTACAACATTTTTAAATAAGAAAATTAGGTCACTAGAAATCACTGCACAAACAAGGAAACTATGAAGGTACAACATTTAAAAATAAATAAAATTTAAGAGTAAAAAGGTCCGCTCGTTTTTTGGATATATATATATGAAAGATATATTTTTTAAACAAAAGGTGATGAAGAATATATTTTTTGAAAGGAAAATACATATTTTTTGGAGTAATAATATATTTTGTTTTAAACCTTATTTAAGTGGGTGGAGTGCTTAAATTTTTTTATGCAAATTTGAATATTCAAGGAGTTTGGAGTGGAAATGTATTTTTCAAAAAAATCAAATTGACGTTTGAAGTGAAAAAACAAATTGATATTTGAAAAGGGAGCAAACACAAATGCTAAATTCTAGGTTGAAAAATAATTAATGGTAAAAATAGCTTCGAATTGTGAAAACTTAAAATGTTAGATTTGTTAGCAACAATAAGAGAGGTGATGGTGGAGTTATCGTGAAAGAAAAAAAAACATTTACTTTGGAGTTGTAAAATTATTTATTGCATGTAAATGGGCATATGACTGTAAGACTTGGATAGGCATGTGTACCCCTAGTTTATTGGGTCACCTATGAAAAGACTAGACATAGATTTTGGTAGATTGCAAATGTGGGGGGAATTTATGTTGGATTAATCTTGACTCGGTGAAAGAGTCAATGAGTTAAATATGTTTTTTAGGACAAAGCATGTGATTTTTCGAGTCCATGTTTTTTGGGTAACCTGTGGTATTGTGTCCATGAATTGCATGTAATGAAGCCTATAAAAGGCTTGGTGAATTTCATTGTAAATGGGCCTAGAGGTGAGCGGTGAAGGCTTACTTGGATAGCTTGGCCAAATTGGGTCAAGGGAATGTTTATGTCAAGTTGGAGCATTGAGACTCCATCATAAGGTACCTGGAGGTAAGCAACAAAGGTTCACTTGGGCTTGACCGGATTTGGTCAAGGTTTCGAATGCAAAGTTTGAGATGGAGCATAAGGTGTCAAGGTTAGAAAGGTGGGTTTGTAGAAAGGATGATGAGCTTTGTAGTGAAATAAACATTGGAAAGTCAATCAACTGTTTGAAAATATTGTTGAAATTTTAAATTTTCTAGTTACACAATTACAATTCCTTAATCCAATAGCAATTGTAGTAGGATCATTGAAAAAAAGACAATCACAGATACAATAGAACACAAAAATTATCTTGGGAAACCCTCATGGGGGAGAAAACCCAGCAACCAAAATCCTCCATATAGATTCCATCAACCAGTACAATGATGTGTGATAGCTCTCCAAGAAAGACCAAGACCAAAACACCAAAAGAACCAGTCTCCAAGACTTGTGCCCTCGACCTTCTTATGTGCTCTAAGATGCATAAGAGAAGTGTGTGAGTGTGTGTCCAAATGAGAGGAACCTATTCTCTATTTATACACAACAATGCCTCATGAAGAGACATGACTCTTGACCTAACTAACCCATAATAAGTAAAATACGAATAATATAATAATTTATGTTGAGTGGACTTGTACAATATAATTATAATAACCATTTAAAGGTTTGACTAAAACAAATATACAAGAACATCTTCTGTAGTTACACCAAAAATATTAACACTCCCTCTTAACAAGGAAGGTATTCTTTCTAGACATAGACTCCAAGTTTGATACCACACGAGCTCACATCCATTGACTGTTGAACATGCGAGTCTATACATCTTCGGATATCCATAGTGCAACATGACTTCACCCCATGCAACCAAGGTCTGTGGGTAGCTCTCAATAGCTACAACATGTCCCCAGGACATCCACTCCCTAGGATGCATCAGTACCTGATCATGTGCACTCATGTCTCGGTGTCAGCCCTTTTTCATGCTGGATGAGTTCCACCTGTCACTCCCTCTGAAGAGGGACCACACCAAGCTTGTCCCTGAAGTACTCGAACTTCATCCTTGACAGCGGCTTGGTGAACACAACCACAACCTGATCCTCGGTAGTCATGAACTGGAGCCTCACTACTCCCCTTTGTACCATATCCCTGATATAGTAGTATTCGATCTCAATATGCTTCGACTTGTCATGGAACACCGGGTTCTCTGACAACTTCGTGCAACTTTGGTTGTCGCATGCAACATCTTGTTTCCCCCAGTCTGTAAATATAACTATATTGGCTAAGGAAATATGGCAAACTTAAAAGTGTGAATGTTTGATTTGATGGACCTTTGTATAAAAGGTCGATGAATGTAAATTCTGTTATTTTAATAGAAAATGGTTACGTGTTGCATGACTGCTGAAAGAGAGGATGTGCTAAGAGAAAACCACGAATGTTATGAAAGGTGGTGGAGGGGACCCAGAATGGTTGCGTTAACCTCCACCGAACTAGTACCATGCTGGAATTAATTGCTCAAATCAGAACAACCCTCTGACCCAGGAATGAATTACAGTCAGACTGGTAGGTGGGAAGACCTCCTCAAGAGTTAGTGAGGGGATGGGGCAGACTGCCCATCTGTAAGGCTTCCGGACCTGACCACGGACTGGGAATTTGAGCCACACACAATCTTGTTGAGAAAGGAAAGAAAGGAAGTGTGGTGTGGGCAGAGAGGACCTGCGAAGAGTGCAGAGACTAGAGCTGAAGCTCTCAGGTCCAAGGAAGGATTGAAAGCGAAAAGTGAGTTCTGATCACAAAGAATAGAGACTGAGCCAGGAGAAGGAGAGTAACCTTCGTCCTTATCTATTCCTATATTGGGAGAAGGAGAGTAACCTTCATCCCTAACTTTCGTTGAGATGGAAGTAAGAGATTGAATCTCAAATCATTGTGGCCTAAGCTCGGGGGTGGCCAATGATAAATCCATTGGGAGTGTCTGAGCCTATAGTTGGGTGGAAACGAGCACCCCTCTCAACAGTCACATCATGCCTTATGGTTTTGATAAGTGTTTTTATGCCTTGTGCTTTGAATTGGAAATAATGGATGCATGCTTGTATTTATATTCCTATAAATGGTTTATGTATTGAATGATTAAGTTAAGAGTGTGTTTGTTCCTTGAGAACGTCTACATCTGCTTGATTTCCTTATGCTTTAGTTTAATTCCTCGAAATCACTTTCCTAGGGAATTTCATCACAATCCTAGAGTCAAGTGAGTACTTCCCTGATTGTAGAGGTTGAACCCCGCAATCACTGCAAGGATGGAGCCTATTAAGCTTAGGAGAGGTAGTGCATGTATGCACAGAGTCCCTGCAAGGTGGGCAGAGACCGAGACCATCTTAAGTTCTCGAGTTGAGTAATGAACGTAAGGGGTGCACAGAAGAATCCTTCCAAGCATTACTTTCAAGAGAAAGAGAACAAAACTCTTAAGCCTTTCAAAGCAAACAAAGCTCAGGAAGAATAGTGAGATTCAAGTATCGAAAGGGAATATCCTTTCGTTTGGAAGATGAACGGACGAGACCCGTTCGGGAGGATCAAAGGTCTGTCGCGACCGTTAGATTTGAAAAATGGGCGCAGACGTTAATGCCTCGACTCCTTCAGTCTTCGCAAATTCGACGAATGTTGGTAATCATCGTGAAGGGGATGGATCCTCCGAAACCCGAAGTAGCGATGTGATCTGGACCGTAGATCCAAGGATCTCTTGGGACCCTCCTTGACCGTAGAATTGGCGAGATCAGAGTTCACACATCGAGAGAATCGCACGTTGGTGCAATTAAACTTCTGAAACTCGAAGTTGCAATGTAATCTGGACCGTTGGATCGAGGAAGGTCGTGGACTGTCAATCTCACGCGAACGAATTAACGCAAGGAGTGTGTGGGAATTCGAAATCCCCTAAGGATCAATCTAAGAAGGGATAACACTTTTCAGGAGTGTTGATGAGACCCAAGATAGCCGGACTTGCAGGAGGAATGAAGGTTGAGGCCTTTGAACATTTACCAAACTCTTCCAAGTCGGAAGAAGTCAAAACCTCAGGAGGAGGAGAGACAACAACCGTCATATCGGTTGCGGGGAGAAACCTAGACCGTTAGATCAACGTCCAGGGAAGTAGAGGAGAAGCGATGGTAAGGAACATATCCTAACCGTTGGATCTGAGCACAAAGAGACATTAGTCATCCGATCTAAGGTAAAGGGCATGGGTTTAATGTTTGTGTGCATGGGAGGGTTGACTAACCAAGGTACCGAAGTCCCGAAGTGAATTGGGACTGTTCATTGCTAAAGAGGGACAAGTGGCGCCAGATCCACAACTCCTGAGCGAGAACTTATGGGGAAGGAGAGAGTGGAATCTCTGAAGACCCGAAGTAGATCCTGCCCATTGATCGCTAGGAGACACGTGTTATCAGATTAGTAACTCGGGATAAAAGTCATTGGAGGAATTTAAGAGTTGAAACACCCGAAGGCTGGAGAGTTGAAACCAATCATAACCGTCGATTGGGAAGGGAGCTACGTGCTGACGGATCAGGAGTTCTGGGAATGCGTGTGAAAGACAGGAAATGAGGATAGATAGAAGCCGGAAGCAAGAGATCGACGTTCAAGGAGAATTGTGGGGCCAGAACATGCTCGAGTCTTAATTCTCCTTGAGTGGGACGCAATTGAAACCACGGTATTGTCAAAAGAATATGTGGCGCTTTGTAGTAAATTGTGGGGCGAAAAGAGGGTTGGTTTAAAACCACCCTTGGACGTGCCCACAATCACATATTTTCCAAGAGGTCATAGCCCAGGGACATATGGAGGAGGGGGTTAACGGAAAAGGAGCTAGCACCTGAAAACCTACATTTCAGAAGCACGCGACAGAGGTTGCGGGCACCCTTAGCCCTGCACTAGGTAGTCAGAAAGTTCTGTGTTTAATTACAGAACGAGACCATTAAGGTCTTAGAGAGTAGTTTGGATTTGGAATCAGAGATCCTTGACCAGAAGGTCAAGTTGGTTCCCCAACTGTCCCAATTAGAACCCGTAGAGAGAGAGGATTTGTTCCTGTAAGGAGGACGATTTTTTTTTATTTTAGCCCCATCATGGGTGTGTTACAAATTGGTATTAGAGCATGGTTACAACACTTGGCCTACTTGAGCTCATGGACAAGTCGCTTAAAAACTCTATTTGGAGTACTTTTAAAAGAGTGACACTCTACCTTACCTCTTTCTTAAAGTCTGGTTAAAAATGTTATTAAAGAAAAGAATGAAACTTTCTACTGTGTGTGTGTGTTTAAGAAATTGAACTATGTATTGTCCATGAACTAATAGACTGTTAGCTAACAATAAGTGTTTTTGTCAACACTCGAGCAGTTAGTAAATCACGGGAAAACTTCAAGAATAAAGGATGGTGACGTGTCATGAAGTGGGGGATGGCTTCCACAATAGAGACGGATAATCTGACAAAATGAGAGCTGTGGAAACCCATCCAGATCTGGCTGAAACTATAAGGAGCCTCAGGGCTGAATTACAGAGTTGCAAGGCTGACAACGAGAGATTGATAAAGGAGAAAGAAAAACAAACAGAAATTAACGCAGTGTTGTTGCAGAGCTTTTCCAACATACAAAGACAACTACAACATGAACCCACAACCGGTCATGTGGACCGACGACATAAGAAAATAAGTCAAAGTCCACCCGAGATTCGAAAACATGACTCTATAAGTGACCACACTGGGAGAAGCATCTCGAAGAAGGCCCAATGTGGAGGCAGGGGACACTCATCGGTAGAGTCCTCTGGAAAGGAAGCTGACAAATCCGAAGGATCTTCTAGTAGCAGAGCAATCTCACATTCTAAAGGAAGGAAAGAAGCGGAAGCATTCCAAAAATCACGATCATGAAGAATTCAAGAAATCCAAACCACCCTCGTTCGATGGAGAGATTAGGAAGGGAGAAGAGCCTGAAGTTTGACTGCTTGGTTTAAAGAAATACTTCAGAGTCCATGACTACTCTAAAAACTTGAAGGCTCAAATAGCCATCTTTAACCTGAATGGAAAGGATTTCATTTGGTGGGAAGACCTTAGGAATGTGAAATGAGTCCATGAGAAGGACTTGTCGTGGAAACAGTTTGAGAAATACTTCAGGAAGTAGTATATGTTAGAGAAATACATGGATGGGAAGACTAAAGAATTCTATGAACTCAGGCTGGGGCAGCTCACCATAGATGAATTTGTCAATAAATTCCTTGAACTACTGAGGTATGTACCCTACATAAAAGATGAAAAAGTAAAAATGCAATGGTTCATTAGTGGGTTACCTTAGACCTACCAGGACAGGATTGAGTTCGACGAATCAAAGACCTTAGAAGAAACTATCTGGAAGGAAAGGTATTGTTATGAATAGTTTGAGAGTAAGACAAGACCTCATGAGGACTGGAAGAAGAGGAGTAGTTTGGGATTCCAGAAGAAGGGGTTTAAATCCTCAAGATTTAAGAACTATGAAAAATATTCTAGAAGGAGCCTTCCTACTAGAAGTGTATATCAACAAAATTTCCCCTCTCAAAGCAGAAATAAACCTTTTAAGACAGTCCCAGAAAAGACCAATAACCTAAAGAAGGAACCCTTAAAATGTTGGGGTTGTGGAGAAGATCATCGATTGAGGGACTGCCCACACAGACAACAGAACAATGAGAGAATATACAATATCCAAGAATATACCACCGTCAATTATGTGGCTAGGAGCATGCCATGGATCAATGCAGCCCTGGGAAATAATCAAGCCGATCACCAAGCTTCAGTAATGGAACTGGAATGTATGATCGCCAATCATCTAGTTTCTATTTTAATTGACGCAGGTTCTAATTTGAGTTATGTGGCCCCTCAGACTATTGATAAGTGTAAACTGCAACCAATTAGACATGTTAAACCATGGTTGGTGCGATTAGATACTGGTACCAAAAGAAAGGTGATAGAGGTCATACCAGCCTGTCAATTCGTCATGGTGTTGAGGAAAAGATATGGATTGATCTTACTCAAGCATTTTCAGACTTTACTTGGCTAAAGCAAAGTAGACGAGAATACCACCCTAAGTTTATAGCTAACAAAAATAATGTCCTAACTCACAAGTATTAATTATAAGTGCTTAGGCTAGCCTTTTATCAACAAAAAACTTGTTGGAAATTCATTTTTTATGTAATGTTCTGAACATAACAGTTGTTGAAATAAATGTAAGAACAAAAGAAAAGACACCAAGATGATTATCAAGACAGTTGAGACATAAAGCAATCCTTTATTTCATTCCAATTCACCAAATAATCATTTCTTTACAAAATCTCATACAGAAATCTTGGACCAAAGTCAAACTTAGACGTCCCCGATGAAACATACAAAAGGACCTCTAACAGAAAACCAAAACTGAACTCTAAAAGTTGGATCATCTTGCCACATATTGTTGCCCACTCGACTCTGCACAATAGCCTTTATCAATGATGAAAATTAATTCATAAACAAACAAGTCTACACAGACTATCAAATATAGATCAACACCTCTGAAAAACAAGTGCTTGAATGATTTGATTCAGACCTGAATATTGTTGTCTACAATAAGACCCTGCTATCACAAAAGAGAATTAGGTTGTGATGAATCTATGAATTAATGAAAACTAAACTATCTCAACATAAACTGCAAACCTTAGCATGCTTCTGCTTCTATCCCCCTCTTGTTCCTCCCTTCTCTTTTTCTTTTAACAAATTACATTTGGTTGAAGTAGTTGAACCAACTCATTAGTTAAGCTAACTAAAGACTCAACTAACTTTAGTTAGGGGGGGGGGGTAATAATCATAATAAGGTCATAAATAATAATAACTAGTAGGTGGGACCCCTTGTGACTCCCTTTAGTTCATAACAATCATAACATAACCATTAGTTAAGCAAACACACCTCCTTGTGCCTCCCCTCAACATATTTACTTTTGGCAATTTTAGCTCATGAAATTTGAAAATATTTCAAAATAATACTCATATATCCAAAATAAAACATGTTGTCCAAAATCCATGAAGTCAACTGTTATAAAACAATAGATAACATAAAATTCAAAAGCCATATTTCCCAGTCTGTGATGCAACCCTTCCTTGGTTGTTGTTGTCACCTCTTGATTTTCCTGCATTTGCCTTAGGCTGGGTAGAGCCTTTAGGCTTTATCTCACTGATCACGTGGGAACAATCGTCCCTCAAATGCATCCGTGAAGACATGGATTTGTCGGAGTCAATTGAGGGTGAAGAAGGGGCAACAATGGCTTTTCCTTTATCAAATGCATGGTGGGCTCCAGTCTTCAATCTCTTGCTAGCATGGGAGGATTGCATTGGCGAGTGGTTAGGGGCATCTTGGATAATGGGGTTCAAAGGTGGAGGAGCACGCAAGGTCAAGTTGGGCCAGCCATGATGTTGGGAGACTGTCGGGTGGACAATCTCCTGCCATCCATCATTTTCAGGGACCTCAGGTTGTAAGGATACATGAGGAGCTACAGGGATACCGGGAGCTTGCAGGGATTGGAAAAGAAAAGGAGGCCTTTCAGGCCTAGGTTGGACTATCCCCTACCCAATCCAGTTAAAGAATCTGTCATGAAGCAATTGGCCAAGCTCTTCAGAATCAACATCAAAATGTATGGAGAACCCAGGCCTTCTTGGGCCTCGGTTCCAGTTACCTCTACCTCTGTTTCCTCGGCCATGGCTTCCCCGACTGAAAAAACTCATCCTGCATGTGTAATCGATTAGAAAATAGTCTTTTAAATAACCATGCATGACAACTCTTAAAAATGAAATAGATTTGGCTCAGAATGTATCAGGCTCATGCAATCCAATCCATACAAATTGTTTTAATGTTAATCAATGAGCAGAGGGGTGAAAAGGGTTTAGGGATACATGAGGGGTTCGTAATTAGCGAAAAAAATGATATAATGAAAGGAGAGAAGAAATGGTCACTGCTCAATGATAACAACAATCAACTGTAAAACAAGCCAATAAAACATCACTGCAATCCACCCAAAACACTCCTACTTTCATTTATCTCAACAGAGAAATTCCCTTGGTTGTAATCAATTTCATAACAGGGGGTGAAAGAAGGATGTGGGATATGTGAAGGGTTTGTAATTAGCAGAAATTGAGATCATGGAAGGGGAAGAAAATGATTACTGTTCATGAAATTAATCAAGCGATCCATAAAAAAATTTGCAGTAAGACTAGATGTACCATCCAATCAACAATCATTTGACTAAATAACAATTCATGTGCATCTAACTAGTTTATTGTTCATTAATCAAAACTTTAACACAATGCTATTGCAAAACAATAATTTTTCCATACAATTTGTAAGAGGCTCTGTTCCCTTCATGTACACAATCTGCATTCCATAACAATTAACAACAATACCCATTTCCAATCACATAACTACTGCCATGTATTTCTTCAATCCACAACTCTACTCAAGGTCATGTTTTCAAAATAATAATGAAGTCATTATTACTGCAATAGAGCCCATAAAAAATGCGATGATATTCATTCACATATATATGTAGTAGCCACAATAATTAAGACCAAATTGTCATGCCTGAGATGATAATTAATCATACAACTAACAACCACCATTAGACACCATCTATGCAGGAGTAATTTTCCCAGGCAATGTAATTCTACCATAAAAAATAAATAAATAAATAAATAAATCAATCAAAATGACTTAAAACTGGGCCACCTATCCAACCCGACTGTTATCAATAACACACCTACTTTAACCAGTGGTCAATTGCAATAATTAACATGCTTAAAACTCTGTGGGTATCCTTGTGTATAAAAACCAACTATCCATACTACAAACAATGCGCAGCAAACAAAACTCCTCGATGCAACAATTCCACTTGACACAACAAACACACAGCCACGATGATAAATTAGTATATCGTGCTAAGCTATAAGATTGCTTGGATTTATTCACCCGTGATCGACTATGTCGTGCACACTCAGGTCCATACAACCAACAATCACAAAGATGTAGGGAACACACTTTTTATAGTTATCCAATTCAATAGTCCTTCAGCCCCAAAGAAAACCATAGCTATCATGTCCATTATTTTACTTTGCAAAACACCATTCATAGAACGTGACATGTGTGAACAATACCAAGCACTTGTAACCAATGCCAACCATCATCCAAAACATCATAAGCGCAATTACTAGTGATTGTATAACAACCAACAATCTGTGATTGTGGTAGGAAATCAATCAATCGAACAAGCTCTGGTGGCTATGCATACCCACGCATTCAATCGAATCGGGGCAGAGGCCCTTCCATCAACACTACTGAGTTATTTGACATAAGGCGGGTGACCGTGAACTTTAGAAGTGCCATTGGCAATGTAAGGTTTATCATTGTAATCACAGAGGCAGTAACTAAATGCCATACCAACACGACTGTCACATAACCAACTAGACGAGTGTGTATTCAAAATGATCGACGCTATACAACCATCCAACACACAAGTGGTAAACCCTACAGGCCAAGCTGGTGCTCCATGTCACCCTCAGACTTGTAGAGTTAATCAGTTTGCACTGTGACTAACACAAGAAAGATAGAGCTAACTTCCTTTAATGGTGACAAACCCTGATACCAGTAGTGCATACACAGAGGGGACCATGCATTATTCACGGATATTTGTCAAGTCCGAGACATGAGGGATACCACAGAGGAGCGAGGCTCCAACCCGATCGATAGCGAAGATTAATGCGCACAGGGTGTAACCCTTGTGGTTCTTAAAACAACCCCAACATTGAGGTGATGCCAAGGCTGAGTAAGAACAATAGAGACATTTCGTGGATTTTTGTGAGGAAACCGACCATTTCTCAAATGAACAAAACACAGTGATGAAGAATTATTTCAGCCGTTAAACCCATAAAAAAACAGAGACTGGACAAGTGATACACACGCGTGGGGACAGTCGGCCTAGCAACCCAACAACAAAAAGAACTCCAACTAATCCAGTAGTAACAGAGAGCTATCACCAGGAAGACTGATAACTTCTACAAACTCAAAATATTGCAGGAAGAACCATCCATTTTCCATTCAAGAACCAAAATTTCACACAGTTGCAACACTCAGGAAAAACACAAACCCATACATCTGAGCCAGTAATAATTTCATAACTAGAGTGAAGTCAAGAATGGCCAAAAAAAGGACATACCTGTTAATCAAAATCCTTAAGACGAAAGGTAGTCGAGCGGTTTCACCTTGCTAAAATTCTGGAGTGTGAACACAACAACAAGATCAAACAATATTCCGACTAGGGTGGTGGCCAATGGGAAGGGTAAAGGTGACGTGCAGTAAATGCACGCCGCCTCCACCCATACCTCATTAACTCAAACAGTACATGCCAACAATTCTCCATTAACACCATTAATCAACATGTATCGAGACTATCACCATACATAATTCGAATGCCATATAAAATCCATTGCATAACCAGTGGCACCATTAACCTGTCAATCGTGCCTTTGACATTTAAACTATCAAAGGTACCATAGGTATATCAGTTACCAATTCCATTTTCTATTGTATAACCATTTACAATACCACTTGCCAAGTGTGCCACCAACATTTCAACCATATACATATAAATCATGTGATTCAACACAATTTCATAGCCATTCCTTGTTAGTTAGGGTTTAACAACAATCAACAAGTATTTTTATGCATGTAGTATAGTTAGGCTAGCTTTAGAATCTTCCCTTGCAGTTGTTTTTCATTTCTTCCAAATCATTCACGTGTGATTTTGCAGAACTAGGTTCCCTTCCCTTGCATCAGTTCTAGGATTTGCTTCTGTCAAAACTGTCCTTCATGAAAATTTTACTAACATGTTTGTTATGCAAGTGCAATGAGAATAAATACCATTTAATGAATAGCAGGCTGTAGTAACATGAAGGAACAACATTTCAAAGCTCAACTCATGCCAATGACAACAATATCTCGTCAACCATGTAAACCTTTGTAGCACATCATCATAACATCGAAAACGAACAAATGCGATCTCCAATAGTTCAAGTGGGTCCCACCTACTAGTATTATTTAATCTTATATAATAATAGGCTTTAGAAACACTTTTTGGGCGAAATTACATTGACATTTTCAATCGTCAACAAACTGGTGACTCCACAGGAAAATTATTTTGTAACAGATTTAGAACTTGGAACTCCTGGTTTTACAGACCAAGAACAGTAAAGAAGACATCACTCAAATGATTATACAACAGGGGGAGGTGAGTGGATTTAATGGAAAGATGACCGAGAATTTGGGAATAATTCATGGAAAGTGTTAAGTATGAGGGGTTCTACCACTGTATGCATAATCATTTATCCCTTAAGGAGGAAGACTTATAGACTTTCTCTTAAGATCTCAATGGATGGAGAAACGGTAAGAAGAAGTGGGGGTAGCCAATTCCTTGTAAGATAGCAGTGGAAATATGTAACAATTTCAAGGGCCTTTCAAAGGAGAAATCATAACAACCGTGTAAGCTCGATTGTTATTGATTAACAATGCTTTTTGCAGGAGTGTCACTGTGGCAGAACTGATCCAACATTCTATCATGACTAAACACTGAAAAGATGATAAAGACGAAATCACAACATAAGTAATCATGCAGAATTTAAAATAGCAGCAAGAAAAGACAGAATTAAAACGTAGCAAGAAAATAAAACTCAACTTAGAAAGCAGAAATCAAAGCACTGTAAAGCAGAGAAAAGGAGCGCAAAAATTGAAAGCAAAGCTAAGCTATTAATATAAAAAAAAAATCAAGCAGCAAAAAGAAACCTTTCACACTGGTCCCTCACAATACTTCAAGCGAGGACTGTTAGTGTTGTGGGAAAACCATTGTCTCTGTAATTTCTTTAAGATTTTTGAGTCAGTGTCCAAGACAAAAGTAATCCGGAAATGGCCCAACACTTGAAATTATGATGTAATTATCAACCTTTCGACGCATACGATTAGATCATCAAGATAAGCATGGAGATTGACCAATTCATCGAAAGTTGTGTGCATAGGCCTTTTTAAGGGGATACTTGACTTAAATAAGCCAGAAGGCGGGCAGTTGTAAGACATAGTACCACAACTAATAATAAAAGTGGTTTTGTGAATAGTTCTGCCCTTCTGTCTTGATTTTATCGTAACCAAACAAACTGTCAAATAAGGGCTCTAACTGTGACTCTACAACCTGTTACAGAAACATTTCCATACCGAGAGGAGGGAAAGGGTTGCTACCAATTGCTTGCCGGAAAGTTCGAATACTAATGCAGGTTCTAATATTATCAGTGGTCCTCGAAGCAGGTTCCCAATTTGAAACCCATTCAGGGTGTACTAAAAACATTTCAGTCCTTAAGAAATCTCTCAACTCTGAAAATCTCCCCCAGTGCAAAGTTAACAATTCCTTGCTTTTGCCTAGCTGGTTTTATGGTATGATGAACAAGATCGGGATCAAAACCACGAAGATCCACCTTAAACCAAGAAAAAACATTTTGAAGTCCACCAAGTAACTCGACAGACCTCCTCTCTTCTTTATCAGAACCCTGGACATTTATTTTAACGTTCATTGAAGATCTAGGTGTCCCAATATTCATGGAGATGGTTTTAACCATCTTCTATTGTAACTCCTTTTCCTTCTGTTTTTCTTTATTGCCCTCAACACTCAATGAAAAAAAACTCTCGAGAGGAGTTGAGCCTTCAAGAATTTTCTTATTTCCTATAGATATAATCTCCGTAGGCTTGATAGGTTCATTCTGAATGACAACACAAATGCTTTCATTGTTAGGGATGGCCTTCCAGAATTCTTCATCCTCATAAATGTATGGACGATGCAGATATTGGAGAGCACAATCCAGCCAGTGAGGCAAGAGATGTTGAGTAGGAGAGGTTGCGAAGATAGCTAATCAATCAGCTATTGAATTTATTTCCTTCCTAACATGAGTGATGTTAAAAGATAGAAGGTCTAAGACAAGTGCCCAAACAGTTTGGGAGTATTGTTCCATCAACTTGTCGCTATGAGAGCATGCCTTACGTATTAGGTTCACAACAAGCTCAGAATTTCTGAAAATTGAAAGGTGACCACAACCAAGATTAAGGGTGTTCTTAATGCCTAACAACAAAGCTTTGAATTCAGCGGCATTGTTCGAGCAAGGGAGCTCCAACCTGTATGACAAATTATGAATTTTTCCTACAGGGGAAACCAAGATAATACCAACCTCGTTACCTTCATTAGAGAGTGAACCATCAAAGTGCATACACCATAATTCATCACCTGAATCAATTCCTTCTAGAGGAATATTATCCTCTTCAACAAATATGGAATATACTCCTACGTCTTCTTCGATATAGTTTACGCTAGATTGTGAAACACTCTCTATGTAGGGTGAAATTCTTCCATCTCTAAGAACTATAATGTTCTTACCATTTCGGGGAACGAATAAATGTGTCTTGTCGAGTGAGAGGTATCCACCTGTTATGGCTTGCCAATCTCTCCCCAAGATAATTGAATAATTGCTCACAGGCATAACAATCACCTGAATGTTGAGGGTTGTCCTTATCTCAGGATGAGCGCATAAAACCAAGGTTACATCTTTAATCTCACCTATGGTTGTTTGTTGTAGACTATTATAGGAGAGCATGTTTCTGGCGTTTCCGTTTGTACATGACAAGCCTAGCTCTTCCATAATAATCTTCGACATGACACTTGGGTCCGAACCACCATCAATGAGGCAACAATGGGAAATATTATCCATGATCTTTACATAAATGTAAAAAGTTTTTTTTTTTACAGGGTATCTAAAATTATGTACACCTACTTTATTTACAGAAGAATCCTCTTCATCAACCTCTTCAGAATGATTGGCTACAACGAAAGCTTTTCCTTCCATGAATTGTTTCAGATGCATCTGTTGTTCAGGGACGACAACCATGTCTAGGAGGGTTGCATCTTCTTTGATGTTGGCCAATTGATTCAGGATATTGTATTTGGAAGAGGGGGGAGAGGGGGTGATTCCTTCACTCTCAATAATTTTAGGAATCTGGGGCACAACAACAGTTGAGGATGAACTCGGGCTAGAAGAACTGCGAGGAGGGTCAAACTTGCATTTTGGGGCATAGGATTTGTTTCTAGTGTTGATGACCATGACATCTTCTGGCTCGGAAAAATCTAGGCCAACAATAGTAGCTTTCGGTCTTTTACCGAAGATCTTATCCCTGGCACTCTTCTTTAACTCACACGTGGTTTCTTCATGGTGTTCTTCGCAAAAGTTACACCAACTCCTAGGCAGGATAGCTTTGGGATGAAAATTGTTTTCAACCAGACTTCTAAAAGGAGGGGCAGAAGAGGATGGAGCTCCAGGGGTGAGAGGGGAGACAGTACCCTTCCACTCAAATTCTATCCTACGATTATTCATAACTTGCACTAGTTATAGGAGAGCGGACATATATGTTTTCCTAATCGATTCTCCCTGGGGTAGACCAGTTCGTTCAAGTTTTTCTTCATATTCCGAGAAAGTGTGCAGGGTGGAACCACGATTATCAATGGTCTTTTCCTCAAGCCTATGACGGTAGGGAGAGGGAAATGCATCGTAGTAATGCATGAAAGTGGATTGGTTATGAGGGCGGATAAGTTCGGGAATTTGATTATACAACTTGGTGAAACACAAGTTTAAAGACCTGATGGTCTCACCATCTTTGTAAATGATGTTATTGTATTCCCTTAACTTTTCGGGAGGGATTTTGGATTTCCCATAAGTGGATCAGAACCAATAGGTTAACTCCTCCCAAGTAGACAAGATCTTAGGATTAAGGTTAAAGAAATTGGCTGCAGCCTTCCCTTCCAAGGAATTGACAAACAAGCTCATGCAGGTATCATTTTCGTTGGCCCCTATGTTATGACGAGCATTAGAAAATGCCACTAGGTGTTCATTGGTACTGACTCTGTTATTTCTTGAAAACTTAGGAAAATGCTCCTTGAACTTTGGAAGTGGATGAGTAGCAGGTGTTAGGTTAAGAGGAGAGGACACATGCCACATTGTAGTTGTGGTGTCTTTTTCGAACTGAAAAATTCCATACTTTTTGATGATGTTGGTGGGGTTTGTAGTAAATTGGACAGGGTTATGGTGGTTGTACAAGATACCAATCATCGATGACAATGAAGATTGGGAATATGGAGCACTTTCAGTGCCACCAGAGCCACCACTAGATGCCATCTTGTGAGTGATAGATGAGGGAAAGAAAGACGAGCTGGATGAATCAGATAAATTTCTCCTTAGAGCACCTTGTCGATCAGATAACACAACGTTTCTCCTTCCTATTTCAGCAATAGGACTAATTTCGGGTGACAAGCCTCTTCTTCTTCTAGAAGCACGAGAATCAAAGGACATGAAAGAAAGGCCAAAACTGAAGAAACAAAAGGTTATTGTTGATTTCTAGGCTGCCTACGTCTAGCTTCCAATTGTTCTTGAACGCTAATATCTCGTTCAATTGTTTCCCAAGAATGGTTAAGCTCGACATGGGTTCTAGCGGTGTCTAAAATGGTGTTAACATGTTCAAAGCAATGTTGGTCTGGTCTTGAAGATCGGTCTCAATATTGGGCTGCATTGCAGCAGGAACAATCATTAATAGCAAAACAGTTAAAGAATCAGAATCAGAAAAAGAAAGATGTATCGATGAAAATCGAGTACAAAAATTCACCAGAGAGATATCGAAGGTCTCCCCAGTATGGTCGTTAAATAAATGTTGAGGAAATGATATGGATTGATCTTACTCAAGCATTTTCAAACTTTACTTGGCGAAAGTAAAGTAGACAAAAATATCACCCTAAGTTTATAGCCAACAAAAATAATGTCCTAACTCACAAGTATTAATTACGAGTTCTTAGGCTAGTCTTTTATCAACAAAAAGCTTGCTGGAAATTCATTTTTTATGTAATTTTCTGAACATAACAGTTGCTGAAATAAATGTAAGAACAGAAGAAAAGACACCAAGATGATAATCAAGACACTTGAGACATAAAGCAATCCTTTATTTCATTCCAATTCACCAAAGAGTCATTTCTTTACAAAATCTCATACATAAATCTTGGACCAAAGTCAAACTTAGACGTCCCCGATGAAACATACAAAAGGACCTCTGACAGAAAACCAAAACTGAATTCTAAAAGATGGATCAACTTGCCACAGATTGTTGCCCACTCGACTCTACACACTAGCCTTTTGTTGGGTATGTGTTATATTCTTTGCACGAGTAGTAGTGTCTGAGCGTCTGCATCGGGCGCGCAGGGGGGTTAGAGGGGGGAGGAGCCCCCCGCTTGGGGGTTCGGGGGAAGCACCCCCGAAATTTTTTTTCGCACCGGGACGACATATTTCTAGGACGACATATTACCGGGATGACATATTTCCAGGATGACATATTACCGGGACGACATATTTCCAGGACCATATGATATTTAGGTGTTTTTTCGGCACATGGTTTTTTGCCGATGGTTTTCTATTTTCGGTTAAGGAATTAGGGTTTTGGACTAATCCAGGTCATTGGGTTAGGGTTTTGGATGCCACTGGCTCCTATATGTATATTGTATTGTAAACAATGTAACACAATGTATGAATATAATATATGATGGTTTTCCTGGTTTGGGTTTCCAGGTGAAAAATATCTATGTAATGTTTGTATTTGCCATTGTATCTTTTCTGTTCTTTTCTGAATATCAGTTTGCAGTAGATATTGTACAAGGTTAGAATTTACATTTTGTATCAGATTTTTATTGGCTTCAGGGGGGCGCCTTTGTCGTCAAGGGTTTGGCTCGGGACTGTGATAAGCCTTGTTACAGTGGGAGATCTGCGGTATTGTTTTTCAGGTGAAAAGAAATGGCAAGCTATTCGAAGATGGAGATCGAGAAGTTTAATGGGAAAATCTTTGAGCTGTGGAAGCTCAAGATGCAAGTCATGAAAATTAATTCATAAACAGACAAGTCTACACAGACTATCAAAGATAGATCAACACCTCTGAAAAACAAGTGTCTGAATGATTTGATTCAGCCCTGAATATTGTTGTCTACAATAAGACCCTGTTATCACAAAAGAGAATTAGGCTGTGATGAATATATGAATGAATGAAAACTGAACTGTCTCATCATAAACTGAAAGAGAAAACCTTAGCATGCTTCTGCTTCTATCCCCCTCGTGTTCCTCCCTTTTCTTTTGCTTTTAACAAATTAGATTTGTTTAAAGTAGTTGAACCAACTCACTAGTTAAGCTAACTAAAGACTCAACTAACTTTAGTTAGGGGGGGGGGAGTAATAAGCATAATAGGGTCATAAATAATAATAATTAGTAGGTGGGACCCCTTGTGACTCCCTTTAGTTCATAACAATCATAATATAACCATTGTTAAGAAAACACACCTCCTTGTGCCTCCCCTCAACATATTTACTTTTGGCAATTTTAGCTCATGAAATTTAAAAATATTTCAAAATAATACTCATATATCCAAAATAAAACATGTTGTCCAAAATCCATGAAGTCAACTGTTATAAAACAATAGATAACATAAAATTCAAAATCCATATTTCCTAGTCTATGATGCAACCCTTCCTTGGTCGTTGTTGTCACCTCTTGATTTTACTGAATTTGCCTTAGGCTAGGCAGATCCTTTAGGCTTTATCTCACTGATCACGTGGGAACAATCATCCCTCAAATGCATCCGTGAAGACACAGATTTGTCAGAGTCAACGGAGGGTGAAGAAGGGGAAGCAGTGGATTTTCCTTTATCAAATGCATGGTGGGATTTAGTCTTCAATCTCTTGCTAGCATGGGAGGATTGCACTGGCGAGTGGTTAGGGGCATCTTGGAAAATGGTGTTCAAAGGTGGAGGAGCAGGCAAGGTCAAGTTGGGCCAACCATGATGTTGGGATATTATTGGGTGGAAAATCTCCTGTCATCCATCATTTTCAGGGACCTCAGGTTGTAAGGAGACATGAGGAGGTACATGAATAATAGGAGTTTGTGGGGCTTGGAAAGGAGGCCTTTCAGGCCTAGGTTGGACTATCCCCTGCCCAATCCAGTTAAAGAATCCGGTATAAAACAATTGGCCAAGATCTTCTGAATCAACATCAAAATGTATGGAGAACCTGGGCCTTCTTGGGCCTCGGTTCCAGTTACCTCTACCTCTGTTTCCTCGACCATGGATTCCCTAACTAAAAAAACTCATCATGCATGTGTAATCGATTAGCAAATAGTATTTTAAATAACCATGCATGACAAATATTAAAAACAAAATAGATTTGTCTCATAATGTATCAAGCTCATCCAATCCAATCCATACAAATTGTTTTAATGTTAATCAACGAGCAGGGGGGTGAAAAGGGTCTAGGGATACATGAGAGGTTTGTAATTAGCGAAAAAAATGATATAATGAAAGGGGAGAAGAAATGGTCACTGCTCAATGACAACAACAATCAATTGTAAAACAAGCCAATAAAACATCATTGCAATCCACCTAAAACACTGCCACTTTCATTTATCTCAACACAGAAATTCCCTTGGTTGTAATCAATTTCAGAACAGGGGGTGAAAGAAGGATGTGGGATATGCGAAGGTTTTGTAATTAGTGGAAAGTGAGATCATGGAAGGGGAAGAAAACAATTAGTGTTCATGAAATTAATCAAGCGATCCATAAAAAATTCTGCAGTAAGACTAGATGTACCATCCAATCAACAATCATTTGACTAAATAACAATTCATGTACATCTAACTAGTTTACTGTTCATTAATCAAAACTTTAATGCAATGTTATTGCAAAACAGTAAGTTTTCCATACAATTTGTAAGAGTCTTTGTTCTCTTCATCTACACAATTTGCATTCCATAAAAATTAACAACAGTACCCATTTCCAATCACATAACTACTACCATGTATTTCTTCAATCCACAAATCTACTCAAGGCCATGTTTTCAAAATAATAATGAAGTCATTATTACTGCAATAGAGCCCATAAAAAATGCAATGATATTCATTCACATATATATGCAGTAGCCACAATAATTAAGACCAAACTGTCATGCCTGAGATGATAATTAATCATACAACTAACAGCCACCATTAGACACCATCTATGCAGCAGTAATTTGCCTAGGCAATGTAATTCTGCCATAAAAAAAAACAATTCAATATGACTTAAAACTGGGCCACCTATCCAACACGACTGTTATCAATAACATGCTTGCTTTAACTAGTGGTCAATTGCAATAATTAACATGCTTAAAACTCTGTGGGTATCCTTGAGTATAAAAACCATCTATCCATACTACAAACAGTGCACAGCTAACAAAACTCCTTAGTGCAACAATTCCACTTGACACAACAAACACAAAGCCACGATGATAACTCAGTATATCATTCTAAGATATAATATTGCTTGGATTTATTCACCTGTGATCGACTATGTCATGCACACTTGGGTCCATACAACCAATAATCACAAAGATGCAGGGAACATACTTTCTATAGTTATCCAATTCAGTAGTCATTCGGACCCAAAGAAAACTATAACTATCATGCCCATTATTTTACTTTGCAAAACACCATTCATAGAACGTGACATGTGTGAACAATACCAAGCACTTGTAACCAATGCCAACCATCATCCAAAACATCATAAGTGCAATTATTGGTGACTGTATAACAACCAACAATCCACCACTGTGGAAGGAAATCAATCAACCGAACAAGTTGTGGTGGCTATGCATACCCACGCATTCAATCAAATCGGGGCAGAGGCCCTTCCATCAACACTAATGAGTTATTTGGCATAAGGCAGGTGACTGTGAAATTTAGAAGTTCCATTGGTAATGTAAGGTTTATCATTGTAATCACAGAGGCGGTAAATAAATGTCATACCAACACGACTATCACATAACCAACTGGACAGGTTTGTACTCAAAATGATCGGCGCTATACAACCATCCAACACACAAGTGGTAAACCCTATAGGTCAGGTTGGTGCTCCATGTCACCCTCAGACTTGTAGAGTTAATCGGTTTTCACTGTGACTAACACAGGAAAGCTAGAGCCAACTTCCTTTAATGGTGACAAACCCCAATACCAACAGTGCATACACAGAGGGGACCATGCATTATTCGTGGATATATGTCAAGTCCGAGATAAGAGGGCTACCACAGAGGAGTGAGGCTCCAACCCGATCGATAGCGAAGCTTAACGCGCACAAGGTGTAACCCTTGTGGTTCTTAAAACAACCCCAACACTGAAGTGATGACGAGGCTGAGTAAGAACATGAGAGCCATTTCATGGCTTTTTGTGAGGAAATCGACCATTTCTCAAATGAACAAAACGCAGTGATGACGAATGCTTTCAGCTGTAAAACCCATAAAAAAATAGTGACTGGACAAGTGATGTGCATGCGTGGGGGCAGCCAGCCAAGAAACCCAACAACAAAAAGAACTCCAACTAAGTGAGTAGTAACAGAGAGCTATCACCAGGAAGACTGATAACTTCTACAAACTCAAAATATTGTAGGAAGAACCATCCATTTTCCATTCAAGAACCAAAATTTCACACATTTGCAACGCTCAGGAAAAACAAAAACCCATACATCTGAGCCAGTAATCATTTCATAACCAGAGTGAAGTCAAGAATGTTCAAAAAAAGGACATAGCTATTAATCGAAATCCTTAAGACGGAAGGTGGCCGAGCGGTTTCACCCTGCTAAAGTTCCAAAGTGTGAACAAATCAACAAGATCAAACAATAGTTCGACTAGGGTGGTTGCCAATGGGAAGGGTAAAGGTGACATGTAATAAATTCACGTTGCCTCCACCCATACCTCATTAACTCAAACAGTACATGCCAACAATTCTCCATTAACACCATTAATTAACATGTATTAAGACTATCACCATAACATAATTCGAATGCCATATAAAAGCCATTGCATAACCAATAGCACCATTAACCTATCAATCGTGCCTTCGACATTTAAACTATCAAAGGTACCATATGTATATCTGTTACCAATTCCATTTTCCATTGTATGACCATTTACAATACCACTTGCCAAGTGCGCCACCAACGTTTCAACCATATACATATAAATCATGTGATTCAACACAATTTCATAGCCATTCCTTGTTAGCTATGGTTTAACAATAATCAACAAGTATTTTTATGCATGTAGTATAGTTAGGCTATCTTTAGAATCTTCCCTTGCAGTTGTTTTTCATTTCTTTCAAATCATTCACGTGTGATTTTGCAGAACTAGGTTCCCTTCCCTTGCATCAGTTCTAGGATTTGCCTCTGTCAAAACTATCCTTCATGAAAATTTTACTAACATGTTTGTTATGCAAGTGCAATGAGAATAAATACCATTTAATGAATAACAGGTTGTAGTAACATGAAGGAACAACATTTCAAAGCTCAACTCATACCAACGACAACGATATTTCATCAACCATGTAAACCTTTGTAGCACATCATCATAACATCGAAAATGAACAAATCTGATCTCCTATAGTTCAAGGGGGTCCCACCTACTAGTATTATTTAGTCTTATATAATAATGGGCTTTAGTAACACTTTGCGGGTGAAATTACGCTGATGTTTTCAATCGTCAACACATGGGTGGATTGCCCACCTGAGCGACCCTTAACATACTTCCCCTGGGATCTGATGACTTGTTGATTGGTATGGATTGGTTGGCTACTTATAAAACTAAATTGGATTGTTGTCATAAAACTTTAGATTGTGTAATTGAATAATGGAGAATAACGACCCTCCAAGGGATTCAAAATCTTGTCTCAGTGAGAGAAATATCAGCCCTTCAAATGAAAAAGTATTGCAGAAAGGGGTGTTCCTTATATTCCATACAGTTATTGGAATCTGGCAAGAATGACAAACCAAACCTAGAGGACCACCCCATATTAAGAGAATAGAAGGACATGTTCCCATAAGAGGTATCGGGTCTACCTTTGAGAAGGGACATCGACTTCTCAATAGAACTTACACCAAGAGCGGTACTAGCATCTAGAATGCCATATAGAATGAGCACGCCAGAGATGGTTGAGCTCAAGCTACAACTAAAGGAGATGATGGACAAAGGCTACATCCGACCCAATGTATCTACGTGGGTGCACCCGTATTGTTTTTGAAAACTAAAGATGGCACACTCTAACTATGCATAGATTATAGACAACTCAATAAGACAACCATAAAGAACAAGTACCCCTTACCAAGAATCGATGACCTGTTCGACCAATTGGAAGGTGCTTCCATCTTCTCGAAGATCAACTTAAGGTCTAGCTACCATCAAGTCCGGATTAAGGATGAAGACATCCACAAAACAACCTTCAGGATGAGGTGTGGTCACTATGAATTCGTGGTGGTGCCATTTGGGTTAACCAATGCCCCTACCACTTTTATGTGCTTGATGAATAGTGTACTCAGCAAATTTTTGGACAAATTTGTATTGGTTTTCATTGATGATATCCTAATCTACTCCAAGAACAGGAAGGAGAATGAAGAACATATTAGACTCGTACTTCAAGTACTAAGAGAGCATCAACTCTACTCTAAGTTTAGCAAGTGCGACTTCTTTCAGAAGCAAGTCCATTACCTAGGCCATGTCATTTCTAAGGAAGGGGTGGCAGTGGACCCCGATAAGATCAAATATATTATGGAATGGCCTACCCCAATGGATGTATCAGCTATCAGATCCTTCATGGGCTTAGTAGGATACTATAGAAGGTTCATAAAAGGGTTTTCCAAGATTGGTTGTCCAATCACTTCCCTTCAGTAAAATGGGATCAAATTCATTTGGACATCAAAATGTGAAGAAAGATTTTAGGAACTAAATTACCTCCCGACCCATGCACCCATGCTGAAGATTGCAAACCCGGATAATTATTTCCTCATGTGTACAGATGCCTGCAAGGAAGGAATCAGAGGAGTCCTTATGCAAGAGGGATGTGTAATTTGCCACGCGTCCCGAAAATTAAATGAGCATGAGATCAATTATGTGACCCATGACCTAGAGTTGGTTTCCATAGTACATGCTTTAAAAATGTGGAGGCACTACCTCATGGGAAGAAGATTTGTGCTTATGACAGACCATTGTGGGTTGAGGCACCTGTTTGATCAACTGAAACTCAACACCAGGCAAGCTAGGTGGATGGCTCTCCTAAGTGAATTCAATTTCGAAATCAAACACATAAAAGGAAAGGAAAATAGGGTGGTCGATGCTCTTAGCAGAAGTATAAAAACGATTCATCTAGCAGCAGTAAGCACCTATGAAACAGATGTTAAGGAAAGAATCATAAATGCACAAGAGACAGATGTATTCTTCAAGACCGTGACTTACCTAAGGAAAGAGCCTACAGGGCTAAAGTATGAAGGCTACCAGATGTTCAAGGAAGAGTTGTTGAATTACAAAAACATATTGTATATTCCAAACTATGACGACTTGAAGAGGTTCATAATGGATGAAATACATAAGAGACCATATATTGGTCACCCATGATATCAGAAGATAATCACGACCACTAGGAAACAATTCTATTATCCTGGATTGAAGAAAGACATAGCTAACTATCTAGCTAAGTGCCTATAATGCCAGCAAGTTAAGGCATAACACCGACATCTAGCAGGATTGTTACAACCCCTACCAATCCTAGAGTGGAAATGGGAAACCATCTCCATGGATTTCATCACTGGATTACCAAAGTCGACCAAGCAAAATGATTCCATCATGGTCGTGGTGGACAAACTGAGTAAGTCTGCCCATTTTGTCCCTGTCAAGTCAACCTACAAAGCCATAGATATTGCCAACATCTTCATGAAGGAGATATTTAGATTGCATGGCATGCCCAAATAAATTGTATCTGAATGAGATACCAAATTTACTTCAAACTTTTGGAAATCCCTAATGGTCATTTTTGAGACTAAATTGTTGTTCAGCACAACCTATCACCCTCAAACTGATGGACATACAGAAAGAGTAAACTAAATAGTAGAAGACAAGTTAAGGATGCATGTAATGCATCATCCTAAGAAGTGGGAAGACTACCTACCATTGGTAGAGTTTACTGTTACCCATGATTTTGGTCATCTAAATGGTATATTAACAATGGTGTACTCGGGCTCCCAACAAGAACTTTCTCCTGAGAAAAGTGGCATTCATCTCCTTCCAGAAAACATGTTTTTAATGAGAGTTTGCAAGCTGCTTATAGCCTAGGGTGTGAAAATGACCCATTCTTGCAGGCCACCTTCAGCTAGGGTGCGAACTTCTCGCACTGTGCTCTATATCTGGGGTGTGAACTTGTTCTCAATCTTGGAAAAAGGAAGAAGTCTCGAGGGTTCCAGAAGGGAATCTTCTAGAGAATGGGTTTGCATTCGAATGGTTATCATTTTACTGGTTTCCTTGATTTGGTGGGATCATTCTCATCTATGTAACCATCTCATCCTCTCCTATATATTGATAGGATTCTCATGGAAAAGGTTAAGCAAGATTAATTGGAGAATTGGTGAAGGAATTGTGTGAAGAACCTAGCTTGAACAGGAGCTTGGAGACTCTAGAAAGTCTATCAAGAGGAATTGGATTTTCTTCATGCAAGGATCGAGCAAGTGTGTGTGTTGGAACCAAGAGTCACTAAAAGGAAGCTTGCGACATCAAGGCGACCAGGTTGTATATTCTACTTTCGATTAATATGATACAGTGGCATGTTCTTTTCCCATAAAGTCATTCTTACTTTATTATGTAATTCCTTGATCATACACATAAGTTGATGATTGGATATATTTTGCTATCTTCACTTTGGTTGGTTTGTGTTGTCTTGGTCTTGACCTCACGAGAGCACCGGAGCGAAGCGGGAGCAACAAAGACCCTAGGAAGCGATACAAAGGTATGTCACTTGTTCCTCCTTACTAGCTATTTCAATGGTTGTAACTTAGGGAAAGAGTCATGTCCTATCCTGTTTTGTTCTAGATCTAAGTGGATCTAGGGAGATCTGTTAGTGTCTGCACCTACCAATTAGTCCGATAACAAAATTGGCGACTCCACTGGGGATGCAACCCTTTTTTTTTTTGGTTTTTGGTGTTTTTCTTTGGCCATTTTCTCTTGCCTTACCTTTCTCCATTTCTATCAATCTCTGGGTCTTCAAGACACCCTGATAGACCCTCTGAGTCCAGAAGTCCCTTCAATTTTTTTGTCTTTTTCCAAAATTTTGCCTAGTTTTAGGCCTTCTCGCACTGAACCCCACAGTGGTCTGTGAGAACACCTTGAGTTCGCACTCTGCTTTTAAGTCCAGTGCAAGGTTCCCGCACTCTGCTCAAAGCTAGCCTGCGAGAATGACCCATTCTCGCACTGTACAACACTGATAGCCTGCGAACCCTTTTTAAAAAAAAATTGGATTTAAGATGTTTAAATGTTTAGCTGCCCAGATCAGTATAGGTTTCTGAAAAGAACTTCTTGGACCATTGGTTGATGTTTCCTTGTCTTCGGATTTTGTGCACAATCAGTCTTCGGAAATCAAAGACTCTTCCTGTCCATCTTTTTCCCAACTCTCATCTCTTGACTTTTCTTAGCAAGGATATACTCTTTGATCCTGGAATCTGAGTACTTGTTTGGTTAAGAGCTGGTGATTAGTTTGAAAGTTGGGATTCTTTGTCTTTCTCATTTTCTCATTATTTGGAAGATTATTGTTCTCATGCAATTGAAAAAGACTAGTTTTGTATGCTTGTCATTTTTGTTTCCATTGAAAGATTGGTTTGGGTTTTTGTTTATTTCTTGTTCATTAGTTATTGGTTTTCCTCACTTTCACCACCATGGTGTAGATCCTTTTTGAAAAGTAAAAAAACATTTTTCTTTTAAAAGCATTTTCGTTTTTGAAAATATTGAAAATCAATTGTTGAAATTATTGAAAAAGAACAAATAGAGAATTGTCATTATTGAGTGATTCATTGAGATTGTATTTTAAAGAAAATTGTGTATCGTAGTTCAAGACTGTTCCGGAACACTTCTCTTTCCCTCCCGTACATAGGATTCATTGAATGAAAATTGATATATTTCATTCCTATCTATGCATTGTTGAGTCAGAGTCTCACACAACATCAGTTTCATCTCTGTTTCCTTTGAGTAACAACATCCCTTAATAACATTGCGCAATTTTAGAATTTAACTAGTAACTCTTTTCTAGGGCTCTATTACACCAACATTCAGCCAGGCTAGTGCTTTGGAATAGGCAGAGAGATACACTCTCCAAAGCACAAAACACACAATAGCATCTTGTGTTAAGGAGTGTCAAATTCCATTTACAACATTTTTTCCTGGGAAGCCCTTCTCACACAAGGGTCAAACCCGAGGTCGCATTGATATTGACAGAGTTACTCACCCTGCTTTGTCGATATTGATGTAGAGATTGCACGTATTATGGGGATCACTTGGAGGTATACCCACAATGATGAGTGGAAGCCTCTCGAGTTGATTTCGAGCTAGATACCCTGCCCTTGTGTGTGGATCGAACTATCAATTGTCCCCCTAGGCTTTATTGTTGTCGGTGGTAACCTTAGTGGCCTATATTCTTAGGGTCTTACACAAGGTGACTGTGAAGGGGCAAGTTTTCATGGTACCTGGAATCGACATTGGCCAAACTCACTCGGGCTCCTTGGAGGGTATACCCACGATTATGTGTGGGATCTTGCACCAGAGTGTAAGTTCGTTAAGCAGGTCATCAGCGTAAATTTTCCACCCTAGCCCATCCCCTTCTTGTCTCATTATTGTGATGTTTGATTTCATCACCAACTAGTGACTTCGGAATTAGAAGGTCTTGTTTGCTTGGTATTGTTTCCTAGATTTCGTTTGCTAGCGCGTGTTGTTTGTTTACCCAAGTTGACCATAGGAATTTCTTCGTAAGTTTGTAACTCGTTCACAATAGACCCTCCATGTCGTTCACATAGAATGCAGGGCTTACCTCCAGAAAAACTGGAAGGTTCCCAACCCTTGCCTACAAGCTCACCTGAGGGCTCTCCTCAACAGAGTGAATTCCAAGACGTTACCACTCCATAAGTGGAAAGAAACGACTCTCTTGAACGTTTTCAAATTACCAATACTCGAGAGGACTTTCGACTTCACCTTGATTCTGAGAGACGGATTATGCGAGTGAATTCTTCCAGAGACTTAGTTGTTGTGTCTTCTGGATCACCGACCGGACCCTTTCCAGGACTTGAGGGCCAAGATCCATTTTGGTCTACGGGCGTTTTTAGACGGGATCTCTTTGGTGCAGGATCAAGCGTTGAAATCACTGTCTCACTTGCGTTCCCCAAAACCTCTGACCCAGACGCAGTACCTTTTACTATTGATTATCATTTTCCTGGTACAGACACCCCGCGATCTGACCACATCTTGATCGTACCTATAGAAATGGTCCATTACACAGATACTACGAGTATTCACACCAGGATTATAGCAGCTAGTCAAGCCCCCATCGGCACACCGCTTTCGCCCAGTGTCACCCCGACATTTCCACCCGGATACCATGCGTTGAATGCTTCTATTCCCACTCCTACGTAAACCCCATCCAGAACTCCTAGTGGTCCCTCTTCTTCTGGGCGCTCTCCTCCCGGTTTCATTCCAACACTTCCTCAACCCCCTTTTGGAGGACCTTTCTCATCCTCCACCGACAACACTAATCCTAGTGGCACTATTCCATCATTCACACCAAATTACCAGATTCCTGTTGGTGGACAATTTCACCAAGGAGGTTTGACTCAACCCCCCCTTGTAGGGAAAATTCCTATTGGAATGCAAATCCCAATTGGAACACAACCCCTAATTGGAACACTACCCCCAATTGGAACACAACCCCCGATTGGAGGACAACCCCCACCGACCCCACCTTATGGACAAAACATATCTCTATCCTTGGCCCAGTATTGGAATCATCTGATACAACATAATCCTCAATCGACTAGGGGGAAACAGCTTCCAGCTACATTCATTATACCCCCTAGTATAGGCCAACCATATCCAGGTACGTCCAATCCTATTTGGGGCTCGAATGCTCAAATTCACGTCCCTATTCAAGGATACAATCCTGTGAGCTACTTTCCTATACAACAACCACCGAATCTACCTGGGTCTTCACATTATATGCAGATTGCTTATGGTCCCACTGGTTTGTTGACGAGGCTCCCTCCCCAAAGCCACCAGTACCCGCATGTGAATAGACAATTACCCTTCTTGTCTACTTTGGATCTCCTGGATCTATCAAGGATTTTAAATGATCCAATTCGTCACTCTCCCCAATGGCCCGCTATACCAGCCAAGCTACCATCAGAGATCCCTAAATTCGATGGCAAAGAAGGAGAGGACCCGAACAATCACGTCATGACTTTTCACCTCTGGTGCTCATCCAACTCCTTGATGGATGACTCTATTTGTTTACGTCTTTTTCAAAGGACCCTCACGGGTTCTGCTACGAAGTGGTATATAGAATTACCAAAAGGTTTCTTCGCCGACTTCAACACCCTATCTATGGCCTTCCTCACCCACTACCATTTACCGATCTGTTATGAAATGGGCACAGAGATTTTGAGTTCTTTCAAACAAACCAAAGCCACTCATATATCCGATGACATTCATGAATGGCAAAGGAGACGACGTCTCATCAAACTCGAACTTCCCGATCAGTTGTTAGCAGAGTGGTTCACAAAATCATTCGTGAACGACATCGCACGTGACATCGCCATGGGTGGAGTTGTCACTGAAGAAAAATCCATAAGTCGTGCTCAATATCTTGACCTCGTTTACTCACAAACGGGTACTCTTTACGACTTACTCCCTTACGCACCTCATCCTTCCACTTTCGCCACTTCAACTACTCCAGTTGCCTCTCATGCAACCAATGGTGTGATTGGCACTTTCCATGCCCAACCACATTCCGCCTCAAGAACCACCCCCAAACCTGCTTCTTCTAATGTTCAAAATGCTTCGTCTCCTACCCCTCCCACCGAAAAGACTTCTGAGGTAAATGCAGTTCAATCTACCCCAACCGGTAAAAACAAATCCAGAAAAGGAAAGGGTAAGAATAAGGAGGACAAAAATAATTTACAAGCAGAGAAAACCGAAACTCTGCCTGTTAACGATAGGGATAAGCGCAAACCTCGATACCCTTGTCTTATCTATGGTGATAATCACTACATGAAGGATTTCCCACGACGCGTCGAGGTCACTAAGTTCCTTCAAGGAGCCCCGAAACCACCTGCTCCAGTCGTTTTGTCCCAACCCATCCCCTCTCAACAACAGGCCCAATTGGTCATTCATGACCAACCTTCCCCTTCTACTACGTCCTATGTATTGATGTGTACTGGCGATTCAAATAAGAATGACATTGCACTCACCACTCGAGCCAAAGATTATTCTCCCTCTAAAGAGAAGGTTGATGACCCACCTCCTTCATTGGTACAACCCTCTCCCACTACTCCACCTACCAACGGTCCTCTTCATCTCGAACGACCGAGCCTTGACACAGTTCTTCGACCCCCTCCAAAGGGCATTGTTTGGAAATCGGCTTTCAATCCTCATGCTTGTTCTGCCAAGAACTATAGCATCGTTGAAGATATGGCCCAAGCACCTTCTGCGATGCCAGCCCTCGAAGTCCACTGTTGAAAGCTATCGGTGGAATCGACTCGACGGACACGAATTTAATAATTTTTGACTTGGAAGATCACATCCCAAGGTTACCCCCTCAATTCGCGTTCCAAATACAAGTGATTGTCTCTGACAAAAACATTTGTCGAACCATTATCGACGAGGGTGCCTCGACGTGTGTTGTGTCTGTTACCTGCTGGAAATCCATTGGCTCTCCCTCTTTGAATGAATCCCAGAACACCCTCAAAGCCTTCAATGGCTCCGTTTTTATGCCCTACGGTGTCCTTCCTTCATTGTCAACCATGCTAGAAGGCAAAACGGTCCAAGTCGAAGTGGAAGTCTTTGATGCTCCTGTCGATTACAATCTTCTGCTTGGCCGCAGCTGGATCGATTCCATGTGCGCAGTTGTGTCGACTCTTTTTCATGTTGTACGTTTCCCACATCAAGGAAAGGTAGTCATCGTCGACCAATTAGCCTTCTTTAACTCAGATACCCGTACTGGCAATGTACCGTTCATCGCTAAAACCCCACCAGGTTACGAGAATGTCGGTGTAGGCCTTCTCAAAGACTCTTCGTTAATGGGTACTTTCCCCATTCCACCGCCCAATGTTCCATGCTCGTCTTTTTCTTCAATCAACATGATCTCCACCTCAATTCATGGAACTCCTGTGTCTCACGACCCATGGATGGTATCTGACCCTAGTGATCATCTTCGTTACGATGACAAAATGTCATTAAGTCTGGTCGAATCCGCCTATCAGGCCATTCAATCGGCAACCCCTTCTACCCCCTCTCTTGGTGAGTTATCTCCATATTCTTTCCGTGTCATTTTTCCCACAGATGAGATGATCTTGTCTGTCATGGAAGACACCCCTTGGGACGATGGACATCACCGTTCCGTCCTCTTCCTGGAGCAACATACCATCGATAACTACCAACGGATCTCGACCTCGTCGACCGTTGTCGTCATTTCAACTGTTTCCGAGTCCACACACGATGTGTTTTCTGAAGGGAACTTAAGCAATATCTCACCCACTATTCCCCTTGACATAACCATCAAACCTGGAATTGTCAAAAATGTGCATATCGGAGCTTTGTGTTCCCCTGACGAAATCGTCACCTACATGACACTTTTCAAAGAGTTTCGTGACGTCTTCACCTAGAGCTACGAAGAAATGTTGTGTATCGACCCCGACATTATGATACATGAGATCAAGACACACCCCGATGCTAAACCCGTCCAGCAATGCCTTTGTCCAGTTCACCCACGTAAAGCGGTTGCTATCAAGCTTGAAGTCGAGAAACTTCTAAAAGCTGACTTTATTTACCTGGTGGCCCTCACTGACTGGGTTTCCAATCTTGTCCCGATCGACAAGAAACAAGGCACAATCCGCGTATGCATTGATTATAGGGATATCAACCAAGCTTGTCCTAAGGACAACTTTCCTATCCCCTTCATCGATCAGATTGTCGACGATTGCGGTGGAAGCGAAATCTTCTCTCTGATGGATGGTTTCTCTAGATATAATCAAATCAATATTGTTCCCAAGGATCAACATAAGACGGATTTTATTTGTCCTTGGGGCACTTTTGCCTATAGAAAACTCCCTTTCGGTCTCAAGAACACTGGCGCAACTTTTCAACGCACTATATCTTATGCCTTCCATGACATCAAGCACATCGTGCAACCATATCTTGACGACTCACCCACTCATTCTATGCGCCAAGTCAATCATCCAATCCACCTTTGAGCCATTTCCGTTCGATGTCGGTTTTACCATATACGCTTGAATCCTCACAAGTGCATTTTCTGCGTGGAATCCAGTCGACTTCTAGGTTTTATTGTTTCACGTCAAGGGATCAGGTTAGATCCTTTAAAGGTCAAGGTGATCCTTAATCTCCCTCCTCCTTCTACACTTTTCCAGTTACAAGCGAAGAAAGCAAACGTTCTTCGTCATTTCATCCCGAACTACGCTGAGATAACTCGTGGATTTACGCAACTCCTAAAAAAGGGGTCTGATTTCGTATGGGATACCATCACAAACAAAGTCTTTGAATCTTTGAAACTGCCCCTAACACGTGCTCTGCTTCTCTTCCCCCCCCGATTATAGTCGCGATTATTTCCTCCACCTCGCAGCCTCGGATTACACCATTGGTATGGTTCTCGTTGAAGAAGATGATTCTCACGACGAACATGTTATCTATTACTTGAGTCGAAGTCTAACGCCTACCAAAACCAAGTATTTACATGTCGAAAAACTGGCCTTGGCAGCTGTCCAAGCAGTTCAATGCTTCTGGCACTATATCCTCTCTCGCAAGACTATAGTGATTTCTAACTACAACCCTATGCAACACATTCTCACACGTCAATTGCTAGGGGGAAAATACTCCAAATGGATCATGATACTCCAGGAGTTTGACTTTGAATTTGAACAAGCCAAGTCTAAGAAATCCTTAGTGTTTGTCAAGTTGATATGCGACTTTCCCTACTCTGAAATGGAAAATGTAGCTGCTGATTCATTACCTGATGAATCCCTTTTCCTCATTAGTTTTGATGATCTTTGGTATGGCGATATCATCATATATCTCCAAACCCAGACTTTTTGGCCAAAATTTTCCATTACTAACCGACGTCGAATACACTACCAAGCCCGTCAATATATTATCCTCGAGGATACTCTTTATCGTCGTGGGATTGACTCATTTTTTCGATGCTGCCTCACGTTCGACGAAGCTGAGAAAGCCTTAAATGACTGCCATTCTAGAGCATGTGGTGGTCATATGTCTGGGTATGCTACTGCCCAGAAGATCTTACGAGCAGGGTATTTTTGGCCTTCTTTATTTAACGACTGAACAATCACCGTCCAAAAATGCCACACTTGCCAAACCTATAATCATAAGATACGGTCACATCCCGCTCCTCTTCACCCTGTGGTCTCCGTTGGTCCCTTTGAAAAATGGGGCATCGATTTCATGACATGTCACCCCCACTCGGCCGGGGGGCATGGATACATTATTGTAGCCGTAGATTATTTTACGAAATGGGCCGAGGTGATGTCGACATTTGACAATACCGGAAAGACCGCAACATTATTCATTTTTAATCACATCATAGCTCGTTTTGGTGTTCCTTAGGCTATCGTCACTAATCACGGTAGCCACTTTAGAAACTTCATGATGTTCGAACTCACTGAAAATTTGGGTCTTTGCCATGAAAACTCAACGCCCTATTACCCACAAGCCAACGGCCAAGTCAAAGAAATTAACAAATTTCTCATAACCATGCTACGACGAATGATAGGGGTTCACAAAACAAGTTGGCACACAATGTTGTTTTTGGCATTATGGGCTTACCGAACATCCATCAAGTCCGCTACTGGGTTTACACCTTTCCGATTAGTCTATGGTTTGGAATCCATTCTCCCAATCAAATGCAAGATACCCTCTTTAAAACTAGTTGTTGAACTCCTACCAAACACCTCTGTTGAGGAAGAACGTCTATTGTATCTTATGCGATTAGACGAAACTCGATGCCATGCTACCCTAGTCATAGAAGCCCAGAAGAAATGTGTCAAGGCCCAATACGAAAAACATGTCAAGCCTCGTGTTTTCTCCGAAGGAGATCTGATTCTCCTCTACGAACAAGATCGAGATATGCTAGGAGCTGGAAAATTCGAAGCCATATGGCGAGGTCCTTATATCATTAGACGAGTTTTGGAAAAATGGGCTTACGAGTTAGTAGATTATGATGGTATCCCTTTGAGTGAACCCAGAAATGGGTTGTACTTGAAGAAGTACTATGCATAAGATCATCTGTGCCCGAGTACCTGTATTTTTATTGTATCATACTTCTTGTGTGTTACTGTGGTTTGCTTTTGTCGTTATCTGGTCTCTACCCTTATGTGACGTTGTGTTTGATTTCTAGATGTCGGAGTATTCACTACCCCACATTGGCTTCGCTGATGGCGCTAACCGTAGTACTCAGAACCTTGCTTCCGCTGCATGGGCAATTTATGCCCCTACAAACAAACTTGTCTCTTTACGAGGTGTGTGCCTCGATCATGTGACCAACAATATTGCAGAGTATAGCACCGTTATTGAATTTTTGATTGATGTTATCTCGCTCAATATTCGTCACTTGGTTGTGCGACTCGATTCGCAGCTCGTAGTACTACAGTTAAGTAATGTCTATGCTATTCGAAGTCCTACTTTGTTACGAGTGTATTTGTGAATTCGCCTCTTGGAACGTTATTTTGATTATATTGATTATCAACATATTCCTAGATGTCTAAATACATTAACTAATGCATTAGCTAACTATGTATTAGACAGGCATTTGGGTCATTTATAAATCAATCACATCAATTTTTCACACAACACAAGATAAACCGGTAGAAGCCGTATGTATATATAATGCTCAAAAAAGTTTTTTACAAAAAGTTCTGTCCGAGGACCAAAATTTCAAAATCTAAAGCTCATAGCTTCTACAAAGTGATGTCATGGATGAAGTTCATGGTAACACACGACTGCCTGGGAAACCCTACGAAGTAGTCGGCCAATGGACTCTGACATTCCTACTATATGACGTTGATAACGTCGCGGAACCTCCCCAAGGGGCATGTCTGGAATGTCTGTTGTCAAACCCTCTAGGTTTTGTTCGACCGCTTCATAATCTTCGGTGTCCCATCATGGCACTGGATCCACCTCTCCTTGTCGTTGAATAAGAGAAGTACCATGTGGTCGGTAAGGCCCCACGTCTGTGTCATCAAAAAGAATTTCGTAATTAGACCTTGGATGAACATAAAAATATTTGCATATGATAAAATTCACAAAAACATTTAAAAATAAAAAATGTGTACTTGTTACCAAGATCCCCCCACTGAGTGCCCTCGAGAAGAGCCAAGTCTGAATCTCCTCAGAAGTCCAACCCGGCATAGGCATATTCATCGACCATCAACATCTGTGGTCGCAACCAGTCTAAGAAGGCATCATTGTACTTGATAATTGGTCCAGCTACGTGTCGGGCCATGAGCTGACACCACCTCAGCATTCTTGGATCCATTGGAGCCAGTAAACCCCACTCAACCTGCAACCTTAGTAAGGGAACCCTCTCCAAAAATAATGACACCAACAATGACCCGTACCCGAATTGTTTTAGGTTGCCTCGCCTACATTAAGTTAACTACCTCTTCACACTATGAAGGACTGCATCTACCCAATTAAAAACCCGAGGCTCAGTACACTCTATGACATACTGAAAGTAGCTCTAGAGATCCATGTGAGGAGCAGTACTCCCAGCCATACGAGAAATGGTGAACAAAATAGTGCGAAGGGTCAAATCCCTCACCCCCCAAATGGCTACCTTTCTTTTACTCCTTTCCTCCTCTGGAACACAGTGCAAATGAAAGTATTCACTCATGGGCAACCCACCACCTCTGCTACCCGTCAGGCTCGCGTGGTACTCATGCCATGATAGTTCTATCAAGAAGTAAATGTCCTCGATATCCAAGGACAATGTGTGGACCCCTACGTGGAATACTTGTTGGTCCGGGTCCCACATATGCACAAGGTACTCCAATAACCTGACTTGGGCCCTCATACCCGGGATACGAAAGAATTTCAAGAGACCACAGTCTCGCAAAGCAGCAACGGTGCCTGGGTTATTCCCGGCAATAGCATCATATTCTTCATGCTCTCTTTCACACCATTCCAGAACCATGGTGATAGCCAAATACCTGCATAAGAAACATAAGAAGAAGATCAACAACTCTATTCAACACTTGGTATCTTTTTCATTGAGCAAACTTCAAAGAATTTTTTCACTTTGTGGTTCTCGCAGGTGCCCTTTAGGCACAGTGTGAGGTTCTCGCAGGTTCTCTTTAGGCACAGTGCGAGGTTCTCGTAGGTGCCTTTGAGTCCACCTACAAGAATGATGCATTCTCGCAGGTACCGTGTAGTTGGCTTGCGAGAATGGTTGAGCGCAACTTTAACCCCTAAAACAAACTCAAAAACATGATTTTTACCAATGAAAATGAAAAATTGAACCATGAAAAGATAGAGGACAAGGAGCTTACCTCACTGTCGGAGACAGTTCGTCGAATGGATGCTCGTACCTCCCACAATCAAGAGCCGAAATTCAAGGGCAAAAGAGGGGTTTTGGACTAAAATATTGGCAAAGTTACAATGACTATGGTAAAAAGAACTTTTACCCACTTATATTTACTTTTACCATTTGTTATTGGTTTTTATAAATGTTTTATATATTAAACCTAATGCCTAATACCCTTATGAGTGCAACTTTTGCAGACGTAACGACCTCAACGTTCATGCACAGGGATACAGATATTTTTTCTCTTCTTCATCGCATGTTTTGATTGTTTTTCATGGTTTTTGTACAAAACCTCGAGCTTGGTCTTTGTCCATTCTCACGCTCGAAAATAAATGAGAACGTGATCGAGCACACTTTTATCACTTTTTTGGGCTCAACAAAGTTATATGAAAAAGGAACCTCCCTGGAGTCCTCTTTAAGCTCTTTTCATACTCTTTAAACATGAAAAGATTGTCGAGCAACCTTGCTATTTTCACGCTCGTTAAAGTATTTGAAGAAAGCGTCTATTGGGCGATAATTTATCTCTTATTCGGTCTCATCAGACTATTTTACGAAAAAGGAACTGAGAGAGTTCTCTTTTAAGTGTTTTTCGAGACTCTATTTTCATGAAAAACCTTCGAGTTTTCTATCTTTGGACTAGTTAAATAAACATCGACAGACCCGTAATGGGACCGAACCACTCCTTCCAAGGGTTCATTAAACATACTCCGAAGGATGAGCTTACATCAACAAGCATATGTTATCCTCCTCAAGCTTGCGTAAAAATAAAGAGGCACTCGCCAGAAATGGTGGGGGAAAATTTGAGAAAGGGATGTGTTTTCGTATTTATATTAATTGGCAGTAAGTGTCGCTCTTGAACATGACACCCCCCTATTCATTATTTGAAGCTGGTTTGGGATATCCATTTGTCTGTCATACCCTACGTCATCTGTGAGTCAATGCTGCCAAATCATTGGTCGAGTCATTCATATGTTCAAGAGAATTCCATCTGAAACCTCTATTGAGTTGGCCATCTGCAGTTGTCCATTCTCTTTGTGTCGGCCTTCCCTGTGTCTAGTCCAACTTACATCATACTCTGTTTCACCTTCAAAATTTGTTACTCATTTCGTGTCATTGATGGGGGATACATCAAGGCCCTCCTATGACGAGTTTTGTTCTGTCGACTCCAACTCATTATCCGGAAACAAGACTTAGAAATTCTTTGGTACCTTGGGACTTGCATGCCTCAATGGCAGGTTTCCTCACTTTCGACAGTGGGTTTCCATCATTGACCCCTGATCGAAAGATTCTGTCGGATGTTCGACCTCAACTCATTCATTCACATTCAGTGGATTGTACTAGTGTACCTTGGGAGTCATTGACATTAATGGTGATTTCCCTCGCACTTGTTAACGGTTTCATCAATGACCGGTAATCAAGTGGTTTCTACCATGTTCGACTTCAACACATGGTTAGATTCGTACTTTCGAGCGACGAGATTGAAGACCCTGGATCTCATCTCTTTTGTCCAGGTTGCGATGGAATATGTATAATTTGCTGACACATAGATCCACTTTGTATGTTTCATGGCTATGTCATCTCAATTTGAATTTTCTTGCATAGATCCACAGTGTATTCCTGGTGGCTATGCGATATTTTGACGGCATGGATCCACAGTGTATGATTGGTGGCCATGACCTATTCTTATAATTTTATCCGTCCATGATCTGAGTATGGGAATTCCTACCTCAGAGCTAGTATGATATTCTGCAGATGCTTGGTTGTTCGCAGGTTTCTGATTAGGTGCGCTCTTGGTTTCCGACACACACATGCAGCTTACAAAGTATTTCGGTTGTCACTGATTCTGACCTCATACTTTGGGGGGAATTCTATTACCCATGATTTTGGTCATCTAAATGGTATATTAACAATGGTGTACTCAGGCTCCCAACAAGAACTTTCTCCTGAGAAAAGTGGCATTCATCTCCTTCTAGAAAACATGTTTTTAAAGAGAGTTCGCAAGTTGCTTATAGCGTAGGGTGTGAGAATGACCCATTCTCGTAGGCCACCTTCAGCTAGGGTGCGAACTTCTCACACTATGCTCTATATCTAGGGTGCAAACTTGTTCTCAAGCTTGGAAAAAGGAAGAAGTCTTGAGGGTTCTAGAAGGGAATCTTCTAGAGAATAGGTTGGCATTCGAATGGTTATCATTTTATTGGTTTCCCTGATTTGGTGGGATCATTCTCATATATGTAACCATCTCATCCTCTCCTATATATTGATAGGATTCTCATGGAAAAGGTTAAGAAATATTAATTGGAGAATTGGTGAAGGAATTGTGTGAAGAACCCAGCTTGAACAGGAGCTTGGAGACTCTAGCAAGTCTATCAAGAGGAATTGGATTTTCTTCATGCAAGGATCGAGCAAGTGTGTGGGTTGGAACCAAGAGTCATCGAAAGGAAGCTTGCGACATCAAGGAAATCAAGTTGTATCTTCTACTTTCGATTAATATGATACAGCAGCATGTCCTTTTCCCATAAAGTCATTCTTACTTTATTGTGTAATTCCTTGATCATACACATAAGTTGACGATTGGATATATTTTGCTATCTTCACTTTGGTTGGTTTGTGTTGTCTTGGTCTTGACCTCACGAGAGCACCGGAGCGAAGCGGGAGCAACAGAGACCCTAGGAAGCGATACACAAGTATGTCACTTGTTCCTCCTTACTAGTTATTTCAATGGTCGTAACTTAGGGAAAGAGTCATGTCATGTCCTGTTTTGTTCTAGATCTAGGTGGATATAGGGAGATCTGTTAGTGTACGCACCTATCGATTAGTCTGATAACATTTACCTACAATAACGGTTATCAGGAATCCTTGAAGATGAGCCCTTTTGAAGCCCTCTATGGTAGACAGTGCAATATTCCAATCAGTTGGAATAACCCAGTGGACAGAATTACAATCGGACCCGACATGCTAAAAGAAATGGAACATCAAGTAATTTAAATAAAGAAAAATCTTAAGATTGCTCAAGATAGATAGAAAAGTTATGCAGACAAGAAAAGAACTCCCTGAGAGTTCGAGACCAGAGACCGTGTCTATCTCAGAGTTAGACCCGGGAAGAGTTCCCTGAGAATGAGAGCATGTGCCAAATTGGCACCTCGGTATTGTGGACCCTTTGAAGTCTTAGATAGAGTGGGACCTGTAGCCTATAGTCTATCACTTCCTCCCACTGTAAAGGCACATAATGTTTTTCATGTTTCATTATTGAAGAAATATGTACATGTTGCTAATCATATAATTGATTGGTCTGTGATCCAGGTGGAGCTGGAGGGAGAATTCTTGCCAGAACCCTAATTCATATTAGACAGGAAGGAAACCTCACTCAAGAACCGAACCATTGCATAGGTCAAGGTGCAGTGGAAACACTTTGGCCCAGATGAGGCTACGTGGGAAATGGAGGATGCCATGAGACATGCATATCCGATTTTGTTTACTCCTGTACATACATGTCATGTTGACAGATAGAACATTGAGGATGGTGTTCCTTTAAGGGGGAGGGAATTGTAACACCCTGTTTCCCCTAGTCTGTAAATATAACTATATTTTCCAAGGAACTATGGCAAACCTAAAAGTGTGAATTCTTGATTTGATGGACCTTTGTATAAAAGGTCAATGAATGCATATTCTGTTATTTTAATAGAAAATGGTTACGTGTTGCATGATTGTTGAAAGAGGGGATGTGCTAAGAGAAAACCATGAATGCTATGAAAGGTGGTGGAGGGGACCCAGAATGGTTGTGTTAACCTCCACCGAACCAGTACCATGCTAGAATTAATTTCTTAGATTAGAAAAACCCTTTGACCCAGGAATGAATTATAGTTAGGTTGGTAGGTGGGAAGACCTCCTCAAGAGTTAATGAGGGGATGGGGTAGACTTCCCATCTGTAAGGCTTCCGAACCTGACCACAGACTGAGAATTTGAGCCACACGCAATCTTTTTTAGAAAGGAAAGAAAGGAAGCGTGGTGTGGGTAGAGAGGACCTGTGAAGAGTGCAGAGACGAGAGCCAAAGCTCTTGGGTCCAAGGAAGGATTGAAAGTGGAAAGTGAGTTATGATCACAGAGAATAGAGATTGATCCAGGAGAAGGAAAGTAACCTTCGTCCTTATCTATTCATGTATTAGGAGAAGGAGAGTAACCTTCATCCCTAACTTCCCTTCAACTGGAAGTAAGAGATTGAATATCAAAGCATCATGGCCTAATATCGGGGGTGGCCAGTGATAAATCCATTGGGAGTGACTGAGCCTATGGTTGGGTGGAAACGAGTACCCCTCTCAGTAGTCGCATCATGCCTTATGGTTTTGATAAGTGTTTTTGTGCCTTGTTCTTTGAATTGGAAATAATGGATGCATGCTTGTATTTATACGCCTATATCACTAAAGAGGGACAAGTGGCGCCAGATCCACAACTCCTGAGCGAGAACTTGTGGGCAAGGAGAGAGTGGAATCGTCGAAGGCCCGAAGTAGATCCTGACCATTGATTGCCAGGAGACACGTGTCAACAGATCAGTAACTCTGGATAAAAGTCATTGGAGGAATTTGAGAGTTGAAACTCCCGAAGGTCAGAGAGCCGGAACCAATCGTAACCGTCAATTGGGAAGGGAGCTATGTGTCGACGGATCGAGAGGTCTGGGAAGGTACGTGAAAGACATGAAAGGAGGATAGATAGCAGCCGAAAGAAAGAGATCGACGTTCGGGGAGAATTGTGGGGCCAGAACATGCTCGAGTCTTAATTCTCCTTGAGCAGGCCGCAATTGAAACCACGGTATTGTCAAAGGCATAGGTGGCACTTTGTAGTAAATTGCGGGGTGAAAAGCGGGTTGGTTTAAAACCACCCTTGGATGCGCCCACAATCACATATTTTCCAATAGGTCATAGCCTAAGGACATATGGAGGAGGGGGTTAATGGAAAAGGAGCTAGCACCTGAAAACCTACATTTCGAAAGCACGCAGATAGAGGTCTCGGGTACCCTTAACCCTGCACCAGGTAGTCAGAAGGTTCTATGTTTAATTATAGAAAGTGACCATCAAGGTCTTAGAGAGTTTTTTGGCTCTGGAATCAGAGATCCTTGACCAGAAGGTCGAGCTAGTTCCTCGACTGTCCCAATTAGAACTCGTAGAGAGAGAGGATTTGTTCATGTAAGGAGGATGATTTTTTTTTATTTTAGCCCCATCGTGGGTGTGTTACATCACACCAAATGCAGGTCGCCTCCAATCCGAGACCAAATAACCCAGAAAACAGCTTCTGAATCCATACTACTTCTTTGTTCGCTACACATGCTGCCACATACTCAGCTTCAGTCGTACTAAGTGCCACACATGATTTCTTTCTACTGCTCCATGAGACCATACTGGAGCCAAGATTGAAATAGTATCTGGAAGTGCTCTTCTGGTCAAGAATACTACCTGCCCAATCTGAATCTGAGTATCCATACAATCCAAACTCATGGTCAGATCTATACTGGAGACCATGATCTAGAGTACCCCTAAGGTACCTCAACACATGTTTGGGCTGCTCCAAATGTTGACTCAAGTTGTTCATAGAAAAACATATACTTGGTCTTGTGTTTGTCAAATACATCAACGAGCCCACTATCTGCATGTATAAGGTAGAATACACAATCTCTGAAGTTGTATCCTGCAAAAACTTGAGATTTGATACCATCGGGGTAACCATGGCCTTACATTCCAACATCTCGAACCTCTTCAATATTTCCACAACATACTTTCCTTGATTTAGGAAAATCCCATCTAATCTCTTCCAAACTACTAGTCCCAAAAAGTACTGCATCATTCCTAGATCTTTCCTCTCGAATTCTGCAGAGAAATTTCTCTTACATTTAGTGATGAGATTTTATGCACCTATTAGAAACAGGTCATCTACATACATCACTAGAATCACCGGTTCACCATCCTCAACCTTAAAGTAAAGGTTAGGATTTGCACTGCTCTTGGTAAAACCCAAGCTCATAAGAAAATTGTCAATCCTACCATACCATGCTCTGGGTGCCTGCTTCAATCCATATAAAGCCTTCTTTAATCTGTACACGTGAGTCTCCCTGTCATGTGTCTCGAATCCAAGTGGCTTCTCCACATAAACTTCCTCTTTTATTTCACCATTCAAGAAGGTTGTCTTTGCATCCATCTGGTGCACCTTCCATTTCATCATAGCATCCAATGAACGTATAGTCTTGATCGAGGTATATCTTGCTACGAGAGCAAAATTTTCTTCATAGTCAATCCCTTCCTTCTGAGAGAAACCTAGAGCCACAAATCTTGCCTTATATTTTTTAATACTTTCATCAGCTGTGTGTTTCGTCTTGTAGATCCATTTCGAACTCACCACAGATTTTTCCTTTGGTCTGGGAACTATATCCCAAACATCATTCTGCATAATGGACTGGTATTCCTCTGCCATGGCATCTTTCCATACCTTATTTTCTGCAACCTCTTCATAACTGGAAGGTTTTTCATCCCTTATGTCACACAAGCATGCCATGTAGATGGAATACAGCTTCGACTTCTTACTTTCCCTGAAATATTTCTCTGGGGCACCAATTCTTTCTACATATTTGATAATCTCTTATGCCCAAGTTGGTCTTCTCTTGCGAGAAGGTATCTCGACCGGTTTCTGAGGTTCTACCATGTCATGATCCTCTAGAATGACTTCTTTTGGTTCAACTGTGTCTGGAACTTTAGGAACTTCATTCTCTTCTTCATGTGCCTCTTCTGCACGGATCTTTTTAGATTTACTAAAAGATGCATTCTCATTGAAGGTTACATCTCGGTTGATCTCCACTTTTCCGTGACCGGGAATGTATATCTTGTAAGCCTTTGATGTGTCACTGTAACCAACAAATATTCCCTTCCATCCAAAGGGTCCAACTTTGTCCTCTTTTCCTTGGGGACGTGAACAAATACGGGGCAGCCAAATATTCTAAAATGGTTAACTTTTGGATTCTCTCCTGAAAACATTTCCTTGGGTGTCTTTTTTTCAAGCACCTTGTGGGGAGTTTTATTATGCACGCACACTGTCATTTTCGTTGCTTCTTCCCACAAATGCATAGGAAGATTTTGATCATGGATCATGGTCTTTACTGCTTCCATGATTGTCGGGTTCTTCCTTTCAACTATTCCATTCTGTTGAGGATTATAGGGAGTAGAAAGCTCCCTTTTAATCCCAACTTCCTTGCAATACTCCTTGAATTCTTCTAAGGTGAATTCACCTCCACTATCTGATCGCAAGGTATTTATCTTCTGCTATGTCAAGTTTTCTACAGGATCCTTGAACTCTTTGAATTCGCCAAAAAAAATCATTCTTTTCTTTTAACAAATCAATCCAAGTTTTGTGTGAGTAATCATCAATGAAAGATACATAATATACATACCCACTTAGTGAAGTTGTCGACATTGATCCACATACGCCCGAATGCATGATGTCCAAAACTCCTTTGGCTCTGCTATCACTATTGGGAAAGGAGTGCTTCATGTTCTTTCCTTGTGCACGTCCTTTGCACACACCATCTAGTTATGTTTGGATTTCTGGAAGACCTGTCACCATTTTTCTCAAAACCGGAAGAGCTTTGTGGTGTAGGTGAGAAAATCTCCTATTCCATAGTTCACTGGGATTCACAATATCATGAACCATTGCGGAGTTTGAATGTCCTTTTAATTTGTAGAGTCCTCCTTCTTCAACTCCAATCACTACTGCATCATCAAGGGTCTTCCCTCTAGGCCACATAAGAACTTGACCATCAATAAATGCTACTCTAAATCCTTTCTTGTGCAATGTTGAAATTGAGAGAAGATTATTTTTTAAACCTAGAACGTAGAGAACTTCCTTCATCTTCACTGGCTTGCCTGAGTTTAAATTGTAGGAAGCTTCTCCAACACCTTTGATTGGATATTGATAGTCATCACCCAATTTCACCTTGTGAGGTGAATCTTTATGAATAAGTTTAGATGAGTCTTCATAGTTTGTCATGTGATTGGAAGCACCACTATATATCAACCAAGTGTCACTTCCATGAGTAACAGTACCTGTGAGGGTTGATATAAGAACATAATCCTCATCACTTGATTCATCTTGCTTTGAAACCTTCTTGGGAGGCTCATCCTCTTCATCTGTGTAAGCTTGATGCCTCTTACTTCCTTTCTTATTCTTAATTTCCATAATGAGGGGGCAATCCCTAACAAAGTGTCCCAATTCCTAACAATAGTAACATCTAATCTTTGAGTTGTCTCTTTGACCCATCATAAACTTCTTAAGTAAATAATTCTCCTTCTTGTTCTTTCCTTTCTTGGTGTGGGGGGCTATGGCTTGATATTCATATACCATATTTTCTTCTCTTGCATTTGTCCTAGCTTCTTCCTCGTTATAATCTTCCCAAAGCCTACTGAACTTGGGAAGCTTCGTTCTTAAAAAAATTCCTTGGATGAATGCATCCCATGACCTTGGGAGGCCATTCACGGTAGTCATCACCATCTCTTCTCCTTCTACTGAGTCACCAATGGCTTCTATCTGCTCCTTGATTTGATTCACTCTTGTGAAGTAGAAGTGAATGGTTTTTGAGTTCTGCATTTTCACATTCTTCAATTGAGATCTCAAAGTCATTCTTCGATTTATGTTTCTTCCCTCAAACAGACGAGTTAAGGTGTCCATCATTTTCTTTGGAGAAGATAATGATGATATATGATGGATAAGGTGGTCCTTAATGGAGTCTAAAATAATCCTTTTTTATCTCACCATGTCCTTCTTATATTTTTCCTTAGCTTCATCTCCTTCAGGTTCTTGAACCTCTTCTATAATGAACTTATCCAGTTCATGTTCTTCAAGAATGAGGGTTACTCTGTACTTCCAGGCCCTGAAGTTATCATCTCCATATATCTTCTCATCGATCTTTGTTCTGGTAGTCATCCTGCCTTCTGACGATATTGGTTTGTCCGAAAACTATCTCTAGACTGAAAATGACTCCCTTTTAGGATTCTAGATCTACAAATGGCTTCTATTTAAGCCTGCTCTGATACCATGTTGAAATTTTTAAATTTTCTAGTTACACAATTACAATTACTTAATCCAATAGAAACTGTAGTAGGATCACTGAAAGATAGACAATCACAGATACAATAGAACATAAAGATTATCCTGGGAAACCCTCGTGGGGGAGAAAACCCAACAACCAAAATCCTCAATATAGATTCCTTTAACTAGTACAATGATGCGCTATAGCTCTCCAAGGAATACCAAGACCAAAACACCAAAAGAACCAGTCTCCAAGACTTGTGCCCTAGACCTTCTTATGCGCTCTAAGATGCACAAGAGAAGCTTGTGAGTGTGTGTCCAAATGAGAGGAACATATCCTTTATTTATACACAACAGTGTCTCATGAAGAGACATGACTCTTGACCTAACTAACCCAATATAATAAGTAAAATACCAATAATATAATAATTGTTGTTGAGTGGACTTGAACAATATAATTATAATAACCTTTTAAAGGTTTGACTAAAACAAATATACAAGTATATCTTTCGTAGTTACACCAAAAATATTAACAAATATATGATGGAGGCAAGTTCATATTCGTGGAATTTCAGGGAATCTCGGATCGAAGCGAAATGCTCAATAATGCCAAGTTGCAACAAGAGTTGTGGGAAGAAGCGATTATGTTACCTAGTAAATCGGTCACCATCGGTTGCAAAAGACTGGAATATTTTGGAAGAGGTATGAACAGGTCATCTAGTGATTACTCAAATGTGAAATTATTTGGTTGTGATGCTTGTGTTTTTTATCAGCATTCTAAGTAGGACCTTCATCAAACAAGTAGATATTTGTTGGTTATGGTGATGGTGTTAAGGGATGAAGATTGTGAGATCTTATTACCCACAAAATCATCATGCACAAAGATGCAGTGTTTGATGAATCTTCTTTTGTAAAATCAGACATAGTAAAAAAATGAAAGGTACAAATCATGACTGGTAGTAGAAGGGTATTTGGAAGGTATTAATTTCCATGAAAGTTTCCCACTAGTTGTTAAGCTTGTTTCTATTCATGTTGTGTTAGGACTAGTTGTGTTACTTGATCTTGAGTTAGCACAGCTAGATGCTAAAATTGTCTTGCATGGAGATTCTGATAAGGAGATGTATATGGAACAACCAAAAAGGTTAGTTCAGGATCTCAACAGAAGATTTGTTTGCAAACTCAACGAAGTCATTGTATGTCCTAAAGCATGCCAAGCAAATGGTACAAGAAGTTGATTCCTTCATGGTAAGACAATTTTTTACAAGAAGTAAGTATAACCATTGTGTTTTTTGTATATTCATTAACTTGGTATCATTTGTTATGTTTGTTTCAAACACAAGCATGTTTGAGATCAATAGGTTGGCTTAGTTGGTTAGGATGTTTGAAATGAAGGATCTAGGAGTAGTGAAACAAATCTTGGGCATAAAAATACACTAAGACATGACATGAAAGATGGTAAGCTTTCGTTATCACAACATAAGTATGTGGTGAAACTGGTAAATATCCCGTTGGCTTTCCATTGCAAGCTTTATTCAAGTTTATGTCCTATTAATGAAGAAGAAAAGGGTTATATGTCTTGTGTATTGTCTGCTAGTAGGAAGTTTGATATATGTGATGAAATGGTCAGTATTTCACATGCAATTGGTGTTTTCAGTAGACTTGGTGTTGTCAGTAGACACATGGCAAAATCAATTGAAGAGAATGGAAATGAGTGTTGATGATTGAGATGGGAATGTTCAATTATTTCACATGCAGTTGACATTGTTAGTGGACACATGGAAAAACCAAGTAAAGAGCATGGAAATGGGTGCTCCAGTATCTTAGAACAACATAAGCACAAGTATCACCTACAATGGTTGCAATGATTTAGTTTGTTGTTATGATTCAGGAGATTTGGACAAAAGGAAAGCTACCTCAGGTTATGTCTTGCATGAATGCAAGGATCTATTGGGTAATATTGGACAAGTACATGATTAGGTGTTTTGTGGTGGTCGAAGTGTTGTGAATTTGACAAACAATCCAGCGTATCAAAATGGGACAATGCATCATTTTGTAAGATAGTTTACTTATGGAGGAAGAATGGTCCATACTGGAGCAAATAGTGAAGACATGTTCATGTAACTAGTATTATTAGAGAAGCTACAGAGCTCCAATGGTATTTGGATTATCTTGGCTTACAAAGAGGTGATGAATGGGCTTGGGCAAGGTATCAGGCAAATTGTTGTCAAGATGGAAATTGTTAAATTGTGACAACAAATTAAAAGAAATTGTAAATACAAAAATTTACCTATGTAAATATTTAGTGGTCTTGGTTTACAAACCAATGGAAGTTTATATAATTGATGATAGTTCTCGTAACTATGTAATGGTTCCAAGATAGATAGATATCTATGAATCCTGAGAGATGTATTTTGGGGGCTAGAGGTAAGCCTAATTGTAAACCCTATCTTGAATAATAGAGATACGGATACCTTGCCTCGTGGATGTTTCCTTGACACATTGTCAAGGTTTTACCACGTATATCTCGTGTGTTATTTGAGTTATTTTTTGTCTCTATTGTCATATTTATTGCATTTAATTATTGTTTCATGCTCTAAATCCCAGCAATAATGAACAACATATCTTTATACAAAAGGCGCATGTGTTAAAACTATAGAGTGACCATCATGTAGGATGGTAGTGATTCGGGTACCTTATCCAAGTCCAATCTGGATTTGGAAAGATTGTCTACTATGTTGTTCTTTTCCTTGTAGATGTGATACGAAGAGATGTGTGAGAAAGTTGTCAACTACATATGTATATCATCATAAAGGGGTTGTGAGGTGAAATTTCTTATTTGAGCTTCCTTTCTAATTCATTCGATGACCAAGAGAGTCACCAAAAATTTGTATTTGTTGGACTCTGTGTTCTTGGGCTAGCTAAAGAAGTAACTTAAGTGTCATAGATTCACATAAATTGTTATATTTTTGCGCAGTACCCACTTTGAAGGATACATTGAGTGGAGAAAAGATATAATATTCCTCCTACACCTCCTTTGGGAGGATTTCCTTGTGATGGGTTTATGTCTAGAATGTTTTCCCTGCACTTGTGGGTAACCATTTAAGATGTTGAGAGATTGAATTGCACATTTGAGAGGGAGAGTCTCTTTTTCTTTGAATAAGCACAAATTATTAGCAAGCCATACTCCCCAAGCAATGTTGAGAGGAAGGGCTTTCATCTTCTTTGTATCCTTTTTGGAGTAGAGTACCAAGATTTCAAGGTTGCTTCTATCTGTCTATCTATCTATCTATATATGACACGTGTCAAATCCATGTTGAGCATGGAATGAATTGCACATTTCCCTCATACTAAGAAACACACTATGGAAATGTTCTAACCATAATTAAAAAAAAAATCAATTTCTTATATATATAAAGTTGATATCGAAATATTTTACTTAAGGTGGACATCAAAATATTTTTTGTTATTAATGTTTTTTTTTTAAATGCCATGTGTCAACTCCATCTCCCTTATACTGGGATAGAGGGAAGGGAATTACACATCGCCCTTAAAGTGGACTATATATTTTAATTAAGGTGGACATATGAATATTTTATATATGGTGGACATTGAAATATTTTTTTTAAAAGTCATGTGTCAACTCCATATTGAACATAAAAGGAATTACACATCTCACTCATACTAGATAACAAAATTCAATATCATGGATTGAAGAATATAATGTTTTTAATCAATACAAAAAGAGATTTAAATAAAAGTAAACATAGGACATTTTCTGACGAGGGTTTCAAAACTAAGGTTCGTCGGTTACGTTTCAAGCAGTGGCCAACATGGTGAGCAGAGGGGGAGGGAGTGGAACTCCCTCCTACAAGTAGGTAGTGGTGGACAAAGGGAAAGGCCCACGCGACGTGGGATTTAAGGAACCCCTGACAGGTACCTCGGGATCAGGGACTGAGAATAATCAAGAGGTTAACCAAGGAAAAAACGACCATGTGGGGGAGGAGGCTAGGGAAGCCCGGAACAGTTCTCTAGAAATGGATAACCCTAGTGGGGTTGGTGGGCATAATCCGTGTAAGCAAAAAACAACTTTAATCCCAAAAGTTATCCTATAAGATCCCCAAACTCAAATCTTTTGGGATCAGATGAAGATGCATGCCCTAATATGCAATTTTATGGGCCTGTGGCCCACAGAAAAGACTTTGCGCAGTTGAATAAAATACCAATGGAAGTTGAGTGGAGAAGTTGACCTCCACCTAGGATTGAAAGGTTTCTTCACAACATTTTTCATGAACTTACAGGATAGGGATAAAATCTTTGAGGGGGCACCATATTTCCATGCCTCAGCGGGGTTATACATGCGGATGTGGAAGGAAAACTTGTCCATAGAGAAGGAGACCTTTAAAAACATCCCAATCTGGCTTAGGCTTTATTCCCTACCGTTAGATTACTGGTTGTCATCCACCTTTGAAGCGATAGGGAACAAGCTTGGAAAATATGTTAAGATGTCGGAAGCAACATTAAAAGGGAGGTATACATCCTATGCAAGGATATATATAGAGATGGATGTCTCAGGGGCTCTCCCTGTTATAGGATTAATCGGTAAGTGCAGACACAAACAAATCTCCCTAGATCCCACTGGAAACTAGAACAAAATAGAACAAAATGCACACTTCTCCTTAAACTTCATCATCATATAAACTAGTCCAATGAGTTACAAGAGGCGTACCTTTTAAACGACACTTGTCCTCACTAGTGTTGTCTTTGTAGCTCCTTCCTTGGGTTTGAAGAATGGTAAGCATGTCTAAGAATCAAAAACCAACAAAGAGGGAAAAAAACAAAGATACATATATTCTAATGAAGTCTATGTATATGATCAAGGAATTATACAATAGAAGACAAGATGCTTATATAGGGAAGAAATGCATTAATGTATTAAGTGAATAGAAAGTGGAGAATACAACCCATGCCTTGATGTTGCAAGGTCCCCTTTTGATGGCTCTTTGATCCAACGCACACACCTTTTCTCCAATGTCTTGAATTAAGAAGATCCAAAATCTAACTTGAATAACTAAAGCAAATCTCTCAAGCCTAATCTGAAGTAGAATTCTCCATACAATTTGTATCCTCTTCAACCTTAGCCTTTTCCATGAAAGATCCCTCCTTACATAGTGTGAAAGAGAGATGGATGAGGATATTAGGATGACCCCACCAAATCAGAGAAGCGAGTAAGATCCAAATCGATCAGAGGCCACCTCATCTTCTAGAAAATCCCCTTCTAGAACATTCGTGAAATTTGACTTTTCTCATGCTTTAAGCATCGTCAGACCCTATGAATATAGCATCATGCGGCGATGTCACAGTCCAATTAGAGTGCAGGATGCAACGATTAGGCATTGTCACACCCTATGCATATGGCAGGGTGCGACATCCTTCTTTCATATGGTTTTTGGCAGAGGAAAGAAAATCACTTTTCCCATGAAGAAAGTCTCTTTTAATATTTTTTAGGGAACATGAACACATGTTGTTAGGTGATCACTGAGGTGACCAAAATAATGTGTAAAAAATTCCCCCCAAAGTATGAAGTTGGAACTCGTGATAGCTGAAATACTTTGTAGGATGTGTGTGTCGAAAACAAGGAGCACATCAATCATGAACCTGCATAATATCATACCATTTCTGAGGTAGGAATTCCCATGCTCAGACTACAAGTGACTCTAATCATAAGTTTCAAGTGAGTCATGGCCACTAAACATACACTTGTGGATCCATGTCATCATGATTCAACATAGCCACCAAGAATACATTTGTGGATATTTTCTCTAAAAGAACTCAAATTCGGACATAGCCACGAGACATACAAAGTGGATCTATGTATCAATACAAATCATGAATACTCTGTCGCAACCTGGGCCAAAGTGATAAGACCCAGGGTCTTCATTTCCATCATCTCTACGTACGAATCTAGCCATGTGATTACAGGTGTTGAAGTCAAACATGGTAGAAACCACTTGATTACCGGACATTAATGAAAACTATTAACAAGTGCGAGGGAAATCACCATTGATGTCAATGACTCCCAAGGTACCCCAGTACAATCCAATGAATGTGAATAATTGAGTTGAAGTCTATCACTCAATGGAATCTTTCAATCAGGGTTAGATGATGTGAACCCACTATCAAAAGCAAAGAAACTTTCCATTGAGGCATGCATTCTCTAAGGTACCGAATGATTTATAAGTCTTGTTCCCGGATAATGTGTTGAAGTCAACAGGAAAATACTTGTCACGGGAGGGCCTTGATGTATCCCCCATCAATGACATGAAATATGTAACAGATTTGAAGTAGATCATAGTATGAAGTGATTCGAAACTGACACAGGGAAGGCCGACATGATAGAAAATTTATAACTACAGATGGTCGACTCGATAGAAGGCTCGTTTAGGTTGGAATTCTCTTGAAAATATGAACGACATAACAATGGTCTTGGCAGCATCGATTCAAGGACGACCCAACATATGGACTTGTGGATGGCCAAACGAGAAACAAATGGATTTCCCAACCCAGATACAATGATGAAGGGGGGTGCCATGTTCAAGAGAGACTATTACTGCCACTAACACAAATACAGAGACACATTTCTTTCCCAATTTTCCCCTACCATTTTTGGTGAGTACCTATTTATTTTTACGCAATCTTGAGGAGGATAACATATGCTTGTTGATGTAAGCTCATCCTTCAAACAAGTCCCTCGGAGTATATTTAACGAACCCTAAGAATGAGTGGTTTGATCCCATATGAGTCTTTCGATGTTTGTTTAATGAGTCCAAGGAAAGAAAACTTAGGGGTTTTTCAATTTTAGGGAGTCTGAAAAACACTTAAAGAGAAATCCATCTGGTCTTTTTCGTAAACTAATCTGACGAGACTGAAAAAGTGATAACCTACCACTCATCAGATGTTTTCTTCAAATAATTTTACGAGCGTGAAAAGAACAAGGTCGCACGGCAATATTTTCATGTTTAGGGAGCGTGAAAAGAGCTTAAAGGATACTCCAAGGGTTTTGTTTTTTGTGTCACCATTACGAGTCTGAAAAAATGACAAAAGACTACTCGATTACATTCTCATGGTTTTATGAGCACAAGAAAGAATTAAGACTCTTCTCAGATTTTTTCCTGAAAAAAAGGATCTGTACATGCGACAAATATATAAAAATAAACCAAAAAGCGGACCCTTGTTCCAACGTCTCACCTCTAAACTTTTTCAATCTGCAAAAATCAACCACTTTTAAAGTTGTTAGGACTTTATGGATTGGATAAAGCATAAAAAATAATATAATATTCAAATAAAATGTAATAAAAGTCAATAAAATAGGTAACAAACCACATTTTACCATTTCATTTGTAACTTTGCCCAAATATTGCTCCAAAGCCCTTTTTCACCTTGATTTTCAACTATTGATTGTGGAGTGCACAGTGGATCATTTCATGAATCGTCTTCGCTAAAGAGGTAATCTCCTTCTCCTTCGTCTTTTCATGGATTCAAAATTGATTTTCATTGGTTAAAATGTGTTTTTGGGTCAATTTTTAGAGGGTACCGCGCGTTGAGGTCGTCACAAGTGCCCTATATCGGGAACTGCGACAATCCTAGATCGTCATAGGCAACCCTAAAGCTAGGGTGCGACGATGCTACATTGTGCAAATGCACAGGCCTGGGACGTTCGCATCCCAAAATTAAAAAAAAAAAAAAAAGATGAATCCAACAAGAAAAAAACCCCAGGAAAAAATCAATGTGTCTAATCTCATCTTATGGTTCCTTGGCAGGCCTTCCTTGGTTAAAATGTTAGAGTGGCATGAACGAGAGCATGGAGAATTAAATTACTTCATCGGGAATGACCTAGGAACAGTTATGGCCCTCCGGCAGTGTGGGTTACTAAAATTCTTCAAGATTCAGGGCATGAGGGCCCAACTGAGACTACTGGAGTACTTGGTTCACATGTGGGATGTGAACGAGAAGGAATTTCATGTGGGAACCCACACACTCACTATAGATATCGAGGATATCTATTTCCTGACAGGACTATCTCGCTGTGGTTCACGGGTGACACTTACAGGTAGCAGGGGCGAAGGTGAGCCTATGAACTACTACATCAATCAACATTATGTGTCAGGAACCGAGAAACATAGCAGTAAGGTAGCTATCATGGATGTCTAAGATTTTCCTTTGCAGACTATCCTCTATACTATTACTCGCATGGCAGGGAGTGCAGCTCCCCACATGGCTCTGCAGAGCCAATTTCAATATTCATTGGAGTTTATGGAGCCCTGAGTCTTCAACTGGTGCGAACGGGTCATAAAAAGCATGAAGAAACAACTTACCAAGTGCAGAAGTGGTGGGTTAAAACAATTTGGATATGGGTCTATTTTGGTATCCTTCTTCCTAGAGAGGGTCCTTGTCCTACGCTTGCAAGTGGAGTGGGGTATACCTACTCCATAGGATCCAAGGATGAAGAGGTGGGTAGACCTCATGGCTTGACATGGAGGTGGTCACATCGTCAAATATGACGATGTCTTATTCCAGTGGCTGAGGACTCAAATGCTCATGGTCGATGATTATGCATACATCGGGTTAGACCTAGCTCTTCCCGAAGGTTCCCAGTGGGGGGACATAGGTAAGAAGGAAATTTTGTTTATATAATGTTCTTGTTATTTGTAATGATATAAAGTGTTTTTTTTTGTGTTATTTGTTCGATGATTGATCGAACGCTCTTCGATAATGCGGATGTGGGACCTTATCATCCTCCAGGTTCATCCCCTATCCAGAGGCGAGAGGAGAGAGGTGTTGTAGCATGAGTAACTTCTGTCGATTTCGAGATCATAGAACAAAACTTGGAGGGACTCACCATGAATGTTCTTGATGCCACTATAGATGATATTCCTAGTCATTACCAATGCCAGATAGTGGGTGTATTTGCATCCATCGGTCAACTGCTCCGTAGAGTAGCACGGGAAGTCGTATGTTATAGCGAGCAACATCCTTGATGATTTGTTGTATATGAAGCCATGTGCTTCACATTTTTGATATTTTGGTCTTCGGACAAAAACACTTTTTGTAAACTTTTATCGTTATATAATATAAGGCTCCTATCGGCTTACTTGTTTTATGTACAAAGTGTGATTGGATTTTATAAATGTCTCAAATGTCAGTCTAACACATAATGAGTCAATGCATCTATTAATGTGTTTAGACATCTAGGAATGTGTTGATATTCAATGTAATCAAAATGACATTCCAAGAGGTGAATTCGTAGATATACCCTTAACAAAGTAGGACTTCAAATGGAATAAACATTACTCAATTGTAGGACTACTAACTGTGAATCAAGTCATAAATAAGATGACAGATTCCAAGTGAAACAACGTCAGTTAACAACTCGATAACTGCATTGTATTCCGTGATATTGTTAGTTGCATCACCAAGGAAAACACCATGTAGATTGATCAATTTATTCGTAGGTGCATAGATTTCCCAAGCAACAGACGCTAAGTTTTGAGTACTGCGACTAGCACCATCAGCGAAGCCAATGTAGGGTAGTGAAGACACCGACATATGGAAACCAAGCACAACGCAAGGTAATTAGTTGAAGGGAAAAGCCAAAAACGAAAAAGCACACAAGAGTATGATACATAACAATACACAACACTCATGCAAAGATGATTTAAGCATAGTACTTTTTTAAGTAAAGCCCATTTATGGGTTCACCCAAAGGGATTCCATCATAATCTACCAGCTCATAAGCCCCTTTCTCCAACACTTGTTTCACAATATAAGGACCCCTCCATATGGGCTCAAATTTACCGGCCCCTAGTAAATCATGATCTTGCTCGTAAAGAAGAACTAGGTCACCTTCAGAAAAAAACACGTGGTTTGACATGCTTGTCATATTGAGATTTGACATGCTTTTTCTGAGTTTCAGTAACTAAGGCAGAATCACGACAGGTTTCATCTAATTGCATCAAATACAAAAGACGTTCCTCTTCAGTAGAGGTGTTAGGGAGAAGTTCGACAACTAGTTTCAAAGATGGTATTTCACATTCAATCGGTAAAATTGATTTGATACCATATACTAACTGGAAAGGTGTGAATCTTGTGGTAGACTTAATGGATGTCGGATAGGCCCATAATGCTAAGAACAACATCGTGTGCCAATTTGACTTATGAATTCCTACCATCCATCGAAGCATGGTAGTGAGAACTTTGTTGATTGCTTCAACCTGGCCATTGGCCTACGGATAATAGGGGGTTGATTTTTCATGGCAAAGACCCAACTTGTCAGTAAGTTCAGACATCATGAAATTACAAAAATGACTACCATGATCAGTAACGATGGCTTGAGGGACACTAAATCTAGTAATTATATGATTGAATATAAACAACACTGCAATTTTCCCGGCATTATCAAATGTAGGTATCGCCTCGGCCCATTTAGTGAAATAATCCACAGCTACAATAATGTATCCATGCCCCCCAACCGAGTGAGGGTGACATGTCATGAAGTCAATGCCCCATTTAGTGAAAGAACCAATGGAAACTACAGGGTGAAGAGGAGCAGGGTGAGATCGGATCTTTTTGTTGTAGGTTTTACAAGCATGGAATTTCTGGACAGCAGTAATGCAATCCTTAAACAATGAAGGCCGGAAATAACCATCTCGTAAGATCTTTTGGGAAGTGGCATACCCAGACATATAACCGCCGCATGCTCCAGAGTGACAGTCATTCCAAGATTTCTCATCTTCATCGTAGGTGAGACATCATCAAAATATGGAATCAATTCAGTAAAGGGTATCACCAAGGATGATGTATTGACGGGCTTGATACCATATACAACGATGATCTGTACTAGAAATATCAGGACAAAAAGTTTGGGTCTAGAGATAGATAATAATATCTTTGTACCATATGTCATCAGAACTGATCAGAAAGAGGGACTCGTCAGGTAAAGAATCCTCTGTCACATTTTCTATCTTAGTAGAGGGAAGGTCACATATCAATTCAACAAAAACCAAAGACTTATTTGACTTGGCATGTTCAAAATCCAAATCAAAATTCTTGGAGAATAACTATCCATTTGGAGTACTTGCCCCCCAACAATTGTCGAGTAAGGATATGTTGCATGGGGTTGCAATTGGAAATGACTGTGGTTTTGCATAATAGGATGTAGTCACGAAATCGTTGAACAACTTGAACAGCTGCCAAGGCCAGTTTCTTCACATGTAAATATTTGGTTTCGGTAGTCATGAGACTCTGACTCAAATAGTATATAACATGCGCATCATGTGAATCATCCTCTTGGACCAAAACCATAACAATGGTAGAGTCTAAAGCAACTAAGTATAGTAAATAATCTCAACTATAGTCAGGTGGAAACAACAGTGGTGTATGGGTTAAGGATGGTTTTAAAGCCTCAAAAGCTTTGTTTGTAGTATCGTCCCATACAAAATCTTAACCTTTCTTGAGAAGCCAAGTAAATCCTTTTGTTAATTTAGAGCAATTGGGAATGAATAGACGCAAAAAATTCACCTTCCCTTGAAAACTTTGGAGCTGGCGTAGCGTGGAAGGAGGAGGTAAATTGAGAATGGCCACAAAGTTCAAGGGGTCTACCCTAATCCCATGTATAGACATGATAAAACCAAGAATTCGTCTGGATTCCACACAAAAAACACATTTGTGGGGATTCAAACGTATGCGATAATAACGATAGCGTAGGAAAATGGCCCTTAAATGTGTCGAGTGATCTTGACGATGCATGGAATGCGTCGGTAGATCATCTATATAGGGTTGTACATTGTGCTTAATGTCATGAAAAGCATAAGACATAATGCATTGAAAAGTCGCACCATCATTTTTTAGACCAAAAGGAAGTTTCTAGTAGGCGAAGGTTCCCCAAGGGCAAATAAAAGTAGTCTTATGTTGATCCACGGGTAAAATATTGATTTCATTATAGCCTGAGAAACTGTCCATCAAGGAGAAGATTTCAGTCCCGGCACAGTCGTCAACGATCTAGTCAACAAAATGGGTTGGATAATTGTCTTTGGGACAAGATTTATTTATATCCCTATAATCTACACAAACACGGATCATGCCTTTCTTGTTTACTGGAACAAGATTGGACACCCAATCGGTCAAAGCCACGGGATAGACAAAGCCAACTTTAAGAAGTTTCTCAACTTCAAGTTTGATAGAATCATCTTTACGTGGATGTATTGAGTGAAGTCTCTACGAACGGGCTTAGCGTTCAGGTAGGTCTTAATCTCATGCACAACAATATCAGGATCAATACCGGGCATTTCTTCATAACTCCAGGCAAAAACATCATAGAATTCTTGAAAAAGGGCTTCATAAGTGTGGACCTCATCAGTAGAACATGAGGCACCAATATGAACATTTTCCACGACCCCGGGTTTAATCAATATGTCAAGAGGAACAGTTGGTGAAATGTTACTCAAGTTCCCTTCATACAAAACATCGTGTGTTGACTCAGGAACAGAAGAAATAACGACAACAGTCGACAGAGTCGAAATCCGTTGGTAACTCTCTATGGTCTCTTGTTCGAAGAAGACAATAGAACGATGATTCCCATTGTCCCATGGAGTATCTTCCATAGACATGATCGACAAGATCATCTCATCAGTAGGAAATATCACATGGAACGGATCAGAAGATGTATCACAGAGAGAAGGAGGAGAGGGAGTTGTCGATTGAATAGCTTGATAAGTTGATTCCACCAGACTTAAAGGCATCATTTCGTTGTAACAGAGATAATCACCGGAGTTAGGTACTATCCACGGGTCATAAGACTCAGGGTTTTCACGAAGAGAGGTTGAGATCATTTTAATCGAGGCAACAAAAGGAGGAGGAATATAGGGTGGTGAAATAGGAAAAGTACCCATCAAGGTTGAATCTTTTAAAAGACCCACACCGACATTCTCATAACCGGGAGGTGTTTTAGAGATAAAAGGTATGTTGCTAGCACATAAATTGGAATTAAATAAGTCCATTTGGTCGACAGTAATGACCTTTCCTTGGTGCGGGAAACGTAACACACAAAAAATGGTAGACACAATTGCGCACATGGAATCAATCTAGCTATGGCCAAGTAGAAGGTTATAATCAAGAGGTGCATCAAAGACCTCAACCTCGACATTGACCATCTTACCTTCTAACATAATAGACAATGAAGGAAGAACACTGTAAGGTTTAAACCCCGTACCATTAAAATCTTTAAGTGTATTGTGTGACTCGGTAAGGGCAATAGAGTCAATAGCTTTCCAACAAGTAACGGACATAACACAAGTTGAGGCTCCTTCATCAATCACGGTTTGACATATATTCTTTTTTTCCACAACAACTTGGATCTGAAACGTTAATTGAGGAGGAAGCCTTGGAAAATGATCTTCCAAGTCAAAGATTATTAAATTAGTATCAATAGGATCAATTCCACCAACAGCCTTTAACAATTCCTTTCGTTAAGTAGGACAACTTTGAAGGACTTCCAGAGACGACATCGTAGAGGGTGCTTGGGCAAGGTCTTCTACAATATTGTAGTTTTGGGCAGCACATGTGTGAGGATTAAATGAAGACTTTCGAACAATTCCCTTGGGAGGAGGACGAAGAACTGTATCTAGGCCCGGTCATTTGAGATGAAGAGGACCGTTTGGAGGTGAAGTTGGGGGAGGAGGTTGAACCAATGAAGATGGTAAATCATCAACTTTCTCTTTCGATGGAGAATAAACAGTTGTGACAAGATGGCGGGTGTAGAAGGTTTCCTAGTTCCTTGCAGGAACTTAGTAACCTCGGTGCGTCGTGGACAATCTTTCGTATAATGATTGTCACCACAAATAAGGCAAGGGTTATGAGGTTTACATTTGTCCTTATCATCAACTGGTTGTGTTTTGGGTTTCTCATATCGTTGATTATTATTTTTTTCCTCCTTATTATTACCCTTCCCTTTCTTTTTATTTTGATTTTTACCGGTAGGTGTAGATTGAACCAAATTAACTTCAAAAGTTTTATCGGAAGGAGGAGTAGGAGTAGGAGTATTTTGGACATTAGAAGTGGTAGACTTGGGATTGGCATGAATGTATTGTGTAGATTGAGTCTCATCATGAAAGGTGCCAATCACGGCATCAACAGGATGAGAAGCTACTAGAGGTGATGGGGTAGGATTCAGAGAAAGATGAGGAGCATCAAGGATCAGATCATATAATGTGTTTGTTTGTGAATAAACGATATATAAATATTGAGCACGACCAATCGCTTGCTCTTCAGTGATGACACCACCCATGGAAACATCATTGGCTATAGGCCCAATGAGTGATTTAGTAAACCACTCAGCCAATAGTTGATCAGGAATGGGAACTTTGATTAAGCGTGTTCTCCTCCTCCACTCATGGATATGATCAGAAATATGAGTGGAAGAGAATTGTTTAAAAGAACTCAAAATTTTGGTTCCTGACTCATATCGAATTGGCAATTGATAATGCGTTAAGAAAACCATGGCTAGGGTATTAAAGTCATTAAAGAAACCTCGTGGAAACTCAATATACCATTTGGTTGCCGAACCCATGAGAGTTCGTTGAAAAATTTGTAATCTTATGGAGTCATCCATTAATGAGTTGGACGAACAACAAAGATGTAAAGTCATAACATGATTATTTGGGTCTTCTCCTGACCAACCATCAAACTTAGGAATGTCCGATGGTAATTTGGCTGGTATGGCGGGCCAACAAGGAGAATGTAAAATAGGATCATTCAAAATCCTAGATAAATCTGGTAAATCCAAAGTAGCAAGAAAAGAAAATTGTTTGTTCACTTAAGGAAACTGGTAGTTTTGAGGAGGTAGTCTCGTAGGTATACCATTAGGACCATAAGCAGTCTATAGATAGTTAGACAGTCCTGACAGATTCGATTGTGGAGGGTTTTGAGTCAAATAGCCAATAGGGTTTGGTTGATTAGGTATGTTCCCTTGGAAAGGAACATTAGAATGAAGATTTTCACCCCAGGTAGGATTCAAAGACCCTGGATACGGTTGTCCGAAATTAGGGGGTACAAAAGAATTAACATGAGGAGGTTTCCCCCCAGACAGTTGTTCGTTCCCTTGGAAAGGAATATTTCAAGGTTGAAATTGTAACACATGTATACTTTGTCCATAAACTGGGTTATGGCCTCTAACTTGAGGTTTCCCCCCAACTTGAGGTTGGCCTCCAACAAAAATCTGAAAACCAGAAGCGACAGAAAGACTGGAGCCTCCAACTCGATTGGAGATACTAGGGCCAGGACAATTAGCTCCTCCAGGTGAAGGTGGAGGAGGAATGTATGGTCCTCCGAAGAGAACCTGGGCAGGTGTAGGAACAAAACCAGTAGAAGCACTATACCCAGGAGGAACAAAAATTCTACACCCTCCGGATGGATTCTGGGTAGGAATAGCAATGGAAGTAGTCAAAGTGTTATACCTAGGGGGAAGTGATGGATTTGATTTAAACGAAAGTGGTGCTCCAATAGGAGCTTGAGAGATAACCACATTTCTAGTAGAAATAGTGGTAGCTTGTGGGACCATGGTAGAGTGAGCAATCTAGAGAGGAAGAATTGAGTGAGAACCAACCAACAATTGGTATGAAACTGTGATGGCATTACTGGTTGTGCCAGTAAAATGATCTAAGGGTATTGTATAGGTAACAGACATTTCAGGCATTTGTGATGCCACAGGTTGATTAGAACTCGTTCCTAATGTGTCAAAAATATCGTGTCTCGAAGAATTAGGATTAAAAATTCCAACAGTGTGAACCGAGGTTCTAAATGATTCACTTTGAAAAAGTGGATTTTATACTCCAGACTCTGTGTGAGGTCCAGTAGGTACTTCAATATTCTCAAAAACAACAAGTTATCTTGATGAGTTCATCCAGAGAAAATTTGGATCTTGTCTAACACCCAATAACAGATTTACGAGAAGTCTGAATGCTTCTAAAGAATTATGAATTATGAATTCCTCCAAAGAATGTGAACTTCCAACCTTAGAGGTTATTTCGTTACTGACGTCTCCCTCAGGAGAGCCTTCTGGTGAGTTGGGAAGCAAAGGGAGGTAACCTTCCGGATCTTCTGGAGGTAGCCCTTGCATCCTATGTGAACGGAGAAGGCTGATGTTGACCTTACCAAATAAATAACGAAACAAATCTATGGCCAACTAGAGAAACAAACAACACTCACTAATAAAATCTAGAAATCAAACCAAGCAAACAAACCTTCTTATTTCGAAGTCACTAGTTGGTGATGAAATCCAATGTCGTGAAATCAAGACAATAAGGGGTTGGGATAAAGCGGGTGGAAATGTTACGTTGACAACATTCTTAACGGACTTACACCCTGGTGCAAGATCTCACACATAATCGTGGGTATACAGTCCAAGGAGCCTTAGTAAGTTTGGCCAACGTCGATTCCAGGTACTGTGAATACTTTCCCCTCCACATTCACCTAATGTAAAGACCCTAAAGAGATAGGCTACTAAGGTTACCAATTATGTAAGGTAGCTAGAGAGGTAGTGGGGGGGGGGCAGAGGGCCCATAGTGATAATAGTGGAGGTCATTCAATGTAAGGTGGACTAGGTCCACTATATTATTAAATA